>CM040246.1:91812790-91848278 GCA_022545495.1 Chrysanthemum lavandulifolium
ATGCCATCTTGTTCTCACGAACTTGAGACCCAAAAGAAAGTAAGCTCACCCATAGCACTCATTTGAAATTCACCTTCATAAGTTCCTCAAATTCCCAAAGACTAAGCTTCGTTTGTGGAGCCAAAGATAATGTCGTCCACATAAACTTGCACAAGAATGATGTCGAATAATTCTTCTTTAGGAACGTAGTTTTATCAATAGCACCTCTCCTATAGCCATGCTTCAAAGGAATGATGAAAGCCTAGCATACCAAGCTCTTGGTGCACGATGTAAGCCATATAGAGCTTTAACAACCTTGTAAACATGATTTGGGTGATTTGGGTCTTCAAATCCCTTGGGTTGAGTGACATAAATCTCCTCTTCAATCTCACCATACGTAAAAGCACCTTTGACATCCATCCGATACACCATGAAACCCATGTAAGAAGCATATGCCAAGAAAATGCGAATTGCTTCAACTCGCAACAGGGCAAACACTTCATCATAATCAATCCCTTCCTCTTGTCTCAAGCCTTGAGCTACTAATCTTGCTTTGTTTTTGATCACAACACCCCGAGCATCTCTCTTATTCTTCGAATCCACTTTGTCCCAATGGCATATTTGCCATCGTGAGTGGAACCAAAATCCAAACCTGCGATTGTGAAATTGTTGCATTTCTTCTTGCATTGCTTCTAGCCGACTTGAATCGTTAAGAGCTTGAGAAACACTTGTTGGTTCCACTTGAGAAAGAAAACAAGCAAGCAACAATGTTTGAAGTACGTGTGATTGTCTCTTTGTCGGTTGGAGACATAAGAGAAAAGCAATATGCCCAAATTGAGGACTTGTTATAGCCCTTCGAGTTCTAACAGTGCCGAAGATCACCTATGATGTTGGATTGAGGATGAGCAATGTTGATCCTCCGAGTAGCAGTGGGGTGACTTCAATGGATGAATCAAGATTAGTGATTGTTGGTTCAAATTCAAGATCATAAGAGGGTGAAGTGAAAATGCCGACTTTGGGTTGATGATTTCCAAGATCGGAGGGTTTTGGAAATTGTGTATGAGGTTCTCCAAAGTCCAAGACACTTGAGAAGGAACATGAGAAGAAACAAGATAGCCTTCAAGCAGATTTGTGGATGGTAGGTGTGACAGAGTCAACTTCAAGAGATACATGGTTTCTCTGACTCCTTCAAGAGCAACCTCTCCATTCGGTTTCTGCTTCAAGCTTAGCGACAAATTCTTGAGTCTCAAGCCTAGCAAGGTCCTCGGCATAATGAGAGTCATCTTCATCACTCTTATCAAGAATCTCCTTGGAGGTGGTACCGCAATATTGTTAGGGAGAAAGAAGGCACAAGTATAGGTTGCTCATCATCTTCAAACTCATTTTCGAGTCATCATCTAAGGGACCTGCATTGTAAGTGGGAGAAGCTTGAGGACCCGCATTTTGGTTAGCCAAGTGTCTAGTGTAACCTAAAGAATCGCTATAGTCAAGGTCAAAAGACCACGTATGACCCCGTCCTTGAACATTATGCTTATCTTCCAAAATCTCGTGTTCGGCCTCCTCTATCTTCTTGGCTTGCAAATTGTACACCACATGCCTTACTATGAAATTTGAATAACCCACAATATAACCATCATCGCCTTTTCATCAAACTTTCCCAACGGATCACGGTGTTCGAATGGTCACTTGACAACCAAAAGGTTTTAGGTAGTGAATGACAGAACCTTCCCAAAGAGAAGTTCATATGGTGTTTTGAGTTGAGGTCTAGTAATGGAGACCCTGTTTAGCACATAGCACGCGTGCAACAACTTCATCCGAACATAGTGGGCGGTTTAGAGTCTCAAGCATAGATCTTGCACCTCTATTAAGGTCATATTCTTTCTTTCACCACCCCATTTTGTTGTGGGGTTCTTGGATTACTATAGTCCCTTTTATACCTTTTGACCCACGAGTTCTATTAGAATAGCATTTTGAACTCGTCCCATTATCACAATCGAATTCCCTTAACCTTTTTTTCAACCGATTTTCAACGAGTGATGAATTCAACAAGACTTGAGATGTTTCATCTTTGGTTACGAGAAAGAAAACCCAACAAAATCGCTATAGCCATCGCTGATAACCAAACATAAGTACTTATGATCAATGCTTCGACTTGAGTTGGACCAAACAGATCCATGTGGAGCAACGAAGAGGTTCAATAATGATGCTCATAGCATTGATAGCTTTGTAAGAGGCTCGTGTTGTTTTCCTTTGTTGCAAGCGACACAATTATGATCATTGGTGAAAACTTTGGAGGAAGACCTTCAACAAGACCCATTTTAGAGAGTTTGTTTATGGTCTTGAAATTCACATGAGCCATCCTCCTATGCCATTTATTAGACTCATCGAGAGATGCTTTAGCCACCAAACAAGTGAGGTCACCACCGTTGAACTTCATTAAGGTTGAATGTGTATAAATTGTGAGTTCGAGGAACTTTCGTGAATTGAAGTGTCTTACGGGAGTTTGAAGTCTTTAGACAAAGACAAGACATTCATTCTCGAGAAGAGAACTTTGTTCTTAGTGTCACAGATTTGTGAAACGGAGAACAAGTTGAAATGTCAAGTTCCTTAACATAGTACACATTTTCAAAATCCGATGAGGTGTCTTTATGGTGCCCTTCCTGTGATACTCCCATCACTTCCTCCAAAAGTCACATTGCCTCCTCCTTCTATAGGAACAAAATTGTGCATCATATCTCTGCTCCCGCACATGCTTCGGAACAACCACTATCAACAATACCAATATTCTTATGCTTAAGGGATGATCCTACAAACAACAACAAAATATATACAAATGGTTAGTATCGATGGAGGTTCAAGTCATTATCGACTTGAACTCGCCTTTGTGGATCACGTGTTTAGGACATGAAGATTTAGAGGATCCACCATTGTTCTTGGTCCTCCATTGATGATTGGGTCCCTTGTTAGTCCAAGAACAACTCACGAGGACTTCACAAGAAGGCTCCCATATCCCATCCCAAAGATACATAGAGTCAACATATGTAGGCCAATAACTATGATTAAAGTATGGGCTAGTTGGTTGCACATAAGGTCCGCAACCGAATTTCTCCAATGAGAGTCGGTATTAGCGCTTGTGGGACATAAGGTGGAATATTATCAACATTGGTCCATTTAGATTTGTGTTTACGGTGAGTAGCACATGCACCCAATCTTTGCTCATAAAAATCACAATCCTTAATTAAATGAAATTTACTTCCACATACAAAACATGTCTTCTTCTTGGAAGATTTATTCAAATAGGGAGATGTTTGATTACATGAAGAAGTACTTAAATTAGAAACATTCAAGGAATTGTTTTAACAGATCGATTATTCAAAGATTTAAAGATAAGCCTTCGTAAGAAACTGCCTTGGAATTTGATTCCTCGCCAGCCTTCCTAGAAGGCTTGCAAGTAGACAGGGTGCAGGCTTGGGTGTAGGCTCGGGCTTGGGAAGGTCGACTTCTCATTTGAATCACAACTTTCATAGGAAGTAGACCCTGATCCGATGAATTGTCACCGTCGAGCAAGAGACAAAGTCATTAGATGAGGTATCGTGTCCAGCGTGTCTTTGACTTTACGCCATATAGATGATGTGATCCATCAAAGTCAATGATGATGGAAAGGTCAATGGGCATAAATTCACCTCTAATAGGTCCGGGGACATCATGCATTTCACCTTCTTTAACAAAGTCACTAACTTTCTTTGGTGGATTTACCACCATCATACTTAGCTTCTACTCCTACATACTTTTGAAAGCCTAATCCTAAGCCGAGGTTACCGATTGATCGTTATAGATTTCTCTAGCCGATTATCACCGAAATTAACCATTCCTTATGCCTAGCTATTTCCTCGCTAGTTTTTCTTTAAGCTCTAGGTTCTCGGACACATCTTCATCCTTTGCTTTCTCGATGCTTTAAGTAATTATTTGCAACTTCTAGATCAAACTGTAACACCTTTATCTTTTCTTCATAAGCTATTTGATTCTTTTGAAACTATACTTTTGTCTTTCTCTGCTTTTAATGCTAGTTTATGAGCTTCATTTTCAACATAGCATTCATCAAACTTAGGTTTCATAGCATCATATTCTTCTTTAAGTTCATTGTATCTTAGACTACAACCAAATATACTGATTGTGTACACGAGATAGTCCCATCAAGGCAAACCGATCATGCCTTTCATCCGAAGTGCACCTTGCCAAGAATCCAAGCTTATCAAGATCATGAGCTTCCTCATTCACGGTGTTCATGTGCGATCCAGCTTGACTGTTCATCCATGGTGAGAAGAGTCAAGCTCCAGCTTCTGTTGTTTCTGCGATAGGAAAGGTAGTTAGCTCCATCTCCACTCTTCTTGTCTTTACATTCCTTGAGAAATGCCCCATCCGGTGACAAGTGAAACACTTGACTTTTCTCCTATCAAAGCGAGTGGTTCCTTTCCTTGAAAGCAAACTTCCTCCTGACTTCTCTTCAAACCTTTTGATGTCCACCGACAAAGAATGCCACCGCATTTTCGCCATCTCCTCCATTTCAAGTGGGTCCAACGATCAAAGTCTTCATATGCAAGATATTCTTGAGTATCATAGTCAAGAACAAATGAATGAAGTACATCCTCCATCACACTACTAGTCTTAGTTTGAGAAGATGGTGGAGGGGACGAGTGTTATGTGGTGGAGTGGGAGTGCAAGATGATGGAAAGTAGTTGGAACTAGGAGATGATGGAAAATAGTTGGAACTAGGAGCGGTACCATCATGTTGGAGTGAGATGTCCCAACAAAAGTCGCATGGCCGTAAGAAGATGTACGGTAGGAGTTCGACATCGTTCAAGAGTTACGAGTCATTATGTGACTCATCAAAGGTGAGCATGTCCAACCCACCTTTAGCCTTGAGGGCAATACTTACATGTAACCATGATGGAGGCAAAGATCAAGGAACTTTGAGTTGCAGTCATCATTATCGTTTTGCATTCACCGGGTTTAGCCGACTCAAGATCCTATGGAACTGTCGTATCCCTTGTGGATACCTTCTTCTTCGGAGATATTAAAGTCCCGAAATTGTTGTCTCAAAGATGGACTTCCTCATTCTCTTTGATTCTTCATTTCCACGAACCTTGCTTTGAGAGCCATCCAGATGTCCTTTGCATCATCCATATGGTGAAAATCACATGTGATCTTCGTGAATGGCTTGAAGCGAAATAGTTTTACTTTATGCTCTCTCGCATAGCCACCTCTTCAGCAGCTTTGGGAGGAGCCATGATAAACTTCCCATCCCATGCGGAATCATTTTCTTTAGACTGCTTCCTTTCTTTACTACCTCCCACAGATTCCAATCAATATTGGAAATCCAGTTTTCCATCTTCATCGTCCAAAGATCATACTCTTCCCTTTTCAAATAAGGAAATTTACCATTGCTGTTTGAAAGACTAAGTTGTTGCATGGAATTGGTGTTGGTGTTGTTTGTGTTGGTGACCTCAGTTTCATTATCAGATCCAGGCATGGTGAGTTTATGTATGGTTGTATGGGGGTGAGAATGGTTCTTAGTATCGTAGAGACTTTCTCGAGGCTCTGATACCACTTGTTGTAATCACAAAGACCTTGATAGATCTTAAGCACTCGGAGATCGTTAGTGTTGCCTATGTAATCACAAGCAAACTAATAGAAGATCTCTACAACTTGTATTATATAGCGGAAAGTAAATACAAGTTATAATAACTAAGAACTCTTTGATCCTCTATGGATCTTTTGATTATAGAAACTCTATGTTTCGGATAGTTTACAAGACTTGAAAGACTTAAGAAAACCTTATCTATTACAAACTATTATGGTTCCTTTTAGAGGCAAGAAACCCTAATGACTCACGGCGCCATAATGTACGCTCCTAATACAAACATAGACCAAGCATGCATCTAGACAACCATGCAACTAATCATATTGTTTTACTAATCATATTGTTTATTCCGAGTAAGCTCTATTCAATACTGCGCCAACCTATCTTTCATACTGCTACCGACTTTTCCTTCATACGGCCTACATACAGAGCTTATCTCTCCTACGTGATTCGCACTTTCAGTAAACATGATTTACTTTAACACTTCACGATGTATAACTTCAAATAGAATCCATTCTTCTTCGAGAATCTCTTGGCAGATACTTGGCAATCGAGTTTACCTTAATTCCCAACAAAAATATTTGTTTCTTTTATAAACCTTCGAGAGTTAGCAAGGAGTGCCCTTTCACGAAATTCAAGTGTTCGGGTCATTTAGGTACTCCTCACTTGATCTCTCATCGGGCTCATCATCGAATTTTCACGAAAATCTTGAACAACATTGTTAGAATAAAAGCGCTGATATTGGTGATGAGGTGGTGGTCGGGACTTCTTGACTTCGAGACTTCTTTAAGTCGGTATCGTCTTGATGAGATTTTCCTCAGACAAATTTCCCATAAATTTCGTGAAGCTCAAGATTTTGGATATGATTAGCATTCCCGAGTCCCCTGAGAAATTCAACCACTTCTCGGGAGACTGTTGACAAAACCAACATTGATTTCATGTTTGGACAACTTAACACCATCATTAGAAAGTTCATTTAAAAGAGTTTTGTATCCGTGTAAGTTTGAGAGAGTTTCGAGTCCTTAGCCTCAAGGTGTTATACTCAAGTTTCGTGTCCATTATCCTGCTTTCCTTGGTATCGATGGTCCTTCATGACTATGAACTAGGTCATCCCAGTTTGCTTAGTCAGTACTACGACTTATAATGATTCCATAATATCGTCGGGAAGACAAGATATTATGATACTTTTGAGTCTTTGGTCCCGTTGACCACTCTCCTTTCATCCTGGGTCCACCGAGCTTGATTTGGGCAACCCTTCAAATAGCTTTGGGACAAATGGACCTTCATTTATACACTTGATATAATAAGGTTCCATCCCAATCAAATAGCAAAGCATTCGCTTTTCCATTTGTTGAATTTGCCAACTTCAAGTCTAGGGCAACAATTTAATAAGCTCCACCCTTTTATCGACTAGTTGGGGTACATCAATTTCACCATTTAGGATCCTAATTTAAAAACTTTTAGAGGCCTAAAAATGAGTTTTATAATTAGCCTTGCTCGATACCACTTGTTGTTCCCTGCTCACTATCGCTTAAAATAGTTTAAGTATATAAAACAAGTTATTAGTGAACTATGACCTAAATTAACATAAGAAGACACACTAAGTAATTTTCAACATCATATTCTTATTAGAAATAAATCCACAAAGAATCGCTACCCAAGTACTTGCGGAATAGTACTTGGGATTGAAATGACAAAGTTGGGTGACTCTCTCTAAGCTCAAAGCTAAGTCCGAGCACAACTCTTAGAGCTCACCGAGCTATCTCGTGAACTAAGTTGTATTTGGAGGAGTGAAAAGATGGCTTCGTGTATGTGTGTTTTACAATTCACAAGCTTAACCTTTTCACTCTATCTCTTATGCTATTTATACATGTATGATATTTGATTCTTTCCTAAGTGACAAGCGACATCATACGAGGACAAAATACCGATGTATTTTGTCTCTGCACAAAGACTATTCTAGGTAAGAGACAAGACTACTTTCCTAAGTTCGGTGATGACACCGAGCCCGATCTTTTCCCATTCGTGGAAAGTTGACTTTGGTTGATAAGGACTTCGCCTTATCCGATTCAACCTTTTCCGCCTTGTCCCGCTCTTTCTTCGCCTTTACATTCTTCGCCTTCTACTTGAGTTTGTCTTGATGTAAGAAGTTGGAGAGAATCTTAGGATTCAAAGTGAGTTATTGTCATCACCACCGAATCCATCATCTTCTTCTTGACTCGGTCTTCACCCTTTAAGTTCCGCCTTCGAGTGGAGAGACTTCTTCTTCGCCTCATCGAGTATCCTGAAGATAACTCACCGAGAGACTATGCACTCAGATGACTTGTTTGTGTTAACGGATTAAACACTTCGGCTATTTTCTATTCAAATCCTAGATTAAGGGGTTTGGGTATTTACTGAACCCAACAGTACTTCAAGAAGTTTAAGATCCGAAACATTACCAGGGCATAAAATCAGAAGGCTGATGTATCAAGCAAGCTTGCTTCAGTAACATTTAACCACTTAACCAAAGAAGTCCTGGTAGAAGTCTTGGAGAAACCCTTGACCGATGAGAAAGGTATGAACGCCATTGTCGAAGAGGAAGAAAACCACTTGATGACACCAATCGTCAAGTTTCTCAAAGAATGGATCTGACCGGAAGATCCAAATGAAGCGAGGAACGCTCGAATGAAAAATCCTCACTATGTTATAGAAGAGGAGTGCTCTTTAAAAATCATACTTGGGCCTGATGTTCTGTTGTGGTCGGCCCATTTCAGGCCAATTATGTAGTCCAGGAGGTTCTTGAAGGGGCATGCGGTATGCACTCCGGGCCAAGGTCAGTAGTGGCGAAGTTAATGAGACACGGGGTATTACTGGCCGACAATGCACATGGACGCAAGGGAGAAAATTCAAAAGTGCGATTCTTGCCAAATACATGCTCCGGTCCCCAAGTTACCCAAAACATTCATGATGTCCATCATGGCAACTTGGCCCTTTTACTAATGAGGAATGGATGTCATAGGACCTCTTACAGAGAGCACTGTTTGCAAGTTCGGTTTTACCGAGAATCATAGTGACAGATAATGGAACTAATTTTGTCAATGATCCGTTCAAAGGTTGGTGTGAGAAATTAAAAATAAAGCAAATGAACACCGCATTATCTCATCCCCAAGCAAATGACTTAGTAGAAAGATCTAACAATAGTCTTATGGAAGGGCTTAAGACTCGTCTTGGAAGAGAAAGAACCGGATGGGTAGATGAGTTGCTGAATGTTCTCTGGGCACATTGGACTTCACTCAAAACAAGTAATGGAGAGACCCCTTTTAGTCTCACGTAAGGAGGTGAAGCGGTCATACCGGCAGAGATCGGAATGCCAAGACATCAGACTATGATGCTTGATGAGACTCGGAACGAAGAAGAACAATGTTTAAATTTAGACTTATTGCAAGAAAGAAGGGATTCTACAGCTATTCAAGAAGCAAAGTACAAAGCAAAGGTGGAGTAGTACTACAATCGCAGGGGCAAACCCGTATCTTTCAAAGTGGGGGATTTTGTTTATAGAAAAAATAAAGCTAGTAGAGTAGAGAATCAAGGAAAGTCGGGCCCTAATTGGGAGGGTCCATATCGGTAACGAAGCATACGATAATGGTTTTATAAGTCGCAAATGATGGAGGAAAAGGAGGTCCCACGACTTGGCATGCAACCAATCTTAGGAACTGTTTTTATAATGACTATTGTGGTTATCCCAAATATGATGTAACTTAAACTATTTCCAATCATCAATGACAAGAACAACTGCTTCCCAACTTCCCGGGAGGAGCAATGTTTCGGACAAACATTTGATAGTAACACTATTGTGGTTTTCTCGGGTCGGCTGGCCACCGTCGGAGATTAACGTTATACCCGAGTGCAAGTTCATTTTGGATGCCCGAGCATAAAAATGTTTCGGATGCCCGAGTGCAAGTTCATTTCGGATGCCCGAGTGCATGTTCATTTTGGATGCCCAAAATACAAATTCATACCGAAGGCTGATTACACATCACAAAGTGATAACAAAATTACACATCACAAAAGTAGATCAAAGACCATTAACCACCGACAATAAGGCACAACATTCACAAAACAAAGTACTTGAATATGTTTTTACATAATGGCATGTGACCGATGGTAAAAAATAAATACACGTAGATAATGATAACTGTCTGATACATAAAAAGTGATGTAAAAATAACTAAGTATTGGTAGGGGGACCTTCAACAGGTGGAGTAACTTTCAAGAAGGGTGGTCAGAATGAGCTCCTCATCAATCGCAGGCTTGATGGATGCACCGACTATCCCTTGAGGTGTAGGTGCATCAGGGAACAAGTTCATGATATCGCCTAAAGGTAGACTGTAGGATTCAACAATCTTCTTGATGTAGGGATAGTCCGCAGAGAAAAGTATTTTATACTTTGACTTCCACAATGACGGACGATCCATATTAAGCTTCTTGGTATTGCCTAAAACCTGGCCTATCTCCTCATATGTCCGGCCAAGTCCCACTCTACCAAGCCAACCGGCTTGAAACGTCAGGCTTTAGGGTTTTCCCAAGCTTTTCTTGTGTTCCGGGTTGTCAAGAAGTCGACGAAAGATGGTAGAAATTAACACATTGATGATATTGTTACTGATCACTTCGGCTTGTCCAACCTCCGCCACCAACTTCTTGTTCTCCTCCTCCAACCGCCAAACAGACTCAGACTTAGCATTAAGTTCATTCTCCAACTTTTTAATAATCTCAGCATGCCTCATAGAATTCTCCCTCTACTCGTTTCTATTTCTGTCAACACCTTCTAACTGCTCCAACAACCCTTTCTCCCTGTTAGCACAAGCATCATAATGCTTTCTCATAGTTTCATGCTCAACTGATAACTTCTGGTACAAATATGTCTGTGTATTCTGATCCCTCTCAGTGGCAGATAACCTTTCGGCCATCTGTTGACAACCCTCATGGATGTAAGCCAGATCTCAGTAGTCAGAATTGAGATGCTCAAATCTCCGAAAATCTCTCCCTACGTCACAACGCTCATTCCAAATTACTCATAAGCTATTCGAGTTAGATGAACATCACTCAATTCGTCCAAAGATTGTTGAATAGCTGGAGTGGGAAGGTGGGTGAGAAGCTCTTGGAAAGCTTGAAACGAATTCATACGAATACCATTGCGTAGAGTCCATGCAAGAGAAAAATAAGCACCTAACCCCCAGAGTGTTCACCTAAAAATCACAAGCAACTAAGTATGAACATAGTATAAAAAAGGCGGAGTGATCTTTGTCATTCGAAGTAAACCGGACATACCAGAGTCATCTGAGTAAATCTCGTGGAAGGAAGGAGGGTGTATATGAGCAGAATGCTGGACTGATAAAGCTGCAAGCAAAATCCCCTTATTAAGTATGAGTTCAAAGATAATTATAAGAACAACATAAATAAATTAATACCATCGAAATGATGAGGATGAGAGTTCCTCGAGGGATCTTCATGAGCATCTTGGACGGGAGGTGTGGGAAGACGATCTCGATTTTAAACCATGTTCTCGTCCATATTTTCCTCGTTTCCATTCCACCACATGGTGAGTTGTCAACACCTCCTTCCTCCCCTTCCTAAACAATTACGGTGACATTTTGTTGTCCCGGTATGGCTCGGTTAATAGGAAAGGCATCCAAGGTGTGTTCCATGGAGGAAATTTTTCCTCTTGATCAACCTTCCCTTTTATTTCTTGTTTTAGGGGTGACAAAGGGTCATTCTCCGCCTCTTGTTGCTCTAAGCTTTTGAGGTAGCTTTTTCTCCAAGGCTAGTCTTTCTTTCTTCTATCGGGCCATAACAACCTCCGGATCAAGTTTCTCGGCCTCAACATGAGTGGATCTTTGTCGAAATCAACCGCCTGAGCTCCAATGTATCTCGTAGTATTCTTGATTGGTGTGACCTTCGGGAACATGCTCCCTTGCTCACAACGACGCCTTCCCACTCCGGCAATCAAGATACTCGACATTGTAACAACTACAAAACAAGAAAATGGATAAGAAGATGGGTAAGAAACACAAATAAGGCACATGCTAAAATTAATAAACGGGTAAAATTACCATTCCCCGGCATCCTTTAGTATGGAATCGCATCAGATTCTTAAAGACCGTTGACAAACCGGATATCCATAAAAGGCTCGTACTAAGCTTCCGGAGAAGAATGATCTTTTCACCGAGTTTCTCGTCGACTCGTAATAATTTATTGGAAAGTCATCGGTTATCCTTGAATATTTATGCCTCCAAGCCATGGCGTCCGGGATTGCATGTCAAAGTATTAAAAAGAAAATTTTCAAACCTGTTAAGACCTCTTGAAAACAATTTTAGCCTTTTTCCGCTTGGTTCTCAAAGGAAAACCAATGTCCTTGTTTCCACAATCTATTAAACACCCAGAATAATGAAACGATGGGCCTAACATTTGGGTTATAACAAATATGACCCGGTGTAATCCTATCGGGACAAGTTGGGTGATATGAACCTTAAAATGCTTTATGACTGCCAATAAAAAGTTAGAAAAAGGAATCTTAACCCCTCCCTGATCTAATTGTTGGACATATATACCTATTTTGTTTTTTGGAAGTTTATTCATGGTCATTCCGGAGGTGGAAGTTGAGGGTTTAATTCTGCGAATGCCATAGTCGAAACCACTCGGTCTAATTCTTCTTGATTTAATTAGGAGACAAATATATGCATATCTAACTTGGGATAACCTTCGCTTTTGGTTTTGGAACATTCATTTCTCCCGGTTCGCTTTTGACCATATTTAAAAGGATTCCAAATGAGAATATATATAAACAATTACGAAGGAGAAAGTAGAACGCACATTAAACAAAACTTTGATAAAATTACCGCCGAGAAAAGATATCTATATATATATATATATATATATATATATATATATATATATATATATATAGACAAGCGTTCAAATGAGAAGGTCTTTTTTTGTGAGAACGCGAGAAGAGATCCTAGCCTTTCATTTAATTCTCCTCCTAATTCAATCCAACAGCTGAGATCGCTCCTCCCGATTTACACTAGAGATTCAATAAACATTGGCATTTTCGACCATTTAGATTTCAGACTACTATAAAAGATTAAAAACACACACATCTCATATTTTAAGTGTGAAAACCTGTGAATTCTCTCAATAAATCATTACTAATCACAACAGACCTTCGCAACGCTCATCACCCTCACCACCATAGTTATTCACCGTAGTAATCACTATCGATTTCATCGCTCACCACCGATAATCGGTGCCGTCCTACCACCACTATGTTCATCAAGACTCTCTCTCTAGGTTCATCAAGACCACCAACCACCACAACAATCATCACCGACACCACAATGCTTCATTGATTATCATCATTATCATCATCGATGAAGTGCGAATTAAGCTTTTGATTCAATGATTATTGGTAAATTATTTTTTTCTATATATTTAGTAATTAGTTATATATTTTGAAACTGATGATGAAATTGAACATATAGATCCAGATGAATGTGTCTTTCAAGATTTAATATTTAATTTTCACATGTGAGCAACTTGTTCGAATTTAATTTTCACATATGAACAAGTTGTTCGAATTTAATTTTCAAGGTGAATTAAGTTTATTTGAATGTTTGATCAAGATAAATTCTTTTTCGTGCTTTATATGTTTTATGTTAGCTATTAGTTATGTTGATGTGTAATTTAGATGATTATGTATACTTGATGAAGAAATTGAAAGTTGAACTTGTTTTTTCTCGTTCTCGTCAATGCACACTAGGTGTTCACGAAATGCTAATTTTCTTCACATGTGAAGATAGGTAGATGTTTTTAATTGGCGCCCATTATTAGCTTAATTCATGTAATAAAACCTCCCGAGTTTCAAGGTCTTGTATATTACTTTGTATATAGAGAAACTTATGGCGGTTGAAACTGATATAACCTACCTCATTTAGTAGTTTGTTCTAAATGGTCACCAGTAGTGGTCTTTTTTTTTCTTTGTGAAGAAGTTGTTTCTCACATGTGAAAAAATGAGGTGTGCTAAAAAATGATAAGCAGCTTGATTGGCCTTTACGTTTTCAGTGAGAACCGCGAAGGCTAACCTAGTATGCGGGTTTGAAATTGTTTCTCTTGGTATGTTTTCACACGTGAACAAATAGTAGTGTCACATGTGAAAATAGTTTCTCAACTAAGTGTGATTCTAGTTATGGCGATCCGGTGGTTTGGGAAGATCTTACATATGAGTTTCAAGGTAATCACTCATAAAGTCAATATGGTACAAACATGCCATAAATGTCAAATTTTGCACGTGCGAAAATGCTGCCTAATGGGTACTTTAGTAAACCTTGTAAAGGCACGTAAAGCTCATACACATTGTTTTTTATATGTGATCTTGTGGTATATTGACTTGTCAACTCTTTTTTCCTCAAAATTATGACAAGGGATGTGGAGGACACTGATATCGAAACGTGGAAACTACTAGCAGATGTACCAAAATAACAGATAGGCGCTTTTGTGTTTTTGTAATTGGTTTTCCTTCTACCACTTGGGTGAACTACTTGAATAGGATTCATATAAGAAACGTACTATCAAATACTATTAAATTGCAAAGCTTGAATGAGCGGAGAACTTCGCATAAATATCTAAAGTAAAGCACGTTATGTTTTCCAAATATTTGACTTATTTTATCTTGGTTTTTTATTATTCATTATTTGTTTAGGTATTGTACCCAATACACATGCATTTAAAATGTTTTTATGTAGTATTATGATCAAGATTGCCTACTTAACAAGTGTCATTAGCTAAGAACCTCTTTGTAACAGTTTTGTTTTGGATCACCAGGTGGAACATACATTAAAGCTATTTTTCATTGTCCACAAGCAACTATTTGGTGGTCGACTTGAAGACGATAGATTAGACATGTAGGTAGGTATGAGCACCCTGTGGATGAGCATAACTTTCTCGTTTAAGGTAATTAGAACCCTAAATTCTTGTAACAACTAATTGTAGATAATATGTGTTCATCGAATGTTCGATTAAATTTGATTATGGCTATAATTTTTGTTTATGTTGAAATACGTTGTGCTCCCTAAGTTGGTTCTCACTAATGTCGCATGCAATCATCTATTCATCCGATGCTTGGGGTTGCAAATATCTAGTTGAAAAGTACATCCGAACACCTAGATGCTGATTGCTTCTCGTCCTAGGTTGATTGAGCTATATTAGTTACTTAGATTCAATCCAATTTCAAACTCTTTTCTTTGCATGCTAATTTAGTGTACAAAACTTCCGGAACTTGTTTATAGTTACTAGACGTCCGAAATTGCCGATTTCAATAATGTATGAAGTTTATAATCGAACTTTTAAGTGATTATTGTTAGTTAACTACTAGTATGCTAAACTTCACTTTCGTGCAAAATGATACACTAGCGTCGATTAGTAAAAGACAAATATTCGATTTATATCCGCTTTACTACTATATCTATAAATATAGGATTCATTTTCTAAAGTCGAACATAGAATTTAATTTTAGACACGAAAAGATAAAGTAATATAGTAATTTGTTTTTGTAATTTATAAAAGCTTATAGGCTTAAAGCATATTGACATTACATTTTGTTGGTCGATATTGTGAATGCTTCGCCTGTGGGTATATTGTGATGGTTGCAATTGTGTCAATGTCAAAACAACTTTGATAATGAGCCCGCTCGGAGAGGCGCTATTGAATCTACTCTAGAACGAAATCCACGGCATTCGTGCCTAAATCGCCTGAGTCCTCTTGGAAAACGTGATAATAAGGTGGCGAGCCATCTTCAACTTTAATATCCGTCTATAAAATAGTTAAATACTTCTTGAATAAATCCAACTCGTTGCGACTCATTTATGCGAGAAGAGACAGGGAAGTTGTAGCAAACACAACAAAGGATGCCATTACAAAAATACGGATGCTTGAAGAGATATTGTGAGTGTTTCCAAGCATAGATTCTTTGCTCGAGAATTGTAAATGCATGGATCGCAAGAAGTTTGAAGGAAGTCAAGAAAGGCGTGCTATTTTCATGATCCCATTCATGACGTAGCTTATTATCAACAAGCAAAGAATGCTTGCCCGCACCAATCTTGCCAATCTTTGCCGCACCAATGCGCCCGCACCAATGCCGCCATCACCGGAGCTTTTGGAGCATCCGTTACGGGCACCACCGGTGGGCGTAAAAAGAAAACCCCAAGATCTTTTCTTGGTTGGGGTCACCCGCATCAAGAGATTCATCTTTTCACAAGGTCTTTGCATAGTTTCAACAGTAATTATCCTTCTATCACTTGGAAATTCTTCGCTTTGCCCCGTAGTGTTAATCTGGTTTTGCCGCAACATAAGAGTAATATGTTTGTTTAGTGATCATCTACATATACCAGCTCATCAGTCCGTCTTACACTTACCGTAGAATCAGATCTACGTCCAAGTTCATCATCAATCGTTTTCGAAATTTTCAATTTGACAGTTATGATGTTATAATTGGTCCATAAAAAGGTCAAATTCTCAAACTTTTATCAATCAAATGTTCGTATTCATTGTTATACTTCATATTTTTTTGTAATGTGAGTTAGTTTATTAGTGATTTAGCTATGTTGATGAATAATTTAGATGATTTTGAGAGGTAAATGACGATATAAATCTAGTTTGAACTTGTTTTGTGTTGTTGCTTTGTCATTGCACACCAAGTGTTCGATAAAATGTGTAGCCAATTTTTACATGTGAAATATAGCTGAAGTTACTTATCATAAGTTAAGTATGAAGCGACGCGTGAACCATTTGGTCACATGTGAAAAACTAAAAATATATGTATGTCTTGTAGCTTATTAAGATGCGTTAAAAGCTTGGTCACATAATATGTCTAGTATATGTCTCATAGCTTTTTAAGACAGCTTGGTCACATATGAAAATATATGTCTCGTAGATTTTAAGGATGCCTGAACTATGTCTCGTAACTTTATAAGACACATGAACAATTTGGTCACATGTGAAAATTATATGTTTCATAACTTCTTCACATGTGCAAATATCAGCAATGAATTAAGTTTTGATGCTATTAGCGGAATATTTGATGATTTAAGTTTTGTAAGATTATGTTCAAATGTGCAAATATCAGCAATGAATTAAGTTTTGATGTTATTAGCGGAATGTTTGATGATTTAAGTTTAGTAAGATTATCTTCACATGCGCAAATATTAGCAATGAATTAAGTTTTGATGTTATTAGTGGAATGTTTGATGATTTAAGTTTAGTAAGATTATCTTCACATGCGCAAATATTAGCAATGAATTAAGTTTTGATGTTATTAGTGGAATGTTTGATGATTTAAGTTTTGTAAGATTATCTTCACATGTGCAAATATAAAATTAGGTGTTTGGTGAAATGTGTAAGTTTTCTTCACATGTGCAAATATCAGCATTGAATTAACTTTTGATGTTATTAGCGGAATGTTTGATGATTTAAGTTTTGTAAGATTATCTTCACATGTGCAAATATCAGCAATGAATTAAGTTTTGATGTTATTAGCGGAATATTTGATGATTTAAGTTTTGTAAGATTATCTTCACATGTGCAAATATCAGCAATGAATTAAGTTTTGATGTTATTAGTGGAATGTTTGATAATTTAAGTTTTGTAAGATTATCTTCACATGTGCAAATATAAATAGGTGTTTGATGAAATGTGTAAGTTTTCTTCACATGTGCAAATATCAGCAATGAATTAACTTTTGATGTTATTAGCGGAATGTTTGATGATTTAAGTTTTGTAAGATTATCTTCACATGTGCAAATATCAGCAATGAATTAAATTTTGATGTTATTAGCAGAATGTTTGATGCAACATTTTTTTGTAGTTCCGTTTGTATAAGGCATTATTGTTGTATGGCACAATACTTCCCATATACCCTTTTGTAGTTCCGTTTGTATAAGGCATCCATCTGAGTGAGCCTGCATTTAATTTTCCAGAACGCATACAATAGGTTTGGAATAATACCTTAGTTAGATCTCTTCGGCAAGCATGCAGAATTGAATATGGCAACGAGCTATAAAATTGTACTAGTATTAATCATTAAGTAGATGAAATTCTTTTATGTGTGTAGAAAGTTGAGTTAACTAAGGTATGATGTACAATCTCACTTAAATCGAGATTCTTGTTTTGTTAGGATTTAGAAAATCCAGGTATTAAAGTGTCGATCACCTCAAGTATATGTATCCGTTATAAAGCTCGTAGTCGTATTTATTTAATGTTCAGTAGTATTTAGTTAGGTAACACCGTGGAGGACGGACGGGGTCTTTACCCACTGTATGCTCGATCCATGACCCGTCAGTGACGCTTTTATTGTAAGACTATAAATACTCTCTACCTCCCAAGGTAGAGAGTTGGAGCTCATAATAAGATTTTTCTTTCTCTCACTAAAGTTCCCTAAACCTCTAACTTTCTCTCTCTAAAACTCATCTTGTACGCCTCTTGTGTTAGTGATATGATGTGTTTGTGAAATCCAATATGTTACAAATGGTATCAAGAGCCATGGTTAGATCATCTCTTACATATCCTTGGATTTCTAGTGGTTTTTAGATGGTTTTTGAGTTTGAAAAAGTTTAGTGGTTTTTGCATCATTTGGTTCATTTCTAGTGTTAAAGTTTGAATTTTGGGTGTACTTTTGTGTTTAGGATTATTGTATGTGCTGGTTTTGATTTGGTAAGCTTGAATCACTGTGGTTGAGCTTGTTTTGGATTTAAAAGTGTGTTTTTAAAGTTTTTCTTGGTAGCGACTTGGCTCTCGGAGTGAATTTCTTGGTAGCGACTTGCTTCAGTAAAAGGTAGCGAGTTTTAGTGAGTTTTGGTAGCGACTTGGTCATAGCGACTTGCCTTTTGAGACAAGCCGACAAAAAGACACTTAGTGGATTCTCCACTACGGTAGCGACTTGGTAAGGTAGCGACTTGCTTTCAATTTTGATAGCGACTTGTTCTTTAAGTTTCTTAGCGACTTGGTCTTAGCGATTTGGACATTAGCGAGTTGCTATTTAGCGACTTGATTTCTTAGCGACTTGGTGCTTAGCGATTTGTTTGTCAAAATTGTAGCGATTTGGATCTTAGCGACTTGTCTTCTTAGTACTTAGCAACTTGGTTCTTAGCGACTTAGTTCAAGGATTCTTAGCGACTTGGTTGACTTTTGTTTGTAATACGGTTTTCTCTTGATTTAGTAAAATCCGTGAAAGAATCTATTTCCGGTTTAATCATTGAGTTATAAAATCCGTGTAATCTTTAAACATGTCTACCAACGTATCTACAATCATCTCCATCAAGTTGCGAGGATGTTCAAGCACCGGTTCGGATACTGCCACCCATGCTTGATGAGGCCGACTACGACTCTTGGGCTCAAAGAATCGATTGTCTTGTCATGGAAAGGAAAATGGGTCAACATTCTCAAATCGATTGATGAAGGACCTTATCGATTAAGACTACAAGAGACTTAATTGATACAATTGCAGATGGAATAATGATCAATGGAATAGATGCACCAAAGACATATGATGAGCTCAATGATAAGGAGAAGAAGAGATTCGATCTTGATATTAGGGCTTCTAACATCATACTTCAAGGTCTTCCAAAAGATATCTACAAGTCGATCAATCACAACACCGAAGCCAAGGCGGTGTGGGATAATGTCAAGATGCTTCTTTACGGTTACGAATTAACTATGGAAGACAGAGAATCACAACTCTATGATGAATTTGAGCACTTCAAGATGAAACCGGATGAGAGTGTCTATGAGTATTACGTGAGATTCCACAAGCTTGTTAATGACATGAGGAACATCGAATGACTATGCCAAACATTCATTTGAACTCAAAGTTTGTGAACAACATGAATCCCGAATGGCACAAGTTTGTCACCTCTGTGAAGCTAACCAAAGGATTGAAGAATACAAACTATGAGCAACTCTATGCCTTCCTTCTTCGAATGAGAGACATGCTATGTTTGAAAAAGGATTCTTGATCGCCTCAAAACAAACCGAGGAGAGACAAGCTCATCAAATGATTCAACCGCCTTCTACTTAAACATTGGAATTACCACCAAAGCATCTCAAGTTATACCCATAGGTAATGGTAATCACAAACTCATTCCCGATCCAATGTTCAAACAAGATGATCTTGATGCACGCGTGGAAACTTCATTAATCAACTGGCTCTCATGATTAGTCAAACGTGAACTCTCTCCCACACACCAACAACAACCTCGAGCGACATCCAATCCACACAATCAAGCCACCGTCGAGAGATGGGAAGGTTATGGTACAACCAGTCAAGAAAGGTAGTATGAACAAGGAAGAGGTGGAGTTGGTAGAGGATATGTGGCAAATCGAATAGGGAAGGAATGGAAATCAAGGACAAGCAAAGACTATCAAGTGTTACAAGCGTGGTGGTGAGGACATATTGCAAGGAACGCACATCGCCAAAACACCCTCGAATGCGTAGTACTTGAGGATAAGATGTTGCTTGTGCAAGCTTAGGATAATGGTGCGACTTTGTATGAAGAGGAGTTGTTGTTTCTTCTTGAGGAAATGCTAAGACATATGATGCGGATGTGGATGAGCAACCAATTCAAGAGATAGGTCACAATCATCGAATGCCTTTCAAGTCGGCGATTGTGATGCATACGACTCGACGTTGATGATGAACCTCTTGCACAAACAATTTTCATGGCTAGCATTTCTCCAATGGTCCCTTCTAAAGTCTCTTCATCACCACAAATGGTCCATCCAAAGACAAAATCATTTCGAGGTATTAAAACTATACGATGATGTTGATGTGCAAAAGATGCATGACAAAGTACAATCAATCGAAACTATTGAGTCAAATATTGAAAATATGGGTAATATCAATGTTGTCCCATATGATCAATATGTGAAACAAAGTGAAAGTGAGATTGTACCAAGTGATGCATCTTCCGATCAATGATGACTATATTTTGATGAATACACTACATGTGCCCCGATGATTACATTATCTCCGAACTTAATGCCTATAAAGAGCGAGTTGCCATTTATGAACAACGTGCTAAGTTTGAGTTAACCACCCGTGAGCAGGAAATGGATGACCAAATGGGTACAACTATTAGAAAAAGTAAGTTTAGAGAAGAGGTATTAAAACAAGATTTAAACTCCTTACAAGAAAAGCTTTCTAAAACTGCTAAGCAAAAACAAGAACTTCAAGAAAATGTTAAAATGCTTAAGCAAGAATTCAGTGCTAAGGAATCAAAACTTTTGAATGATTTTCAAATCTAAAACCTTGAAAACAAGCTCGAAAATAAGTTATGCGTACAAGGAATACAATTCGATCGCTCACATGATCACGAAGCATAGAGTTCTCGTGATAAGCATAGTATACCCATTATAAAGGAATCCAACCACGAGTACGGTAAGACAAAAAAGCAGCCCAAAGTGTTATCTATGATGGCAATGAGATTCTTAAACCTAGATGACACCTAGTTGCATTGAGTGCACCGAGGAAGATAGAAAATTAGATGATGCATCTAGGGAGAAAATGAATAAGAAGCTAGAAGATCCCGAATGTAAAAGAATAACATAACGATTAAACCCCATGATTACAAGAAGGAAAAGCGGATTTCCTTGAACAAGTTTAAACCTCAAGCGTTGTTAACTCCCGAACAAGTGTTCGGAAAAGGATTTAGATAAGCAAAAGCGAGAGAATCTTGTTGTAACAAACCCTCCCTTAGGAAAATGCACAACGACGTGTATCCTCCAAATACACCAATGCATGTAGTTCCTAGAACTATTGCCACTAAGAGCAAGACCTTAATCGGTCAATATGTTATATTTCAATTATTTGTTGACTTTGAGAAAACTTGTAAGAAAAGGATCACACCCATGGGATAATCGAAGGGAAAGGGTTTTGAGCAAACAAAAGAATGTTACTTAAGTGAGGTCATGCCTTTCTTTAAACAACTAAAAGATCAATTTGAGAGTCTTAAAAGGGATAGATACAAATATTAAAGGAATGGAAAAGGAATTTGATGCAATGATTGTTGAGGTTAGTGACTATGAGCGAGCATTAAAATATAATGAAATTGAGAGGAAGAACTTGCATACCTTAAATGAGAATATGATTTACGATTGTATTTCTCAAGATGTATTCTATCTCGCCACTAATTGTTCTATTATCGCTTCTCAATTTTATGAATTATCTGCTTTGCTTTGAAAGTCTCCCATGATCGTGTCATTGAGCTTGAAATCAAAAACTCTAAACTAAGTGAGAAAATTGAGCAGGATGATCACGATAATTTGGTAAAACATTTTTCTAAACTAGAAGTTGAACATTTTGATTTACAACTAAAATATCAACATCTCAAAGAAAATGTTAAAACCTCAAACATCAAGATATCCTCGGATGTTCCGAGTTTGATGCGCTTTTGAAATAAACAAACGTGATGAATGATTCAAGCTCAACAGAACATGATCGAGAAAGTTGAAAGCCCAAATTTCTCAATTAAAGGGTGAAAAGAACAATGTGGTGGCTCCTAAATGCCTCCTCCTTTAGATTCTCGAAATTCTCAAAACTTTCATCTTCAAAACTTGGTTAATGCTTTACAAAAGGAAAATGAGAGTTTTCTAGAAGAAAATGAAAAGGTTAAACGTCATTTCAATAAGTTATTTGAGTCAATAAAAGTCACTCGTAACAAAAAATAATGAACAAATAACTTCATTGCAAAAGGAAATTGAGAATCTGAAGAGTCGGGTAAAAGGAAAATGCCAATGACCAATGGGAGAATGGTGCATCAAAGGTGCATGGTTGTAATAAATATGCTTTGTCTGTGAAATATGTTCCTCCTCATCTTAGGAATAATAAACTTGCTATTCAAACATATTTCTCATACCTTAAGGACAGCCTAGAATGTCTCCGTGAGATTGTAGAAGAGGATAAGTTAGAGAAACCACTTGATAATGCAATTGGCCATGCACGCTTATATGTAAAACGATCTCAAGAACTTCTAGAATGCTTAACTATAATATGCCCTGAATCCCTAGGTGAGCAAGTCAATCCCTTGATACCCTGTTCTATGCCTAATGCCAAGCATACTAACCATTCCATGCCCAGCTTTAAGAAAGTGAACACTAATGTGCCTTCTAGTATTTCGGATCCTTGCACATCTAGTTCGGGAATGCAAAAGTAGATCAACCAACTAATGTTCCCATAATTCCCTCTACAGAGTAATCGGTGACATTAAAGTAAGCGGGTCAAAGCCTCCATGCAATACCAAACAAGATAGGACCTCGCAAGCTAAGAATGTGCATTGGAAGAGTAGAAGACCAACCTAGGAACTTTAAGTTTGAGTTGAATAAAGCAATTGTGTTGATTCTAGTATTAGCCATAGGCGTCTTGTAATTAATTCAATTCGATACTATCGCAAACCATGTAATGATGTCTTTTTGAATTCATTGCTAATCATGAATGTGGTGTGAATGTTTTGTCTAATCTTTGTCAAATGCCCGTTAAAATTGTTAATGCTAAAAATCATGCTAAGAAGGCTAAAAGGCAAAGACGTAAGAAAGTTAGAAAACAAAGGAAACCCACAGGAAGAACATTTAGAAAGATAGGTTATCAATGGATACCTTTTACGCTAAGACAATGCCCACTAGAAAATGGATGCCTCTTGGTAGAACTATTCCTTTAAGAAGTGAACATACCTTGAATAGGTCAAATCTGAGACACCACAATGCATCTATTCCTAATGATTCCATTTCTTATATTTATGATATGGGTGTTTCTATTTCGATGTGGGAGTTCCAATCATTGTTACTAACCAAATGGAACCCATTCTTTCATGGGGATCCCAATTATCCGATTATCCATTCTTGTCTCGTGTTCAACTGCAGATCGTTCAAATCGCTCGTGGTACCGGACTCAGCTGTTCCAAGCATATGATTTGGAGACCGTCGTGCTCATGAACTTCGTGAGTAAATTTATCGATCTTTATTAGATTCGGGAACGACCATTTTGGAGCAATTATGGGTTATGGTGATTATGTAGTCGGCAAAAGTGTAATCTCCAGGGTATATTATGTGGAAGGTCTTGGTCATAATTTGTTTTCTGTTGGTCAATTATGTGATTCCGATCTAGAGATGGCCTTTAAAAAACATACTTGCTTCGTTAGAGAACTTGATGGTGTGGAATTATTAAGAGGTGCTCGTGGTTCTAACCTATACACTATCTCTATCGAAGACATGATGAAGTCTTCTCCAATCTGCTTTCTGTCAAAGGCTTCTAAAACAAAGTCATGGTTATGGCATCGTTGTCTCAATCACTTGAACTTCAGCACCATTAATAACCTTTCCAGAAAGGATCTTGTCAGAGGCTTACCCAAATTAAAATATGAAAAGATCATCTTTATTCACTTGCCAATTGGGTAAAAGCACGAAATATGCCCACAAACCAAAACCCACAAATTCGAGAATGGAAGTTCTTCATACCCTTCATATGGATCTGTGCGGACCAATGAGAGTGCAAGCGATAAATGGGAAGAAATACATTCTAGTAGTTGTTGATGACTACTCTCGATTTACTTGGGTAAAGTTTTTGAGGACAAAGGATGAAACTCAGGATGTCATCATCAAACTAATCAAACGACTTGAGTTCGACTCAACAATACGATCGAATTGTTCGAGCAGACAATGGCACGAGTTTGTTAACAAAGACTTAATTCGGTTTTATGAAAGTGTTGGAATCGACCATCAAAGAAGTGTTCCACGAACTCCTCAATGAGCGGTGTAGTTGAAAGACAAAATCGAACTCTTGTGGAAGCCGCAAGAACAATGCTAATTTATTCAAAGGTTCCAATGTTTCTATGGGCTGAAGCCATTGCCACTGCTTGCTACACCCAAAATCGTTCCCTTATACACACCTCTCATGGAAAAACTCCATATGAACTTGTTCATAAACAAAAACCTGATCTCTCATACCTTCGAGTGGTCGGTGCATTATGTTACCCAACTAATGATGGTCAAGACTTAGGTAAACTGAAAGCTAAAGCGGACATTGGGGTATTTGTAGGATATGCACCAAGCGTAAAAGGATACCGAATCTACAACAAGAGAACCCGAAATATTATGGAATCAATTCACGTTACGTTTGATGAGTGACCGGTCAAATGGCTCCGGGACAAACCGATTCTGGACCCGAACTCAATTTTCATCAAGTAGTCCTATCGGTTCTACTCTTATTTCTAATCCTCTCCAAAGAACTCCTTATGTACCTCCATTAGAAGATGATTTAAAGAAATTGTTTGATCCAATGTTTGATGAACACTATGAACCAAATCTTGATGAAATGTCAATTCCATCAACAGAGGTTGCTCCTATCCCAGAGAATGAAGTCAACCCTTCGGTCTCAATATCATTAAGTCAAGAAGCGCACACTCACGATCACTCTATCTCATCAACAAATCATCAATCATCGAATGTACATCATGGAATTGTTTATGGCTTCAATGATGAAGTTAATCCCTTTGCTACTCCGAAGATGCTCCATTTGAAAACATATTTGCTCTGAATCATCATCGAACCATCTTCATCGGAGACATCGACTCTGCTACTTGGGTTCCACAACAACAACCACATGAACACCTCGGAAAATGGACACATGATCATCCATTGGATAACATCATTGGAAACCCTCTCGTCCGGTATCCACACGGAAACAACTTGCAACCGATGCCTTATGGTGCTTCTTCAACTCCGTACTCTCTAAGGTGAACCAAAGACATTAAAACCGCCATGAATGAAGACAATGGTTCAATGCCATGCAAGAAGAAATTCATGAGTTTGATCGACTTGATGTATGGGAATTAGTACCTGCTCCAGATTGTGCTATGATCATTGCTCTAAAATGGATCTTCAAAGTGAAACTTTATGAACATGGTGATGTCTTAAAGAATAAGGCTCGATTGGTTGCAAAAGGATACCGTCAAGAGGAGGGTATTGACTTTGAAGAGTCATTTGCTCCTGTTGCTCGTATTAAGGAAATTAGAATCTTCTTGGCTAATGCTACAAGTAAGAACATGGTAGTCTATCAAATGGATGTAAAGACGGCGTTTCTTAACGGAGATCTTAAAGAAGTCGTATACGTCAGCCAACTTGAAGGCTTTGTGAATCAAGAGCATCCTACTCACGTCTATCGTTTGAAGAAGGCTCTTTACGGTTTAAAGCAAGCTCCAAGGGCATGGTATGATCGCTATCAAAGTTTCTTCTATCCAATGGATTCAAAAAAGGAGCGCTTGATCCGACATTGTTCACCGTGAAGTCGAGCAAACATTTAATTCACGTTCAAATTTATGTTGATGATATTATCTTTGCCTCGATTGACCCCAATGAATGTGATCGTTTTCAAATGAAATGGGTTCCAAATTTCAAATGTCATTGATGGGACAAATGTCATTTTCTTGGGATTACAAATTTCACAAAGTCCGGAGGCATTTTTATAAATTAATCTAAATATGCAAATGAGATTTTAAAGAAATTTGGATTTGTTTCTTGTGACACCGTTGACACTCCCATGATTGAGCGTACTAAGTTGGATGAGGACCACTCGGGGATCATGGTAGATCAAGCGAATTATCGTAGTATGATTGGATCCCGATGTACCTCACAGACTAGCGCACCGAACATATTGTTCGTTGTGTGCATGTGTGCTAGATATCGTGCTAAGCCTACTAAAAGGCACCTTGAAGCGGTTAAGCGGGTCTTCGGTATCTCAAAGAACCATCAACATGGGAATTTGGTACCAAGGACACCGGTATGTCACTAACGACCTATGGAGATCTTGATCATGCGGGATGTCAAGATACACGTCAAGCACGTCGGAGGTGCTCGGTTTTGGGTGATAAGCTTGTGAGTTGGTCTTCAAAGAAGCAAATGACTACTTCTATTTCCTCTACAGAGGTGAATACATAGCCATGTCATCTTGTTGTGCTCAAATCCTTTGGATGAGATCCCAATTATCTTACTATGGCTTTGAATTCAACAAAATCCCTCTATACTGTGATAGTAAAAGTGCTATTGCTCTCTCTTGCAACAATGTTCAACACTCAAGAGCAAAGCACATCGATATTCGACATCATTTCATCCGGAACAAGTAGAAAGCGGTGTGGTGGAACTCTATTTTGTGAAGTCGAATACCGGTTAGCGACATCTTCACCAAAGCTCTTCCAAGAGAACGTTTTGAGTTTATTCTTCCACGACTTGGCTTGAAAAGCCTTCAACCGAAACACTCAAACGCGTCTTGGGAGGACGAGGAGTAAAGGTCTTTCTTCATCCATCTCTTGTAAATATTTATTCGAAAAACAAAATACAAAATTTTAAAACCAACAAAAAGCAAAGAAAAAATTATAAAACTTTCAAAAATCCATAAAAAATTTGAAAAATTCGAAAAAAAAAAATTATCTTCTTGTTATGTTTCTTTTTGATTCGATTAATATCTACGATCTTTGTGCTGTCAGTCAAAGAGTGACACGGGTCTTTAGATGTTGGTCGAATGTATATATTCGTTTATAAAAAAAAAAAAAAAAAGAGAAAGTGAAATATTTGGTTTATTGTCATTTCAGCAAGAACCGATTTTCAAAGAAAGAACAGAGCCATGCTTTATCTTGCTTTTTCAAATCTCATACTCTGATTCTATAAACAATCAACAACTTATGTCATTGATTGAGGGGGAGAATGATTTCAATTAAATCAAAAGGTTATTTGTCATACAATTGTTTTCAAAAGAAAATCATGCATGTTTAATCTATGGAGTTTAAAGCCGATCCTTATCAGTTAAAACTTTTTTTCATAATTAAGTCACAATTCTCCTTAAAAGCTTTCAAAATCAATTTAAATCAACAAGAGATCTCAAATCTCAAATGTTTTGAAAATTGTGACCAGGGGAGAATTTGTGATTTAAATTGGATTTAAACTGATAATTCGATAAATGGGTTCATAAGTGTTTAGCAAGTTTTCCTCCCCGCATGTGACAAACGATTTCAAATTTTCCATGCACATGTTGAGGGGAGCATCTACTTTAAACCTTAAATTATTGAAACGTGATTGAATTGTCTCTAAGTGCGAGTTCCCTTAATATGTGCAAAACTCTTTCAAACTTGAGGCACATATTGAGGGGAGCAAACTTTGAAAACCTCATCCTTCCTCAATATGTTTTATCTACTCAAATTGATTGGGAAGTGATGATGATCATTTTAGAAAATGTTAATCAAAAGATTGGACCTTTCATTCTTAATCTAACGATTTCAAAGATCTCTTGCCTCCATGTGCGAAACAATTTCTGAAATTTATGCATATGTTGAGGGGGAGCATTTCTAAAATATCAAAACAATTAAGATACAAAATACTTTGATTTTATATCACAAGTATCTTGATTGATTTTTAAATGGTTTTCAATTGGTTTCAAGGCGGAAAAACTATATCTAAAGACCGACCAACTTTACTTTATGCATGGTGATATAAGGATGATAAGGTTAGGTTGAGGTCCAATGATCCGTCAGAACCGGAGGGATCTACCCAAGGACAAAACCACTTGATAGTGTAGAGTCCTTAGGTATATTGAAAAAAGGAGAAAATGATTTATGGGAAGAGTGCGGAAACCGAGCTAGTCTTGGAATAAACCCAACAAGGTTCTAGTTATGAAGTTTCGGTAAGCACTAAGGGTTGAAGAATGAAAAAGAATTGAATGTGAAAAGGGTGAAAAGAAATAGCCCTCCATTTATTCAACCTTAGGGCGAAAACCGGGTTCAATTCATATGCTCTTGGTGGTTACCAAGGTAACATCGGTATTGAAGACAAGGCGTCATGGACCCAAAGGACGCACCGCACTACAACTTCCCAAACCACTCAAGTTCCTCTTAAAAGGACTTGTTTCATTCTCACGGGAACCGACATTATCTATCGACTTTCTCTTAGAGTTTGTTGATATTGAAGAAGGAGACCCTCTCCTAGTCTCCGGCTTAGGAACCAAATATGCACAATTGAGTCTAGAGCCACGAGATCATCTACAAATCTCATTAGGACACTTTCAATGAAGACTCTGCTTCACACAATGTGGAAGAGATTATATCTTATGAGTCATACGCATTATCCTTGTGGTATTGCGGAACATCTGAGTGATATGCAAACATATTCACAATGAAGATGGAAAGCCTTCTGGAGTCAACATCAAACAAGCTCCTAGTGGGTGGCATGTGAGATCTACCCAATAGATCAACCATGTGACAACTGAACATAAACAATGGGGCGATTCAATCTTTTGAATCAATCCTGGTTCAGGATATGGATTGATGGATACCTTTGAAAAACCGGCCGTTGTGCTTAAAAACTCTTTTCCTTTGCACATCGACTGTGTACTAATCTTTCAAAATAAAAGGTGTTTATGATTGATAATTGATTTTTCCTTAAAATCTTCGTTGTATTGCAAAAACAATTTCTATTGAGCGAAGACACGATTGTTTTCAAATCTCTTCTCATCAATCGATGAATCTCATTTCACCGGTTCACTCACTCCATGTTGTCTTCTTTGAGGCGTTCGGTTTGAGAACGACTAGAGCATTGCGAAACCCCGTCAAGGAAATTATTCGAATTATACATGATCACAAGCGATGCTTGTCTTGATCAATGGGGAACCGTGGGCGTGTACCTCGATTCTACAAAAGTGATCAAAGACACTCTTGTGCACTTTATTGCTAAGCTGTTTTATGCGGGAACACCCGACGTTTGCGGTGATCGAATGAAGCGGTCAATCCCTAGCCGCATGCTCACATAACACATTCATTTCAAAGAAATCATGATTGGTGCATCAATGACTCGATATTATCCTCCATGCTTCGCTTCTGCTTTGCCAATATCATGAATCAACGAAAGCTTCCGCTACTCTGATAAGAATATATTGTGGAAAACTAGAAGGGGGGGTTGAATAGTTTTTCCGATTTAAAGTTAATTTCAAAAACTTTAGATTCGATATTATGTGAAATCGTATGGATGTTGAGAACGTGTAGATCTAATGATAATGCAAGAAAATAAATAAAGTTAAGGGATAGAAATGACACAACCGATTTATAGTGGTTCGGCTACAAGGTCACCTTCCTTGCCCTACTCCACTCCCCGAGTCACCTACTCGAGAGTAAGCACTATGTCAACAAACTCCTTCACTTGGCGGAGAAGCCTTCACAACGTTGCTTACACTTTTTCCGGTACAAAGCTAGATACCGAGTCCGTAGCACGGTTGATCTGCGCAAAACCGTCAAGTTTTCTCACGCAAGCAAGAAACTTAAAACAGCTTAAGCACAGATGCAATGAAGATCGAGGAGTATAGTGTTTCCCAGGTCGTTATGTCCCAAATGAGTCAGCAATGGATCACCTCACGTATAGTGATCGCGAGATTTGAACGGAAAAGGAGATTGAGAATTATTATAACTACGAAAAAGGACATAAACTACAAGGGCTAAAAATGAAAATTAAAGGAAATTAAAAGATAAAAATATTAAATAAACGTTATCACTATATTTAAAGTGATGAACGTTTAAAACTTAAAAACTAAAAACTTACGTTTAAAATAAAAATACGTAAACGTGCCAAATAAAAAGTGAAATCTAAGAAATAAAAGTCCTAAAAATATGAAAAATACATTTTACAATCCTAATGATAAAAGAAACTTTTAGAAAAAGAAAACTATTTTTATAACTATTTATCTAATTATTATTAATTAAAAACTATTTTTAACTATTTAATAATTATCTAAAATACAAGAAATTAGGAAATAAATCTAGAAAAATAAAATTATGAAATGGAAAAGTCTAAAATATCAAACTAGAATTTTCAAAACTATTTTTGTATTTTTCTGATTATTTTTGAATTTTTTATGAATTTTAAACTATTGAAAACTACTTAAATTATTTAAAAATACAATTTTAACTAAGAAAAATATGGAAAAATACTTTTTTGGCTTTTTATATTTATCTTAAACTATTAAAATTGAAAAATTATTTTTTTGGAACTTTTTCTCAATTAAATGCAATTAGAGCTAATTAAAAATGATTAAAAACTATTTTTAATAATAAAAAAATAGTGAACAAGAACTAAAAATTATGAAAATTTCAGGAAATTCTAAAATGACATTCTAAAGCAGGAAAAATATAAAACTGGACCCTATGTGGAAGATATCAAAGTCTGCGTGTAAACTAAAATGGGAATGAGCAAATGAAATAAGCAAATAAGCTCTAAAGTGAGCCAACGAAAACATAAGCTAAGGTATGCTAAAATCAATCTAAGGCAACTAATTCTAGCTAATTCTAACACCTAATGAGCAGAGAACCACCGATTTAAGCTAAACCGATATATAAGCAAAACCGAATATGACCCTACTGTTTCTACAGGTGATGTTACAACTTATCCAATAAGCTAGAGGAAAACCACAAGTTAGGTTCTCAAGACAACCTAGCAGAGAGTCAAAACCCAAAATTGCAGCTTATTAGGACAAGTAATGAAAAAGTTATGGATCAAACAAAATGGGCAGTGACTGATTCAGCAAAACAGATAAGCAGGACAATGAATTGACCTCTACTGTTTGAGCTAATCTATGAGCTTATCAGACAAGCTTAAACTAAAAACAGATATTGGGTCTTAAAGACCACCTGGTGGACTACACCTGAGCCAAAAATCAGACCCTACAAACCCTTATTGAAACCTGTGCACACTCTGCAAGTTCTGCAAAAACTGAGTTTTGACACATTTTTGACTTTTGAATCAGTTTGAAAGTTTGACTTAAGTGGATTTTAGAAGCAAATGTAGGACTAAACTTGATGTAATATGATGTAATACTACTTTATCAGGCAAGCATATCAAGTTTTATACCTATTTGAGTGATTTTGAGTAAACAGATTCCAACAGTTAAGTGATACAAGACAGATTCAAATCAATTTTGACTTTTAATGAAATATGGTGTAAACTCTTGTTGAAACAATATTACTAGTGATGTTAGAGATAAATGCAGCAAAAATATTTTATCAAAACACCTCTGAAAACGGTTTCACAAGGCTAACCAAACACCCCTTTATGTTGAGAAATGCAATCTAATTAAGTCTAAACACAAAAGCGACTTAAGCTAAGCTTCAAAATGATTATTATACTAGATTAATGCTAATGAAACAATAGATAACAAGACTTAATCGATTTAAGATAAATGCTACCACTATCGCTTTTAAACTAAATATAAGATGAAAACTAGAACTTACAAGAGATCCATAGAAATTTAAGCATAATGTGATCAAAAACACCAACCAATAACCAAAACCATCATCAACATTAGCCCATATCCATTTCGACCCGATCATGATTATGTGTTGACTTTCGTTGACCAAGGTTCAAAAGTGAGTGAAATCGGGTTGTGAGCTTATGGAAAGCTTAAACTAGTTTGAATGAGCTTGCTCGAGCTTAAACACAAGTCACTAAGAATGTTGACATAGGATTTTAAGAGTGGAAATTTCAACGATGGGTATGTACTATGGAAATTGAACATAAAGCGCAATTGATGCTTAATTAAAGTTGAGATACACTAAGAAGGTTTACTTGAGCACAAATGAACTTTAAAATACAAATTGCAAATCTAATCTAGACTAATAAAAACTTTAAACGACATACATTATGAAAAACTAAAACTAACTTCTTCCTTGTAGCTTCTCTTGGCTTTTATACATCCCAAGCTTCATCTCTCTCTCGGATATTTCCCACCACTAATCCTGACCATTGGATCACCCAAATCAATCTTAGCCATTTAAAGTGTTTTGGCGCCAAAATCATTTTAACCGTTTGTGAGATTGAGTGGGATTGGTATGATGCATTTAATGCATCCTTGGCTCTTAGTGTTTGGAGGGGGGGTGTAGGGATGATGATGGTGGAGGTGGAGTGTGATCAGGAGAGTTGCAGGAGTGGATATGATGAAATGGTGGGTAACCCGTGAAGAGGGAGGGAAAGGGGTTGGTCAAAGGTGTTTGACCGGTATTTTAATAACAAGGGGGGTCCAAAAAGGCAATTGGCAGGGGTTCAAAAGTAGTTGTGACAAGGGCCAAAGGTGTGAAGGGGTTAATAATCACAAGGACTTAACATGCAATTTCTGAAACTTCAGGGACCTGACCTGCCAAATCTCAAAGTTATTCCAAAGGACTAAAACTGACAAGCTTCAAAAGTCAGGACCAAACTTGACAATTTCCAATTTCAAGGGGCCATTTCTGCCAATTTTCAAAGTTGGAGGACCAAACTTGTAACTTTCTCAAACTTTTTATATTTTTCACCAAAGGACTAATTTTGACAAGTTATGATTTAAAAAAGGACCTTTGATGATTTTTCTTTGAAATTTTGACTCGGGGACTATCTTTGACAATTTTTGAAAGTTGGGGACTAAAGCGCAATTTTGCAAATTTGATATGTTTTCATCCGATTTTGATATTTTGCATTTAAAACACATAAAACAACGATTTGTGATATTTTGATCATTTTGATGTGTTTACGAGTGTTTTCGAGATGATTTTGCGCTTTATTTTGTACAAAAATGATGAGTATTTAGACACTCATCAATCCCCTTACTAAGATATTGCTAGTCCCTAGCAATGATTTGAGAAAACATAATGGATTTTAATCTCTTTACCAAAAGCCATTACTTCGGAGTAGCCAAATGTTTCAGTTCAAGTAAGAACCATGGTACACCGATAACCATGTGATTTTGAGCAAACCACCGACTTTTAACGGTTTGATTTTGTCTTTACGGAAGCCGTACCCATACGGACTAGCCAACTCTTAGATAAATTATCAATATTATCTTTGGTGAGTGATTACCAATTATGGATTTTCCACGCCTTTACCACAAGCCATAAACTTGCGGGCTAGCCAACTCTTCACTTTTTAGGATATGGTGAAATGAATACCATACAATTTTGGGCAAATTGCAAGCCATATAAGCGGATTTGAGATATCTTTACCAAGAGCCGTTTGCTCTGGATTAGCCAATCCTTTTGTCTTACGTATATGGCGGATCGATAACCAATTGAGTAAGTGTAAAACACTTACTTCAAAAAAAAATTTTTTTGCCAAAAGCGGGGAATGGTATAATTATATGATAAAATTCGTGAGAATTCCCCACACTTAGAAATGAATATTGCCTCAATATTCAAAGAACCGTGATTATGCGAAACAAAGAACGTAAAAGGAAATACTACGGCCATTATTTTAAAAGATTTTTTTTTTTTTTTTTTTTTTTTTATGAAACTTATATATATATATAACATGTGGGCATCACCCCACACTTAGGTGGTAGAAAGGGGTAAGAAGGCGAAATATGGGTGAAAACCCATATGGTGAGTCTCTTGTTTTGGTTCCCGAGTCGCTAGCTTGACTCGACCCGAATTCATTGGTTCATGGGAAGCAAAGTGGAAGAAACAATCTCCATCGGACTTTCATTCAAGATGTTTGGATAAACATTGAAGTACGCGAAAGTTCCACACCGACGAGATATCTGAGAAAGATGCACCCGGCTCAAAATGATAAACGAAAATGCGGGGTCAAAGATAGTGTCTTCATTCCGAAGGAGTGAAGAAGAGAGGACACATCATAAGTGAGGAATGGAAGAAAGATGTTGATAACAATCAAGATCCATTCTTCATCCTCAAATGTAGACATGTCGGGAGGAAGGGTGAAGGTAGTATCATCAATAAGCAAACTCTTATGATAGAGTAAACCTTCCTCCGAGCCAATATCATCCTCAAGATCAAAATGGAAATGATCATATTCGGAGGAGATATGTCATGAGAGAGTTCACCGGAGAACTCTTCATTAAGAGAATCATTGGAAAAAGCCTCAAGCTCGGGCTTGTCCAATGTAGAGTCACTATCCACAGGGGATAGGAGATGAAGCGACTTAGCATGAATGATTTGATCTTAGAAACGAGGAGATTTATATTGAACAATTGTTCACGAAGTATCTAGTCCTCAATTTCGGATCATCGAATTTCTCACTTCCTCTAAGCTAACTAGCTCGGAAGGTAGCTCCTCGACATAATCGATGTCTCCATAGGATAAAGAATCGTCAAGCAAGTACAATCGTTATCGAAATCGGAGAACATCTCGACATGATCATATGGAATGTCAAGGAGGAGAAGAATCATCATTAAGAGGCTCATCACACATATTATCGGAGATAACCTCGGACTCACTGGGGTTGGAAAAGGCTCTCAACACTAGGCGATTCCATTTACGGAATAGTGCTAGAAGGCTCGTCCCCATTATGAGAGAGTCTTTGGAAGCAATAAAAGGTAAGATAGGTGTGATAGCAATAGGCGAGGAGTTGAGAAATAAGATCGTTCAATTGAGTAACACTCTCCTCGTCGTAATCATAGTATTCCCTCATTTGAATACTATCCTCATCATCATCGTCATCATATCGGTTCTTATGTTCATCTGTGAAGCTTACACACCATTCTTTTCATTTGTAGTTTCTTTCGAATGCGTATTTCTTCGAACTTTGTGGGAGATTACACTCCTCGTAATCATTTAGATCTTTGTGAAGGCTCGGAAGTCGATGGTGATGGAATCTGATGGGGTTGGAAATTGTCAAACCGGAGAATTGGAATTGTGAAAATTTTGATTCATCGGTTGACATTCAAAAGTCTCATGAGGACCCCATGATTCTCACAACAGAGATAATTGGGAAAATAACTTTCACCAAAGTTCGATTGTAACATGGTTCGGCTCATAGACAAGCGGGACCCGTGGTGGA
>CM040246.1:91848378-92348378 GCA_022545495.1 Chrysanthemum lavandulifolium
TGTTTCTTCCACTTTGCTTCCCCATGAACCAATGAATGCGGGGTCGAGTCAAGCTAGCGACTCGGGAATCAAAAACAGTAGCATGCTATATGGGTTTTCACCCATATTTCTGTCTTCTTACCTCTTTCTACCACCCTAGTGTGGGGGGGTTGCCCACATGTTAAAAAAAAAAAAAAAAAAAAAAATACCTTTCTAAATAATGGCCGTAGTATTTCCCTTTCACGTTCTTTGTTTCGGCATAACCGCCGGTACTTTGAATATTGAGGGCAATATTCATTTCTAATCGTGGGGAATTCTCACGAATTTTATCATGTAATTATACCACCTAATTCCCGCTTTTGGCAAAAAATTTTTTTGGAGTAAGTGTTTTACACTTTCTCATTTGGTTATCGATCCGCCATGTCTCGTAAGACAAAAGGATTGGCTAATCCAGAGCAAACGGCTCTTGGTAAAGATATCTCAAATCCGTTGACGGCTTGCAATTTGCCCAAAATTGTATGGTATTCACTCACCATATCCTTAAAAGTGAAGAGTTGGCTAGCCCGCAAGTTTATGGCTTGTGGTAAAGGCGATGGAAAAACCATAATTGGTAATCACTCACCAAAGATAATATTGATAATTTATCTAAGAGTTGGCTAGTCCGTAAGGGTACGGCTTCGGTAAAGACAAAATCAAATCCGTTGAAAGTCGGTGGTTTGCTCAAAATCACATGGTTATCGGTGTACCATGGTTCTTACTTGAACTGAAACATTTGGCTACTCCGAAGTAATGGCTTTTGGTAAAGAGATTAAAATCCATTATGTTTTCTCAAATCATTGCTAGGGACTAGCAATAGTTTAGTGTGGGGATTGATGAGTGTCTAAATACTCATCATTTTGTACAAAATAAACTGCAAAATCATCTCGAAACACTCGAAACACATCAAAATGATCAAAATATCACAAATCGTTGTTTTATGTGTTTTAAATGCAAAATATCAAAATCGGATGAAAAACATATCAAATTTGCAAAATTGCGCTTTAGTCCCCAAGTTTCAAAAGTTGTCAAAAACAGTCCCTGAGCACATAATTTCAAAAGTAAAGTCACCAAAGGTACTTTTAAAATCAAAAGTTGTCAAATTTAGTCCTTTGGTGAAAAATATAAAAAGTTTGAGAAAATTGCAAATTGGTCCTTCAAGTTTCAAAATTGGCAGAATTGGTCCCTGGAAAATGTGAAAATGTCAACTTTGGTCCTTGAACTTTTGATACTTGTCAATTTTAGCCCTTGCATCAACTTTGCAGATTTGGCAGTTCTAGTCCCTACAGTTTCAGAAATGGCAACTTAGGCCCTTGATTATTAACCTATTATTAACCTTGGCCCTTGTCATAGTTCATTTGACCCTGCCACTACTTTTTGGACCCTGCCATTTGGACCCCCTATTATTAACATCCCGGTCAAATGCCTGTTGACTCACCTTTTCCCTCCCACTTCACGGATACACCATTTTCATCATCACAATCCTGCTAATCCTCTGCTACACTCAAGCCCTCCTCACCTTATCACAAACCTTGTCCCCCCTCCTCATCATCCTACCTACCTCCACCCCCACCTAGTTGCTAGTTTCCAACCCCACAAAGTTAAAATCAAGTTTGGCGCCAAAACACAAGGAATGGCCAAGATGACTTGAGTGATCCAATGGCCAAAACACATCCGGGATTAGCTTAGAGAAAGAGATGCGATTGGGTATAAAAGGAGGCAAGAGGAGATGAGGATGGCGATAGTTAGTTATATAAAATTTTCTTAATGTCGCTTTTAAGCTTAACATGTATTAACTAGTTCTCATTTGTATTTTTCAGTTTATTTGTATCAAACAAAGGCATTCAAGTGATTTGCAACTCTGTTTAAGTTTTAATTCAAGTTAATGTTCATTTTCATCTTTTAAGCTCACTGTTGAAATTTCAACTCTCAAATTCCTGTGTCAAAGATGTTAGAAGCTTATTTATAAGCTTAAACAAGCTTATGATAGCTTATTAAAGCTTCCTACAAGCTCATATTACAATTTTAAGCAGTTTTATCCCATGGTCAATGAAAGTCAATCTTGGACTCTATGTGAAATGGAAGCTGATATGGGATGTTGCAGTGGTGTAAATGGGTTGGATTAGGCTTAATTAGGATATAATTGGTCTGGTTTTAGCCTGCTACACAAGCTGGACTGATGTGAGTTCATATTTCACTTTTCATCTTCAAGCATTCTGCATTTTACACTTGTATGAATATCTGTGATTACCATTAGTCTAAATTAGTATATTTAGTTGTATTTAAGGTATTTAAGTTTAGCTTGATCATTAGTCTTAAGCAGTTTAGTAGTTTAAGTATTTTTAGTTGTATATCAGTATTAAAAAGGGGTGTTTGGAATTAATGATTGATCCGTCTTCAAGTCTTGTTCGGTGTTTAACTTTTGTTAGTTCATGTTTATTAAACTTGTTTGAGCACATTTGAGTCAATATCTTGTGTCTGCTAACACCCAAAGTCAAAATCATCAAATCTGTCTTAAGCTTGTCCATTTGTTGGAATTTTGAAAGGCAAACCACTTGTTTTGTGTTCAAAAGATGATATATATTGCGAGAGTCTCATTTCATGTATTCATATCATTTCAGTCAACAAATCATGATCAAATCTCATTTTGGTCAACTTTTACAATTGCTTAAAAAGTCAAAATGGCAAAATCTCGCCACCAAAATAGGAGGAATTTTATTGAACTCATTTCTTAGCCAATTTCTATGAAACTTGTAGTTTTAGAGAGCCCTCTTGGTCTATTTTCTTATGTCCAATTTCTTACATTTTGTGAATTTTGTTTAAGCTTCAAATTTGTTGTTCAATAAGGCATAAATGCCTGCTGCGGGGATCTTGCTGCGCATTGTGTTTATGCAGGTTTTGAAAGGTCTGCACAGGTTTCATTTTGGCTCACCTAGGTCTGTAATTTAGTTTACAAGGTCTCAACCAGGTCTAGTGTAGATCCCAAGTTCTGGTTTTAGGTTTTAGCTTATTGGTGTGCTTATTTCTTTGCTCAAAATAGCCCCCCAGTTACTGATTTAGCATATAAGCTCACAACATCAAATCTGTTGAGCTTGTTGTTTCAGAGGGTTGGGCTTGTTGAATCTTGTTTCATTTTAGTTCTTTTAGCTTATTTAAGTTCCTGTTTTGGTGCGGTGCTTATTGGTTTCCATTTGCTTATTGGAAGTGTTTATTTTTAAGCTCATTCCACATCAGTTCCTGATTCCTCCACATAGCACCTTGTTTTTATATTTTTCCTTTATTCCTTATATTATTTTAGACTTTTCCTGAAACTTTCAGATTTTTCCAAGTTGTTTTGCTATTTTTCTTAATTTAAATTAGTTTTTAAGCATTTTTAATTAGCTTTAAATACAATTAATTAAGAAAAGGTTCAAAAAAATAATTTTTCATTTTTATTAAGTTTAGATAAATATAAAAAGCAAAAAAAGTATTTTTCCATATTTTTCTTAGTTAAATTTGTATTTTTAAATAATTTAAGTAGTTTTTAATAGTTTAAAATTCATAAAAAATAGGAAAATAATCATAAAAATACAAAAATAGTTTTGAAAAGTCTATTTTGATATTTTAGACTTTTCTAAGTCTTAATTTTATTTTTCTAGCTTTATTTCCTAATTTCTTGTATTTTAGATAATTATTTAATAGTTAAAAATAGTTTTTAATTAATAATAATTAGATAATTAGTTATAAAAATAATTTTCTTTTTCTAAAAAGTTTCTTATATCATTAGGTTTGTAAAAATGTAATTTTCATATTTTTAGGACTTTTATTTCTTAGATTTCACTTTTTATTTTGTACGTTATTTTTATTTTAAACGTAAGTTTTTAGTTTTAATTTTTAAACGTTCATCATTTTAAAAATAGTGATAGTGTTTATTTAATAGATTTTATCTTTTTAACTTTCTTTAATTTGCATTTAAGCCGTTTTAATTTGTTGGCTTTTCCTGTAGTTATAATAATCCAAATTCTCCTTTCCCGTTCAAATCTCGCGATCACTAAACGTTTGATAATCCATTGCATAGCTCATTTGGGACATAACGACCGGGAAACACTATACTCCTCGGATCTTCATTGCATTCGTGCTTAAGCAGCTTTAAGTTGGTTATGGTCCGCCATTCACAAGTGGCGGGCTTGTGTGATTTAGCTTGACTGTTTGTACGCATCACAAGCATTTGGGAGTTATATATATAGAAAACAAAACATTGTAATGAATGCTTGACCCAAATGTGGATTAAAATCTAATGATTAGATATGAATTCAAGGCATGTGATCATGAGAACACAAGCATTAAAGAGCATACTCCCAAAATGAAGCAAATGTGGATTTTTCATCCAAAGTGAAAAATAGAAGTTGAAAATAGCTTCATTTACACGGATCCCACGGATCCTTCCCTTAAGGATCCATCCAAAGATGAAGGTGGGATCCGTGGGTCTAGTGATTCAGCAAGAAAAGATTTTCTTTTGGAAACATTTTTGCCTATTGTGTGCCTATATGCAAACTATTTGGAGTTACGGTTTTCTCGACCTCTAAAAAGAAAAGGAAAATAACTAGAGAAAATAAATCCTAATTGAGATAACTCGAAAACACACATTTGGTACATAAGTACGTAATATTGTGTTATCAATGCTCCTAATTCATTTTGCTTAAATGAATGTACCCAAAACACATATTAGTTATATGTTCCTTCAACATTCAAAAGACATGAGATGCAATGAAAACGGGTTTTTACTTTGTATTAATAATGAAAAAGCGATTTGTCCTAGACGTGAGAAATTGCTTTTGTGAAATTGATACGGGAAGGTATCATTCCTTTTAGAAAACATTTTGAAAGGAGATTTTCTTTAAAAATGTGTATGTAGTTATGTGAAAACAAAATTATAAATGGAAGACTTATCTTGGGTTTTGAAAATTCCCGTATTGTTTGTGAGTTGTGCGTGAAAAAGGAATCCTAGACTCAGAAAGAAGAAGGCTAGTGTTTACATACCTTGTAGAGTCAATTAAGTTATGACGTTTGTTCCATTAGACCAAGACCAAGACGAAGTAGGTTGAATTGTTCCCGCTTCAACGGTTTGGTGAGGACGTCGGCTATGTTGTCTTCGGATGCAACCTTCTCAATAGAGATGTTCCCTTTGAACATTGTCTCTTAGGAAGTGATGACGAATCTCTATATGCTTTGTGCGAGAATGTAATACCGATTCTTGCTTAAGTCGATTGCACCTTTGTTGTCACATAGGATGGCTATGTTGCTTAGATGGATGTCGTAGTCTACTAACGCTTGTTTCATCCATAGTGCTTGTTGGCATGCTTTCTTGGCGAGACGTACTGCTTCGGTTGTTGATATTGCAAGTGCCGTTTGTTTCTTAGAAAACCATGATGTTAAACAACATCCCATAAAAGTACATACCCCACTTGTACTTTTTCTATCAACGTAATCACCGCATGGTCGAATCTGCATATACAATTGTTTCTACTCCCGTGCCTTTAGGATACCATAATCCTAATTGTGTTGTACTCTTAATATATCTAAATATTCTTTTACGGCTTCTAGGTGTGATATTTTAGGGTCTTCTTGAAACCTAGCACATAAGCAAACACTAAACATGATATCCGCCTACTTGTCGTGAGGTAGAGAAGGCTACCTATCATGCCACGATATTTAGTATTATCAACGGATTCTCCGTCCTCGTCTTTTATGAGTTTGGTGTCGGATGACATTGGAGTCCTAATTGGTTTTGACTCTTCTAGACCGAATTTCTTTAACATCTCCTTGATGTATTTAGATTGATTAAAGAAGATACCATCTTCTACTTGTTTTATTTGTAGACCAAGAAAGAAACTAAGTTCTCCCATCATACTCATCTCGAACTCGTCATGCATGATTTTAGAGAAATCATCACACATGTCTTGACAAGTGGATCCGAATATAATATTATCTACATATATTTGTACTATGATTATATGTGACTCTCTTTTCTTAGTAAAAAGTGTGTTGTCAACTAACCCCATGGTGTAGTTGTGTTTAACTAGAAATGACTTGAGTCTATCATACCAAGCTTTTGGAGCTTGTTTAAGACTATAAAGGGATTTCTTTAATTTATACACATGTTTGGGTTTTTCAAAATCAATGAAGCCCGGAGGTTGAGCTACATATACTTCTTCATTTATGACACCATTTACAAAAGCGCTTTTGAAATCCATTTGATAAAGATTTAGATCATTAGCACAAGCATACGCAAGAAGTATTCTTATAGACTCTAATCTAGCCACGGGGGCATATGTCTCATCAAAGTCTATTCCCTCATGTTGGTTATACCCTTGAGCAACGAGTCTAGCCTTGTTCCTAGACACTACTCCGTTTGCATCTAATTTGTTTTTATAAATCCATTTGGTTCCTATTATGGTTTGATTACTAGGTGGAGGGACAAGTGTCCAAACATTATTAGAAACAAATTGATTTAGTTCTTCTTGCATAGCCATTACCCAACTTTCATCTTTTATGGCTTCTTGTGTATTCTTAGGTTCTAAGGTTGAAACGAAACAAAACAAGCTACTTTGGTTTTGAACTTGAGACCTTAATGTTCGCTCGCTTAGTTTTCCTATGACTTTATCTACGGGTGATCTTTGGACTCTTTAATGTTTACTATTTTATCACTTAGAGGTTCTTCTTCTTCACTTATCTTTTCTTTACTACTATGGCTTCACTTTCTATAATCTCGTCATCGACAAGAGGTGGAGAGGGTTTGGGTGGACTTTCATCAAATTTTATATTTAATGACTCTTCTACCTTCATTGATTCTTTGTTTAATATGACGTAAGCTTTGCTATTTGGCGAATAACCTAAAAGATACCTTCGATTGATTTAGGATCAAATTTTGTAAGGTAATCTTTAGTGTTAAGAATAAAACATTTACTACCAAAGACTCTAAGGTGATTTAACGTAGGCTTTTGCCTCGAAATAACTCATATGGAGTTTTTCCTAAGATTGGTCTAATCAAGACTCGATTGAGTATATACGTTGAAGTATCAACGGCATTACACCAAAACTTTTGAGGTATGGATTGTTCATTAAGCATGGTTCGACTCATTTCTTGTAGAGTTCTATTCTTTCTTTCTACTACCCCATTCGATTGTGGAGTGCGTGGAGTCGAGAAGTTGTGAGTAATACCATTAGCGTCGCAAAAGCTCCGAATTGCACTTCATTATCGAATTCCACTGCCATGATCCGTCCTAATAGACACTATGGGTCTTCCTAGTTGTCTTTGGATCTTTTTGCTTAATATTTCAAAATAGTTAAAGGTTTCCGTTTTGTTCTTTAAAAATTTTGTCCAAGTATACCTAGAGTAGTCATCCACTATTACCAAAGTATAGTAGTTGCCTCCATAACTTTGGATAGCGGATGGACCAAATAAATCCATATGTAGTAATTCTAGACACTTAGTTGTGGACACCATGTTTTTAGCTTTATGACTCGAATGAGCTTGTTTTCCTATATTACAAGCATCACAAAAATGATGTTCATATCTTAACTTAGGTAGATCTCTTACTACATCTTTGGATGATAGCGATTGAAGATGTCGCATGTTGGCGTGACCCAATCTTCGATGCCATAAGGTCGAAGTATCATCCATAGAGGTAAGACATAGTTTGTCTTTAGGTTCATTACCGATTTTAATGACATAGACTCCATGTTTCCTAATTCCTCTTCCTATGGTTATGCCATTTTAAGTATCTTACTACGGTTTCGTAAAAGTACATTGCACTTTTATCACATATTTGTCCTATACTTAAGAGATTAAAGTTTAGGTTTTCTACGTGACACACATCGTTAATGGTTAGAGATTTGTTAGAGATCGTACCTTCACCGATCATTCTACTTTTGCTATTTCTAAACACCACATTACCTCCATTGAAGGATTCGTATGTGGAGAATAGATCCCTATTTCCGGTCATGTGCCTCGTGCACCCGCTATTCTTGACCCATTCATCGGGGTCTAGGTCGACCTTTAAGCACACCTCGTCGTTTGCCATGAGACAAATTTCTTCGTCTTCCTCGTCGCTCATTCCCCATGTTCCGCTCACGAACGCCTTTTGATCATCCCGTTTGGGACACTTACTAATAAAGTGGTTTGGGTCCCCACATTTAAAGCAAGTACGATCATCCTTTGGCTTCTCGTCCTCTTTGCTTTTCCTTTCTTATCGTCATACGGTTGTTTGACGTATCTACCCTTTCTTCTAAAGAACTTTTTAAAGTCCCTTACCGCCATAGCGTACTCTTCGTCGTCACTACTCGAAGATGAGTTCTCCTCATTGCTCAAGCCTTTTGGCTTTAAGGGCAAGAGATTTGTGTTTCTCTTTCACCTTTGAGGCTTCGAAATCTTTAGCAAGGACAAGCTCGTAGACTTTTAGGTTGCCTATGAGTTCATCGAGGGTGAGGATTGTCAAATCTTTTGACTCTTTGATTCCGTCACCTTGGATCTCCACTTCGATGGAAGTGCCCTTAAATATCTCCTAACATGGTTACGGCTAGAAAAGGATTCATCAAGTGCTTGTAAAGATGTAATAATAGTATTAAAGTTAGCAAATGAATGATCTATAGTTTCCTCATCCGATATTGAAAATTTTTCATATTGTTGAACAAATAAATCAATTTTATTATTTTTAACTTGTTGGTTGCCTTGATGAGTTACAACTAAATAATTCCAAATTTCTTTTGAGGTTTTAAGCATAGAAATTCTTTCAAATTCCTTTTTCGGTAAAGCATTATATAAAACCATTTTGCTTCACTATTTTAGAAAGCTTTTCTTCATTTCATCATTTAGTTTATCATGAGGTATGTGAACTAAATTTCCTTTATCATCATTTGAGGTAGCCTCAAAATCACCTTCAACAATAATGTACCAAAGATCAATATCTTTAGACTTCACATATGTTTCAATCTATTTTTCCAATATATAAAACCATTAGTTTCAAGTAGTGGTGGTCGTTGCATAGATTGCCCTTCCTTATAATTTTCGAACCCATAGTGATCAAAAAGTTTTTAAAATACAATTTTATTTTAAAACTTTTATAAACTTAGCTCTTGATGCCAATTGTGGAAAACTAGAAGGGGGTTGAATAGTTTTGCCGATTTAAAGTTAATTTCAAAACTTTAGATTCGATATTATGTGAAATCGTATGGATGTTGAGAACGTGTAGATCTAATGATAATGCAAGCAAATAAATAAAGTTAAGGGATAGAAATGACACAACCGATTTATAGTCATTAGGCTACAAGGTCACCTTCCTTGCCCTACTCCACTCCCGAGTCACCTACTCGAGAGTTCAAGCACTATGTCAACAAACTCCTTCACTTGGCGGAGAAGCCTTCACAACGTTGCTTACACTTTTTCCGGTACAAAGCTAGATACCGAGTCCATAGCACGGTGGACCAAACCAACACAACTATTACACAACAAATATGTGAAATATCAAATACAAGATCTTTGCTACATAAATCTTGCGGAGTGACAAATCAATCAAGGACCCCTTGCTTGGATGACTTGTAGAATGCTCGTGATCTCGCCTTAGAGAAGGACCTATATGAGGATCACAAATAGAAAGAAAGAAGAACAACTCTCTAGATCAAGTGATCTATATGTTAGAAGAGAATGAGAGTGTATGAGATTTAGTAAGAAGAGGGGTAAGTTAGAATGAAGAAATGGCTCTCTATTTATAGGCAAATTTCTTCACTGTTCCCACGGATCCCTTCCACAAGGGATCCGTCTAATGTAGTCCTAGGGATCCGTGGAATGCTCCTCTTTGCCCATGGGTTTTTTGGTTATGGGTCATGGGTTATGGGTTGGTCCATGGGTTATATCTAGATTCAATGTATCTAAGTATACATTGTATCAAGTCTCTTTGGGTATGGGTTAAGATCCATGGGTTATGGTCCATGGGTTATGATATTTACCCATCCTAATAAACTATTACAACAAATGCTTAATTACTACATTTTTGTATTTAAATGGCTATATGTAAATGCTTTACAAAACTAACATGTATCCTTTATAATTGTACTTAAGATAACATTATATTTGTTATCAACAAAACACAAAGAGATCGCAAAATATTAATAAACGGTTTTTACGGTTTATTTGTATTAACATATATCATGATCCAGAATGTGAGCATGTCGGTCCAAATGTCACTACATCACATAATACCAACACCACAATGGATGAGTCGAGATTTCTCGTGGCTAATGATCTCAAAGTCGGCTCAAACTCGGTGATGACGAGATCGCTTAAAGACCTCCACCGATTATCCGAACATGCAAAATGAAGAATCAAAGACTACGAGCTACACAACAAAGAACATGAACAAGAATCCAAGAACAATCTCAATATAATATCTGTTTGTATTCTATGTAATTTTAATGTGTGTTTGAGGTGACCTCCCTTAGAGGGAGATTGTTAGGATTTTGAAAATCCAGGTATTAAAGTGTCGATCACCTCAAGTATATGTATCCGTTATAAAGCTCGTAGTCGTAGTTATTTAATGTTAAGTAGTATTTAGTTAGGTAACACCGTGGAGGACGGACGGGTCTTTACCCACCGTATGCCCGATCCACACCGTCGGTGGCGTTTTATTGTAAGACTATAAATACTCTCTACCTCCCAAGGTAGAGAGTTGGAGCTCATAATAAGATTTTTCTTTCTCTCACTAAAGTTCCCTAAACCTCTAAATTTCTCTCTCTAAAACTCATCTTGTACGCCTCTTGTGTTAGTGATATGATGTGTTTGTGAAATCCAATATGTTACATGTTTTGTAGTGCAGGACTGGAACTGGCAAAATTAGTGCTTGTGGTGGCAATGGGTTTGGTGGTGGGGGTGGAGGAAGAATTGCTACAGATGTGTTTAGTAGGCATGAAGACTCGAGAATATATGTCCATGGTAAGAATATTACATTAGTTTGGTAGTATATAAATTATGAGTCTAGAGTTCATATCCCTTTCAAAGTTGGCAAGTGAATCGATTGTCTATATCGGCTTTGTTCAAACTAAATTCTTTGCTATAATTCCAAATATGGCTTATGAACTCCTTTCCATTATTCATCACTTGTTTCTTTTCGAATTTAATTTGTAAACTATATGCTTGCATGTATCTCGCCGTTCCTTTTGTATTTCCTATAATCCAAATTACGGAGGTGAAATCCTAAGTCTACATATCGTAAACCCAATCTGTGATCGCCATTATAGCTAGTGATATCGATTTCATTTCATTTGTTTAGCATGTTTCTACATAGTCATGGCGTTTTTACCGACCACATATGGATCGGTTTAGTTTATGTCTTTAATCGGTCAAATTGGTTAAGTTACAGGATTCAACTTAAAAAGAGGACAGTGCGAATTGGAACAGCTATAATGAGTTAAGGGTGTGTTTGTTTAGTGGGGTATGGGTATGGAGAAATGGGAATTAAAGTGATTGTAACTGTTTGATTTGTAGGTATAGGTTTAAATTTAGCAATTGTACCCTTAAGTTGAAGAATTTTCCAATACGCCACATGGGTTTTCTCTCTCCACTTTTTCTTTCAAAATCACACCCATTTTTAATACCGTTCCTATACCAAATACACCTTGATTATCTTTGTAATAATAGAGTTTCTGCAGTCATATTTAGCCAATTTGTTACGTCTAAAATTTAAATTGGATAAAAAGTATATGGGTCGACCACCATCCGGGAACTTTTATAGGTCTTTTGAACCCTCGATCACTAAGTGTGACAACAAGTAGTGTTGATTTATGCAGCTTTTATAGTGGCGGCGAGTCTCATATGTTTTCACTTATTTTCTTCATGCGGTGGTAAAGTCTTGGTCATCCATCAAATGCGGCGTCTTTAGAACTTTTATGACTCGTGCTCAAGCCTTATAGTTGATAACTATAACATGACAACCGACACGCATACGCACACACTTCTTATGGAATTCCCATATCGCCTCTTTTGACTAGTATCTTCATTAGAAATTCAGAAATTTGAGTCGTGTTCGTAAGTTGAATGACTTTATTGCTTATTTGTAGCTTTTTCGCTTTGCATTATTACATTCACTTTCCCATTTCTTAGCCTTTACTTTGGAGTCGTGTTCGAGTTTGAAGTTGATAAGTTGAATGACTTTATTGCTTATTTGTAGCTTTTTCAAAGTTTGCATAATTGCATTATTACATTCCTTTGGTGAAAATGTCAAAAGTTTGAGAAATTACAAGTTTGGTCCTCCTAGTTTCAAAAGTGTCAAAATTAGTCCCAAAATAGAAAATTATCTTTTATCATGAAACTTGGTGAATGATCCTTTGATAAACTTTGATACCCTTCAAAATCAAAAATTACAAAAGTGGTCCTTGTGATACTAACCAACCGGACCCTTATGTGTTATTAACCCAATAATAAGCCCAAAAGCCTAAACAAACCACCCAAGCCCAACCCACGTTTTTGACCCATAAACCGTGAACCCCCTACCAACTTGACCCTTCACCCTTTTAATAAAACTTACGCGTCTATACCTTTCTTTCCCCCGACTTTTGCGCCAAAAGAAACCAACACCATCACCATGTCGTCCTTCGGACATCTTTGTCTCCCCTCCTCTTCCAACACCTTCACCGCCACCCTACCCATCACAAGTTACCAAGCCCTGTTGCAACATTGGGCGCCAAAAACGTGAATCAACGGCTGTGATAAAGTGGACCAATCCAATGGCCAAGATGGATGAGTGAAGTAGCACAAGCAGAAAAGACCTGAGAAGAGTAGTATAAATAGGATTGTAAGCCAATGTATAATGGCACCCCTAGTTTTTAGAAAAAATTTAGTTTTAATGTTTTTAAGATTCTGATGTAATGTTTTTATTTAGTTAATGAAAATTTCTTTTCCTTTAAATGTTATGTTTAATCTTGTTTGAAATTTGTTAAGGCTTTGAGTTCTAAAATCAAAATAGAAGGGGTCAAACAGTTTGCCAAAGGAAAGAAAAATCAGTAAGGAGTGTTTGGTTATTGCTTGAAAACGGGTCAAAACTATTTGTTACCCACTTTGACCAATGAAGTCAAACTCCTTTTAGTGTCATTAGTCAATTTGTGCAAGTTAAGTTCATTTTGAAACAGCTTTGTGGAAATCATGTTGAAGCTCAAATTCATTTTTTCTCATCTACAGATACACAGACGAGCAATGACCTAAATTTCTTGTTCTTGAAACTTATTTTTAAGTGCAATTGTTAATCAAAATCGATGAAACTTTGTTTTCTTAAGTTATCATGTTCCCAACTTAGTTCATGCTCGGTTTATGCAATGAGATATCTATAACTTGGTTAAAATTGAACTCCAAATCATCCCATTTAGTGTACCAAGATCACGATGGTTAAAAGCCAAGCTGATCTTAGCTTATTTTCAAGCTTGAAACAGCTTATCTTTATCCTTAACTTGGTTTGTACTACATCTCCACCAACCTAACTTTTAATATGCAGCTTTATCTCTGTCTTGGAAGTTTGTTTTGCAACAGTTTATCTCTGTTTTAATAAGCTCAAGTTTGTTTTGCAGCGTATAAATAAGCTCAAACAGACCCTTTGGTGTTTGCAGCCTGCTGCATTTAGCTCAACAGGTCACTTCTCTTTTGCTTATCAGTGTTTGTTTGTTGCTTAATTAGGTCTTCTGTAGTGTAATTAGGTTGCTTAGTTAGGTTTAGTTCATGTTTTAGCTTATTTAAGTCTCACCTAGTGCTTACCCCCCCCCCCCTTAGTTTCTAATATTAGGACTCCCTAGCTAATTGCTTTTGCCCACTGGGGTCTTCTAGTTTCCTTAGTTTTATGCTTGTTTCCTTTTAGCTTATTTCAGTTTTAGATGAATCTGTGTTAACTTACTTGTTCACTCTTGATACTTATCTAGTCGAATTGCTTAGAGCTTATTTGTAGTGAATTAGTTTGTTAACAGGAGTGTTTGGGTGATTGCTTTAAAGGAGTGTTTGTTTGTTTGTTCTTAAAAGTGCTTCTTTGTTAACTGTTAAAATAAATTACACATAAGCTGTTTTTGAGTTTTCAAAACTTAAGTGTTTGCAAAGTTCCTCATTTTGTCAAAATCTCCAAGTTTCAAAAGCAAATTAAACATAGTTTAGCCAAGTTGAATCAAGAAATAGGAGTGTTTGTTTGTTGTTGCTAATCTTTGAGATAAGTCGCTTTAACGACTTATTTCGAGCTTGTCACACAAAAAGTTTTCACAAAAGTCTTCTATTTTGATCATAACTTCAAGTGCAAAAGAAAAATAAAAGAAAAAATAAGTTTTGCAAAAGTGGCATGGTGGGACTCGAACCCACGCCACCCACTCAACACAACACCACCTTACCGGTACTTGGGACTTGTCTCATTCAAACTTTACACAATTAAATACTTAAGTGTCTAGTGCGGTTTATGCTATAAGCTCTTTTGGCTTATTTGTCTCCAACATGGTTTTCTTATTTTCTTAGATCTAGAGCTATTTTGAGCTTAAATTAGGTAAAATAGTTTTTAATTCATAGTAATCGTCAAAAAAATATTCCGCTTTTCCTATGCTTTAATTTTCATACATAACGTCGTTTTCATTTTAGGCGAGTTATTTTAAGTTTACGTTTAATTAAAATAGTTTATTTAAGTCATTTTGTTTTATAAAATCTCAAAAACATCATTTTGAGCGTTTATTTAATATTTTTAATCTTTTAATTTCCTTTAATTTTCATTTTAACCCTTGTATGAGTAATTCCATTATTAGGAAACCATTGCTTTGACATAACGACGGAAACCCTTTTCCTCATTGTAAGTTTATGATGCAACATTTTTTTCTTGGCGAAGAGCTTTTGCATTGTTGTGCAACATTTTTTCCTTTTGTTGTTGTAAGTGAAACCTGTGTTGGGTTAGTATTTCATTTTGCTAAACTAGTCGACATTTACTAGCTGCTGATCACTTTTTATATGTAGTTTAAAATAATACTAATAGATTAATAACAATTAGGTCTCTAATAGCCCGTTTGTGTGGATTGTTTTTCAGGAAGGAGCTTTGACAGCAAACCAGCTGATCCAACGAATCGAGGGCACACTGAAAGTTGAGAACTAGTATTCTCAATATCATTCAACATCTTTGAATTATTATTTCAAACTTGATGTGAAGCAAAATTTTCTCTGCTTATTTGTATATCTGTTAATTATACATTTCCATTATCATTCAGATTGGTTCAATAGTGGTAGACTGACCTTTATTAACTAGTAGATGTTTTTGTATATTGGCTTGTTTTAAAATGCCGGGTCGTTTAAGTTTCTTAGTCGATTGTGAACTGCTCCTTTAGCACCCTCTAACAATACACCTGGATGTTTGTCAAAGTAGGTTTGCAAGTTTATGGGGGCTTCTAAGTTATCTTTTTGTCCGAGTATGGCTCCAAGCTCAAAGAAGAATACGTATTAGTGAAGCATCTACCAAATATTCCCAATAGGGATGATGACCGAAAATGCTCTGGTTGTTGTCTATGGTTCAATTGCTATAATGACATTTGGCAAAAGGTAATCTCAGCCTCATATTAGAGTTGATTATACATGTGCTCATTCTCTACATGTGTGGTTATCAGATTATATGATTATGCCTCCATATGTTTCTTACGCTGTATAAAAACAAGGGTTACAAGTAAACCACGTCTTATTTCATATCAATTTTAGCTTCTAATCACTTCTCATTGGATGCCACAACTTCGACGCAAATATCAAATCTAAGAATTAAAACCTGCCTTTTGACCCACATATTTTGCATTTCTGGAATTATTTCATCACTGACAATTACATTCTAGCCTATAATACAACAATCAATTGACAATTTTGATTTTTTCTCCCTATTCTGTTTCTGTGGTAGCAAGTTATCTGCCTATTCCTTTTTAATGTCTTAGAATGTACGCAGGTATGGGATGTATTGAAACCTGGATTCTTGGCCCGGCTAAAAGATCCATTTGATGCCCTTATTGTTGATGGAGGACTGTGGTTAAGCCGTCCGCGTCATATGGCAATGGATTAAGTCAAGATGATTTCTCAGCTAGTAGAAAAACGCACAAGAGATGCACCTTCTAGCAAACTCTAGCATAACAGAATTGGTGGATTTGTGTTACGAGACTCATTTCTCTAGCAACTTTTATTTTTACCAATGCACTGGTGATTACAAATATTGATATCCATGTAATTTCCTCCCGTATATTTTTGCTATTTATCAGTTAAATAAGTTGTATGTTTGAACAATAGTAAGAATTTTGGTAACCTTTGTGGACAAGTGGAGTATATGTTGAATGAGATGGAAGAAACCAAAGTCGCCATGTTTGCTAAATCATAATATAAGTTGTGTGAAAATTGTTATCTGAATTCTAGAAGGTGTTTTCGTATCAGTAGAATTCTGAACTTGTTTCTTGTACTCATTTGGTAATTAAAGAGTTTGTGGCCTTGTGCAAAATTAATGTGTATTGCGAGCTAATGTACAATTAAGACATGATCAAGTCAGAAGTAAACAATATAAATTTTCTACAAAATTTAAGCAGCTCTATTCATCTAATGATACAAAATTGGACTTTATGTTGTTCATCATCTGTGAAAAGGTGCAGGTTAAACGTCCAGTGGTTGGTATCTCAAGTGGTCATTTTGGGGTAGCGGTCCTTCCTGAAAGTCACAAACCCATTAGCATCAGCGTATCACGACTGTATGTTAAATACAATGTTATTGAATAAAACATGCATCAAACACATACCTCTTCCACATGTATTTGGAAAGGCTTCACAAAATCTTCAAACATCTGTGGAGACAATCTTCCCACTTTCTCTTTTACTTCCTGTAATTTTCAACACACTCACTTTTAAATGTAAACCATTCGCGTAAATTCAACTTATGAGGAAAACCAATCTGTTAACAATATATAAAACTTACCAGCCCGATAATCCTTGACTTTTCCAGTTCTCATTTGAAATCAAATCCAGTATATGCTTATTCTCCAGCAATCCTTTCATTGCAAGTTCTTCAGTCTCTTCGATATACTGCCACCCATATTAGATAACTTTATAAGATAACATATGGAAGTGGGCAATGCATTTCCCTAAACAACTTTTAACAAGTAATGACTTTGTTTCTTCTGGATTAGATCAACTTCGGTTCCAGGGTTTGTGATCATTTCAAACAGGTATGGATCAAGCAGCATATCAACCTATAAAAAACACATTCCTTAATTCAGGCCATTATATGAAATGAAACGCACATTTTTTTTAACCAATATTAGAATGTGAAACTTACGACATATTCAAGAGGGAACCCTTCATTCATTGTTACATACAATGTTTTCAAATCATCGGTGAACACCACAGCAGCCACCTGAACAGAGCTCAATTGCATCAAAAATTAAGTATTGGCAAAAAATTATATCAGATAAAAGTTGACGGGTTGACCTCGGAGCATTCAAGTTTTTCAAGAAAATAGGTGTAAGGCAGTTTAGGTCGGTAACGCCACCATCTCTTGGATATCCAAAGTGCACGTGGCCCTTCTCTTTTCACCTTTGCGTCTTCACGGAAGCTTTTCTCGACCTCTTTCATGTCAAATTCAATTGCATACTTAGCATGTGATGAGTTGCTCGGCTAATTCCTCCTTTTTAAGAACATCTTTCCATATTTGTAGCCTTTCTTGCCATGTTCTTCCACTCTCTTTACAAACTGTTACTTTTGTCGGTTAACGTCTGCCATATAAACTATTACTTTTACAAATTATTGCTAAAGATAATCAAAGAGCAGAGTAATCACAAACTAACCAGAAAGTCCAAACTATTGCCATATTCTTCACGTAATCGTCATCATCTTCATCATCCCATGCATCTGCTCCGACATAAGAAGTGTCATGGATAAGTATTCCTTCGGGTCCTTCAATGAATTTCTTCATTTTGAGTCCTTTGGGCATTGACTTCCTCCATAAACCTTTTTTATACCTTTAAGAACCACCAATGCTAATAAAACAATTCAGTTGGAAAACTATCGAACCATGAGAGAAAATTTCACAAGACATGATAGAAAACATTAAACATGGGAGTAGTTTTTTGATGACAGGAGAAGGTTCATCGAAGAGCAATGCAGTTAAAACAATTTCATTTTATGTGTTTTCACATGGGCTACTGTATTTTGCACGAAGCCTACTCTGACAGAGGTTGCCAATTAAGCGCATATAAACTAATATAATAAGGTTATTAGCTACTAAAGAACTTGCATTGAAGCGAGAAAGATGATATTACTAGGAAGCTTCAGTTGTATATAATCAGGTTACATACATATTTTACATGTGACTGAAGATGCAGATATATGCTATTGATCAAAATCAATAACATAAGTAGTTCTTCCTGTCCCATAAATACATCCTTATTCCACTAATTCATAAACTGATGATATGAAAAACTCTCAAGTTATCAAAAACTATATATACATTAACATTCAATTTTAAGATCAGATTATTCGAGTTATCGAAATACTACAACTCACAAAAAGATCATATATACCGCTCAATCAATTTTTCATTATTCAACTAACACTACACATTACGCGCACTAAAAGGTAAATCGTGATTAACCTTACAGATTATAGTTGTCGAAGATACTATTACCAAAATTTTCATGTGTGAAGAAAAATATCTCCAATAATTTCACGCTTTAAAGACAACTATTATCCATTTAACTCCAGATAATGCCCGTATATTTCATGAGATCCACAGAAGACCAAAAAGAAACAAAAGAAGTACCAAGTAATCTATGCTATTTAACTAGGTAAAACATTTCTTCTAGTGTCTGAGGAAACTCATGTCTATGCATTAACCTACCTATTTATGAACACTGATTTTGCCACTCCAAAATGATAACCAAACAGATTAAAAAAGCAAGAACTACATGACCTCGTCAAAGTCATCATCAAGGAGTTCATCTAGCTGTTCGATTGTCCAAAGTGGCAGTGAAGCACTTCTTGCTTCTTCTTTGGTTGTCCATTTTAATCCGTCGATCGACATTGTAACATTTCCATGGCTTTCAATAACATATGCTTCTGTTAACATTTCCTCATCTGTCAAAATAATCTGATGAGTTCCTTCATTACTTGTCTTGCTGCATTGTTGCCCAATTGAAGAAACTGGATTTACGTTTTCTTGTTCATCATCAATACACATACTCTGATTATTGTTATTTGTATTTCTTCTGATTACATATGAAAATCCTTCTGGTCCTTGTTCAAGAGAAAATGCACTTCCCAAAATTTGTGTCCCCCGTCCAGAATCTTGTAATGATGTATAGAGTTGGTAAAGTTTATCTAATAAATTTATAATAAAGCAGCTAGATTTGCCCATTTCAACCCATACAAATGGGTCAATGAGGCTTATGTTTTATCGCTAATGGACAAATGGGTTAAGATATATCTTAACTGAAAGGGAAACAAGTCAAATATATCAAGCAAGTCTAACGGGATGAATGTCATTTGAAATGTATTTATAAGCACAAAAACATATAAATCATTTTCAAAAAAACTGATTAATATTTCAAAGAAGTCTTTGTGGGTAGGACCCTCCTATTTTGACCCGTTACCCAACCCGCCCGACAGGCACATTTTGTCAACCCTAAACACAACTAAAGAAAGTTTTGAACATACCAGAACCAGAACCAGGAGCTGCGTCAACGATTAATGTATGTTTCTGTGAAGATCCACCGTCTTTGTAGAATACCTGGAATAAAACGGGGTCAGTGTTTATCATCACATGAAAAGTTGAGAAAGTATGTTAACCCACAATTGTGCAACTAGTGGGATTTGGTTTTACCACTTTCCTAGTGTATAAAAAGTGCTACACATAACTACAGAACCTGCAACCACACCCTAGGTCTAATAGTTTTGTGTTACTTGACATCGATCACAGTCTTGAATCTGGTTTGGAAAAAATATTCTTAATGGAGCTAAATAAGGATCATTGATATGCTTAGGATTTAGGATATTTATAATTGTAAACTTGTAGAGTTCAAATTAACTCCCCCGAACAACGCTTCTTATACTCAAACTTTTCAAGCTTACCACCTATGGATTTCTCAAAATAATATCACAAGACTGATGATGGTTGGAAATAAATAGAAAAGGCACATTTAATGATACATAAGGAGTGAATCCCTCTGATATTTTTGGATGCTCCACGAAGTGCAAACAGAAGAGAACTTGACTTTTCATGAGTTGATGCATGTCAATGTGAAGATGCATGGATCTCATCTATAGCAATGGATGAACAGCATGTCAGCATATGCCATATGGGCAATGTTTATCTTATCCATCTTAAGAAAAAAATAAAACAACAAGCACGGTCTCAATAGAATGATTTAGTGTCATTTGAGCATACTTGATCTTTCAAATATTGATATAAACCCCCTAGAACTTCACGACTTAACTGGTCCCATCTCAACCCAATTAAACTACCCATATTCCATGGGCTGAAACTGATTTGACGGGTTACTTACCATCCCATATTCCCAGCTCTAAAATCATTCTCTTTACAAATATTTAATCATTGTAACAAGATAGTTTTGGTAATCATTTGTGACGCAACCCGATTAAATCTGCACTACCCATTCCGACCTGAACCTTCTTTTACCTGATAAGAAATTGTAACAAGATAATTTTTGTATTCATATTTAACCTGACCCGCTTCAGTCTGCACAAAACTACCCATTCTAACCCGAGCCTGCTTTGACATATTACTTCTCACTGAGATTCTTCGCTCACGAAGATACTTTAACATACTTAAATAATCAAAAAATCGCTAATATAGATTACTATACTTAAATGATAAAAATAATCCACTAATAACATCAAAATTTCATTCATGGATTATATTTCACACGTGAAGATAGTCGTACTATACTTAAATGATAAAAAAGATCCACTAATAACATCAAAATTTCATTCCTGGATTATATTTTCACACATGAAGATAGTCGCACTATACTTAAATGATAAAAAAAATCACTAATAACAACAAAATTTCATACCTTGATTATATTTTCACACGCGAAGATACTCGTACTATACTTAAAAGATAAAAAAATTCACTAATAACATCAAAATTTCATTCCTGGATTATATTTTCACACGTGAAGATAGTTGTACTATACTTTAATGATAAAAAAATCCACTAATAACATCCAAATTTCATTCCCGGATTATATTTTCACACGTGAAGATAGTTGTACTATACTTTAATGATAAAAAAAATCCTCTAATAACATCCAAATTTCATTCCTGGATTATATTTCACACGCGAAGATAGTCGTACTATACTTTGATAATAAAAAGAAATCCACCAATAACATCAAAATTTCATACCTTGATTATATTTTCACACGTGAAGATAGTCGTACTATACTTAAATGATAAAAAAGATCCACTAATAACATCAAAATTTCATTCCCGGATTATATTTTCACACGTGAAGATAGTCGTACTATACTTAAATCATAAAAAAGATCCACTAATAACATCAAAATTTCATACCTTGATTATATTTTCACACGTGAAGATAGTCGTACTATACTTAAATGATAAAAAAGATCCACTAATAACATCAAAATTTCATTCCCGGATTATATTTTCACACGTGAAGATAGTCGTACTATACTTAAATCATAAAAAAGATCCACTAATAACATCAAAATTTCATACCTTGATTATATTTTCACACGTGAAGATAGTCGTACTATACTTAAATGATAAAAAAGATCCACTAATAACATCAAAATTTCATACCTTGATTATATTTTCACACGTGAAGATAGTCGTACTATACTTAAATGATAAAAAATATCCACTAATAACATCAAAATTTCATACCTTGATTATATTTTCACACGTGAAGATAGTCGTACTATACTTAAATGATAAAAAAAGATCCACTAATAACATCAAAATTTCATTCCCGGATTATATTTTCACACGTAAAGATAGTCGTACTATACTTAAATGATAAAAAAGATCCACTAATAACATCAAAATTTCATACCTTGATTATATTTTCACACGTGAAGATAGTCGTACTATACTTAAATGATAAAAAAGATCCACTAATAACATCAAAATTTCATACCTTGATTATATTTTCACACGTGAAGATAGTCGTACAATACTTAAATGATAAAAAAGATCCACTAATAACATCAAAATTTCATTCCTGGATTATATTTTCACACATGAAGATACGCGTACTATACTTAAGCTAAATTTCTAACACCTTGAAGCTTTGGGAAGTTTTTGCTACATAAATTAAGCTAATAGGTGCGAACTAACCTATATTCACATGTGAAAAAAAAAAAAAAAAAAAAAAAAAAACAAGCTATACATTTCATCAAACACCTAACGCGTAGTGAAATCTTCATTTTCATCATCAACTTCAACACAATTATCTTAATTATTCATCAACTTAGCTAATTACTAAACATATAAAACTCAAAAAATATTGTATCTAAAATGACTGAATCAAAAGGTTAATCTAGTCTTACTTCATTAAGCTGGTTCGTTGTAGAATGATCGTCGTTGATTTAACTCGATTAGACTTTCTTCTCCGTCAAAATCATCAATTCAGGTCATAAAGTTTCACTTTTTATGCTTCTATATCATTGATTTAGTGACAATAACGATGATAATTAGATGAATTTTAAGTTATAACGGTTAATTGTGAGCTTTTTCATTTCTGAGATGATGATCGTGATGATTGAAGTTGATGATCATGATTGACTGTGGTGAACAGTGGTAATTACGGTTGTGATTGGAGATGAAGAAGGTGGTGGTCGGTGATGAACACGGTAGTAGTTAGCGGTGGTGGTCGTTGATGTGGCGGTGATCTTGGTAAATTTTGAGAGAGTATTCAATGGTTTCACACTCTAAATGTGTCATGTGTGTGTTTTTTTTTATTTTATAGTTGTGAAAATGTAAAATGATGAACCTACCTTTTGTTAGTGTAATTTTTTGGGTTAATTTCATCTGTTGGATTGAAATTAGAACGTAGATTAGATGGGTGGTGAGATTTCTTCTCGCGTTCTCATAAAATTAAACTTCTCACAAGAAACACCCCGAAAAGATAAATATATATATATATATATATATATATATATATATATATATATATATATATATATATATATATATATATATATATATATATATATATATATATATATATATATATATATATATATATATATATATATATATATATATATATATATATATATATATATATATATATATATGCAAAAGCGGGTTCGGGGTCAAAGGAACTTCCTTTTCGTTGAGTAAGTTTTTCAACACCCTAGGCAGTGAACCTAATCGTTGTAGTGTAGTATTGGGTAAGCCTCAGGTATTGATATCGTTCTCTATGGGATACGAATGCTAGTGAGAAGTGTACTACGCTAAGGTTGAGGTTGAGGAAGATTATTTTTTTATCTTTTTATATTTTTTAGAAAGCTAAGGGTAAAATCTCGGGCTTTGGATTTGGGGGATGGTACTTCTACCGATTACTCTACTATCTAATTATCTAAGCTACAGGTAGTCTTATGTATATTGATGTGTGCTCGTATGATGATTAAAAATGTGTCTACCTAGATACTATTACTCCCTAGTTATCTTTTATTGGTGGTTGAATTGTCACGTCGTTATTCTTAACGCGTTGTGTTTTCTAAGGTCGTAGGGTATGCCTTTTTCCCTAACTCTTTGAGACTACCTTAAGGTTATCGCCTACGAAAATCTCTAAGATTCATAAACTAACTTTAAGGGTTATATTTGGATGTTTAACCTACAAATCCGCTAAGTGATTCATAAACTAAGGTTCACAAAGATTACTCAAGCATTTAAACATAACGATAGCCTAGTACAATCCTAAGCCAATTACAATTAAGATAAGAGACAACCAATCAATAATTAAGAACTAGGTTTCATAGATCTAAGCAAACACACAAGAAACTTAGCCGGACATGTTAAGCACGCAATCATACACACATTCAATCGAAGACATAATGAAATCAATGAAGTAAAACACTTATCTTGATGTAAAATAGGGTATGAGAACCCTAAGATACTGTCCAAGTCGGACTACAAACGTTTAGGGTTTTTACTCCATAAGTCTACCTCCTAAAATTCTGAAAATTCGATTTCTATATATAATTTTACACTTGCGACGGCGTCGCCTTATAGGTGGGACGCCGTCAGATCGCCGTCATTAGGGTTTCGTCTTGGCCAAGTAATATTTGGGACGCCGTCACGTTGGAGTTGTAACGTCGTCGGGCTTCAGCAGTGATGTCGTCTGGGATGAAAAGTCTTCGTGATGCCCTTCCTCTTCAAAGCCTGACGCCGTCAGGTGTATTTTAGGAAAAAAGTCTACTGAGCTGTCACAAATTTAATTACGTATAAAGGGATGGCGTTGCCCTATGATTGTGACACCGTCAGCTTCAAATTCAGTAGCTTGAGTGTCTTCGATCTTGACTTAGCCATTTTCTTCATATATTCACTCCTTTTCATCCAAATATGCATCATTCCAGCATTTTGCTTCCAAGAGACCTAAAAAGTGAAAGGTAATGAAATTAAGCAGTAACGGATATAAAAGTGGGCGATTAAGGGCTTAAATGACCCCTTAAAAGTGTACGTATTAAATCCTTATCAATAGGGGCGTCATGGGGGGATGCGAAACTTCGTGTCGGTCAATACATTGCTCACGTGGCACAATCTATATCATTCGATGACTGCGATACAATGCGTGGCAAATCACAGTAACTGAGGGTTTGAAGTTACTAAGCCCACGGGTCATTTTACCCATTGAGCTTTGATGCGCGTGGGAGGCACGTTCGGGGTGAAGGAAACTTTCTTTTCGTCGAGCAAGTTTTTAAACCTACTAGGCAGTGGACCTAATCATTGTAGTATAGTATTGGGTAAGCCTCAGGGATTGATATCGTTCTCTAGGGGAATAGGAATGCTAGTAAGAAATGTATGACGAGAAGGTGGGGGTTGAGGATGATTTTTTTTTAATCTTTTTATGGTTTTTTAGAAAGCTAAGGTAAATATCTCAGGGCAATTGGTTTGGGGGGTGGTAGTTCTACCGATTACTCTACTTATCTAGTTATCTAATTATCTAGTTACTACGGGTAGCTATGCCTATTTGATGTGTGCTTGTATGATGATTAAAAATGTGTTTACCTAGATACTATTACTCCCTAGTTATCTTTTATTGGTCAGTTGAATTGTCACACCTTATCTTAATGCGTTGTATTCCTAAGGTCGTAGGGTATACGTGCCCCCTAGTTCTTTGATGTTATCTCTCGTATGTGACCTACGAAGTCGGAAAGCCTAAGCTATTTCATTCATAGAACACATCATCATAAAGCATGCACAAGCATTAAATACAACGAATGATGCCTAGTTGCACTCCTAAGCCAATTTACAATTAAGATAAGAAACAACCTAACAATAATCAATAACTAGGTTTCATAGATCTAAGCAAACACACAAGAAATTTAGCTAGATATGGTAAACAAGCAAGCATACACACAATCAATCGAATTCGGGATAGACATAATGATACCTTGGATTAAAATACTTATCTCGATGTGTAAAATAGGGTATGGGACCCTAAGATACTGTCCAATTCGGACTACAAACGATTTAGGGTTTTTCCTCCAAAAGTCTACATCCTTTAAATGCAGAAAAATCGAATTCTATATATAGATTTACACTTGCGACGGCGTCGCCTTTTGCATGGGACGCCGTCAGCTTCGCCGTCATTAGGGTTTCGTATGGGCAAGTCATCGATGGGACGGCGTCACCTTAGAGTTGTGACGTTGTCGGTCTTCAGTTAACGTCATCTTGATTCTAGATCTAGGCCGTCTGAGTTGAAAAGTGTGAGTGACGCCCTCCAATATTAAGGCGTGACGTCGTCAGGTTATAAGACAAAGATTTTCACTGAACCTTCGCGTGCATGTTTTGATCAAGTCATCATAGAGGGACGGCGTCACCCTTTAATTAGGACGCCGTCAGATACTGTTGATCAGCTTTGAGTGGCTTCGATCTTGACTTTGCCATTTTCTTCATGTATTTGCTCCTTTTCGTCTAAATGTGCTTCATTCCAGCATTTTGCTTCCAAGAGACCTAAAAAGTGAAAAGGAACGAAATTAAGCTGTAACGGATATAAAATTGGTCGATTTAGGGCTTAAATGACTCCCTAAAAGCGTACGTTTTAAATCCTTATAAAATATCCCTACACTTGGTATTTGCTTGTCCTCAAGCAAATGTGCTTTTGACCAATCAATTTATAAGTTAGGGGGCATGAAGCATTGGTTTAAAATAATTCACAACAAGTAAAAGCACCGCAATAGTCATAACAAGCAATAGCACCTCACAAGTGGTGTTTGGATTCGCTCATCTCTCGGGTTTATATAAAATATAATAAATGGAAATGGAAGATAAACACTCATTACCTGACATAGTACATAGATTACCATAAGCTTGAGACTAGATCAAACCTCCACCGCTTTGGCGTAAGCACCTAGGCACAACTATCTAAGAGGTCTTTACAAGGGCTGTAACATTATGCTTATGGTAGGGAAACAAAGGGTTTTTTTTGGATAGGGGATATTCAGTGGTGGCAAGTCAAAAATCTTATGTTACAAGCATGAAAAGGGTGGCGTTGCTAAGCCAAGACTCGACTCACTAACTCTAGATAACTTGAAACGAAACAAACATAAATTTAAAAACATAAACATAAAGATAGATGTAGGATGGTAGCCCGTATGTTTTTCTTCATTTTTTTTTGGTTTTTTTTTGACATAACTTTTTACAATACCATCCTCTATGATAACATCAAAATATAAGGGATTTATAGGAGCATCCCTACACTTGAGTTTTTATTTCTCTAACACTAATTTAAGCGATTTGAAAAGATCAAAACACTTGGAGTATTTAATTACGTAGACAAAGGGAATTTGAATTTATCGTTCTTTCCCGTTACTCCATAAAGTATTACTTTTACCCATGAGTCCCAATCGTCCCAAAAATGTGTACAAAAGATATGACTCGACTTAGCAACCATGCAAGTAACTAGATATTTGAACTAAGGGTTTAGTAATGATAAGAATAATGCACTAAAGATGAGTGCATACAAGTTAGGCTAAGGCGATTTGCGTGTACATTTGGGGGTGGATTGTAAACAATGTTCTTCATTGATATTTCGGAAAACCGAAACATCATGAGAACCGCGAAAAGGATAGGCTCTGAGGGGTTAACTAGGGGTATCGTGTACTAAAGATGAGTACATCGCAAGGGTGTGGGGTAATTACTCAACCGATGTGGAAGATGTAATTATAATACAGGTTTCAAATATGGGTTATCATAATGCCTCTTATCATTTAGTTACTCCTAACTACACAAGTGTAGTCTCACTAGCGATCTCAGAATGCATCACAAAACAAGTTCTAGAATCTATTATACTACCGGTACACTCTCTAAGCATTAAAGGTGAATGCTTTTATTCCTAAACATCTAGGGGAGAACCTCACATTTTTGGGGTGGAATTTGAGTGGTAAACAGTTTTTGTGCTAGTCATATAATTCCTATCCATGAGACGCTTTATTAAGACTAAAGTTTAGCTCGTAAATATCTTAATTTTTTTTTAATTTGGTGCTAAAATTTCCCTAACAAATATTTCTCATAGTTTATTATACAAATTATCAAGGACAAGACAAATAATCAAATGAGTGAATAGTTTCTAAGTGCCCGTTTTATTCTCCCTCCCCACACTTAAACTGAACATTGTCCTCAATGTTCCCGAAAGTATCAAAGTTATGATAAAGGAAGGTAAATAAGGAAAATAAACTAGTACTCCCCTGATTAGCTTGGTAGGATCCGTGTGAAGTTGCGGTTAAATTATTTTCCAAGAAGAATGCACAAGTGATAAGCTTCATCCAATGAGTGTTTCTTCTTCTTGCTAAATATAACCTGCATACTTATAAGAAAACAAACGAAACCTTCGCATAAAATCGACGGTAAAACTATATATGACATAACTACACTAGAAAGAAAGTAAGATATAATGCTTGTGGAATGGATGTTTGCAATTTTTCTGGAAAATTAATACCTGGGAATTTCCAAAATTTTATAAGTAGCACATTAAACGAAAAAAAATGATAAACTGTTTCTACATAGACTGATGTCGTCAGGCTTTAATCCTGATGCCGTCATGTTGTCTTGACAGAAAGTGGTCTGCTGCGTTTTTTTGGAAAAATTCTGGAAAAATTACATCTTAAAAACCTGGAAAAATTCCTGCAAACATCCATTATGACTCGATACAAGCATTTGACTCTAACAAACACACATATATATCAATTTCACTATTTGTAATTCTCATGTTTATGTTTTTTAAAAACGTTTGTGATTTTCCCTACACTTATCTTTTTGTAAAATACCTTTATATGTAATTAAGACGAGGTTAAAGACAAAATAAAGCATTTTCACAAAAACATGAGAATAAACAATCAATGAAAAATATATAAGACACAAAACAAGCAAACAATTAAGCATGTGTTGCCTCCCACGAAGCACTTTTCTTTATTTATGAGTCTTGTAGCTAGACTCAAAGTCGTCCTCCTACGTGACTTCCTTACCGTCATCTTCTTCCTCATGACGATCTCTATTGGGGTTTTCCATGGTATAGTTATGTCCTATCGTGCATCTTTCTAAGAAGTCATCTTCCCCCAATTTGTTCTATATTCCGGTCCTAATTTCATACAATCCTTATAGAACCCAAATATCTTATTCATCACATAGTCTACTCTTCTCTTCTTATCCTCCTCATTCCTATAGTAGACCGAGAGGTTAAGTTCATTTTCATCATTGGATAGTGATGAAAATTTCTCGATCTTAAATGACATTTGGTAAGCTATGTCATTAGTCTCATCCTTGAATCTAATTATCCCTAACGACGGATCGTAAGTCATCCTGGTGTATACTATGAATGGCTTTCCTAGAACTACATGGGACAAGATATGATCTATTGCCGCACTAATATCCTCCACAATCACGAAATCCGTAAGGTACATGAAACTACCTACATAGACGGGCAATCCCTTAACTCTACCAAGGAAATTACAACTAACTCTAGGATCATTGGGGTCTTGCCTATTTGGGATAGGTTTTTTCATCACCTAATTATAGTATGTGCTAGTCATGATGTTTATTGGGGATTTGCGATCAATGTAGGCCTTTGTGACGAAAAGTTGTTCTATGCAACATGGTATGTTGAGATTTCTAGGATTTCCAAAGATGATTCGTGGGCTTCTCCTAACATGCACGTGACGAAGGTTGCGTACTAGGTGTGGGTGGCATGAAAGTTCCTCTTCCGTAGGAAACTTATTGAAGTATTCATCACCTACTTCGTTGGTTGATTCATCCTTAGGAGTCTTACTAACCTCAATATCGTCTCATGGTTCGCTTCATCACTATTCATATTTGGTTTCACTAGGGTGATGGCATTGACGAATTGAACATGCTTGGATGAAGATGGATCCCTAGTTTCGAAGTACTTGCTTGGGTCCTTAATCTTAACACCGGAGGTTTCGGGAGAATGAGTCGAGATGGCATTAACCTTTTCGGTGGTCTTCCTATCACTATTGGTCATTGCTTTCAAAAGGTTATCTATCTTCCTATTGATTCGTTGTGAAGTGAGTGGTATAAAACACAATATCAACGTATATGAAAATAACCGTAAAATCCGACAAATTAACCCTTTAGGAAAAAGGTCAACGTGCCAAACCTCACGGGTGTGATAAAAGTGATACCGGGAAAGTGATTTCCCCGGGTCGTGTCCCAACGAGGTGTGAATGGAAGGATTCGTTGAGTTTCGTGATTTGAACTTGAATTGGTTTTTTAATGATTTGTTTGATTTGAATTACGTATTCTACAATTTAATGAACGGAAGGTAATTAAGGCAAGGGAACCCTAATAAACTAAAAACAAACTATCACTAAGCCTAAGGAATGATAAAACGAAGCTACACTAACTCCTAGGGTGCAAAAACTAAAAAACGTAAAAACCGGCAATCACCCGAGCCATAAACGTAAAAGTTTTGCAATTTAAGGGCTACGGGTGTGAAATCAATTTTCCTACGTTCTAAATGACCAAAAATAATTTTAGAAAAAGACCGGGTATTTTTTTAACTTTTAAATTATTTTCTACGAATTAAAAACTGATTAACACTAATTAAATGATTAAAAACACTAAACTACTTTGGAAAAATCTGAAAAATTCACAAAAAGTACTTCAATCTAAACTAAACCTAAGAAAAATAAGAAACAGTGGGGTTGCTATGGAAATAAGCTGCCAAATAAGCTAAAATAGCTTAAAAGTAAAAACGCCAAAGAAACCTTATATATTAAATGTTGCAAAGTATAATGATAAAGTCCCAGTAGCGTTGGTGAAGGTGTTGTGTGTGAGGTGGGTGGCGTGGGTTCGAGTCCCAGCCATGCCATTTTTTTGAAAACTCTTTTTTTTTTCAATTTTCTTTTGGAACTTGTAAAGGGTAATGAAATGAGCAATTTGTGAAAACTTTTTTTCAAATTATCTTGGGAATAAGCAGTTGAGTTTGCTTATTTGTACCAGTCCCCAACAGAACCAAACAAACACCCTTTTTAGAAGCTTTAAGCGCTATTTAAGTTGAATAAGCACCAAATAAACCAAGATAAGCAGTTACAAGCAAGCAAAAGGTTGATAAACAACAAAAATGAACTAAGTAGAAGAAATAAGCTAAACATAACAGGGAAAAACAGTTGGCTTAAGTTCTAACTAAGAAAATCTTAATACTAACAGTAAATAAACTAATAAGCAATTAAGGGAACAAATAAGCACTAATCAGCTACAAGGGGGTCTAACCTGAACTAATTTAACCTATGGGATCCTAAAGTATCTAAATAAGCAAACTTAAGTCTAATAAGCACTAAAACAAGGAACTTAGCTGATGTGGGACAGCAGCCAAACAGGCCAAGGAGGGTACTTTTGAGCTTATTAGAGCTTAATTTTAAGCTGAAAAGATGGACTTCCAGTGGTACCACAAGCTACACAATAAAAGTTAGCATAGTAGAGAGGCAAAATAAACTGATTGGGGACCAAGAAAGAGCTTTTTACGACTTATAAACAAGTCAAGATATCCAATCTTCCTCAGTACGTAAGCGGGTGAATGGCCAACCCACCCACTTTGACCCATAGGCAGACCTAGTAAAATATTTTTTGATTTTTTTTCTTTTAACCACAGTTGGACAAGCTGGTGAACTTGTGATTTTTATTTTTTAGAATTTTTTATCTAACCTAAAACTTGGTCAAATCTGTTATAGCAAATCTGACAAAACTCAGTTTTCTCTCTTTTTTTTTAAAACCAAAACTTTGCAAACCTCTTTGTATCAACTTCTAATGACCAAATCTAACTGTTAAACACAAAATAAAGTTTGACTTACCAAGTCAAAGTGGGTAAAATCCACTTTGACCCAGTTTTAGGGATTAAACCAAACACCACTTATTGGTGTTGAAACTGTTTTAGCAACTTAGAACTTGGCTTATCTTTTTAGTAAAAAAAAAGAACTGGTTAGAAACTATAATGAAAGCTAATGAACCAATTATAATAATTGACAACACAATAAGAAGTAGGTGCTTATTTACAAGCTAAAAGACAAGTAGAAAAAAAAAAGACTTTTTCATTCATGAAACTTAAACATTACAACTGATTAAAAGAGACTAATTTAAAAACTAAAAACTTAGAAAACTACTGACTTTTTTTAAAAACTAAAGACTGCCTTATAACAATGGCATACAATTCTATTTATACTAAAAAGCTAGGTCTTCACTCCTTTGTCTTGTGCTTGTGTTTCTTGTGTGAGAGTAAACCGACTAAGAGCCATTTCAGGCTTCTTCAAATTGATCCTAGCCATCCAACAGTTAGGTATAGATGGGAACAAATCCGAGCCATTGATTGGTCTTCTAGACATGGATTGCTGAGCTGGAATTTGGGGAAGAGGGGTTGGTTTGAGTGGGTTTGGGATTTGGGTATAACTTGGTAAAGGAGGTTGAGTGTTCTTGGATGTGAGGATTTGGGTAAAAGAGTGATGGTGAGTTTCTGGGTTGGAGAGAAAGGAGGGAGGAGGGAAAAAGGAGAAAGCAGGGGTCGTTTTTATTTTGGTGATGGGGGTTCAAATAGGAGAGTGGCAGGGGTCAAGTGGAAAAAGGGGTTCAAGACTGGTTTGTACACATAAGGACCAATATTGCAATTCCACAAAAACCAAGGACTGAAACTGCACTTTTCCAAAATTTATCAAAAGGACCTATTATGACAAGTTTAATTTTCCCAAGGACCAAAAATAATAATTTTCAAATTAAAAATGTCCTGGGGTAATTTCTGTCAATCTTTGAAATTTCAGGGACTAAAGTTGCCATTTTGCAAAATTGAATTTTATAAGGCTAATTTTGACAACTTGAAAATCCACGAGGGCCTTTTATGAAAAATTAACTTGTTTTGAATAACTGGGGACTAGATTTGACAATTTATGTATAAAATACGATCTAAATATTTTTTCTCTTTTTGAGACTTTTCAAAGTGTTTTGACTATTTTTGCGGTGTAGAAGGAACAAAATGATGAGTATTTACACACTCATCAATCCCCACACTAAAACATTGCTAGTCCCTAGCAATCTTTTGAAAAACTTAATGGATTTGAATCTCTTTACCAAAAGCCATTACTTACGGAGTAGCCAAATGTTTCAGTTCAAGTGAGAACTATGGTACATCGATAACCATATGATTTTGAGCAAACCACCGACTTTCAACGGTTTTGATTTGTCTTTACGGAAGCGTTTGCTTCGGACTAGCCAACTCTTAGATAAAATATCTTTGGTGAGTCGATTACCAATTATGGTTTTCCAATCGCCTTTACCACAAGCCATAAACTTGCGGGCTAGCCAACTCTTCACTAATTAAGGATATGGTGGTGAACACCATACAATTTTGGGCAAATTGCAAGTCGTCAACGGATTTGAGAAATCTTTACCAAGAGCCGTTTGCTCTGGATTAGCCAATCCTTTTGTTTATTAGACATGGCGGATGATAACCATAAAAAAATTTTGGCCAAAATGGGGGAATGGGTGGAAATACATATGATAAAATTCGTGAGAATTCCCCACACTAGAAATGAATATTGCCCTCAATATTCAAAGTACCGCGGTTATGCCGAAACATAGAACGTAAAAGGGAAATACTACGGCCATTTTTTTTTTTTTTTTTTTTTTTTAACTTTATATACAACAATGGGCAACTCCCCACACTAGGGTGGTAGAAAGTAGAAAGAAGTCGAAATACGGTGAAAACCCATATAGCGTGCTCTTGTTTTTGATTCCCGAGTCGCTAGCTTGACTCGATCCCGCATTCATTGGTTCATGGGAAAGTTTGTAGATCCGGGACAACCAAGGATGGTATGTCCCCTCCAAAATAATGCTTCAATCTATGTCCATTCACCTTGAAGTTTGGTCCGTCGGTTTGAGATAACTCAACGGTGCCATATGGAAAAACTTTGGCAATGGTGAATGGACCGGTCCAACGGTCTTAAGTTTCCCGAGAAGATTTTCAATCTAGAATTGAAATGTTAGGAATTAGAAATTCCGAGTATTATTAAGTCGGTCACCTCAAGTATATGTAATCGTTAAAATTCTCGTAGTCGTAGTTCTTTTAAGTTAAGTAGTAATTTAGTTAAGTAACACCGTGGAGGACAGACGGGTCTTTACCACAACTACTCGGGCGTGTATGCACGATCCACCCATTTGACCCAAAGTGTGGCGAGTTATGTAAGACTATAAATACTCTCTACCTTCCAAGGTAGAGAGTTGGAGCTCATAATATTATCTTTCACTTTCTCTCACTAAGTTCCCTAAACCTCTAACTTTCTCTCTCTAGAATTCCATCTATATGCTACTTTGTGCTATGGTTTGATGTGTATGTGAAAAGTTATATCTTACAATTGGTATCAAGAGCCATGGTTTGATCATATCTTGCACATCTTTGGATTTATAGTGGTTTTTAGGTGGTTTTTGAGTTTGAAAAGGTTTAGTGGTTTTTGCATCATTTGGTTGATTTCGTGTGTTAAAGGTTGAATTTTGTTGGTACTTTTGTGTTTAGAATCATCAAAAGTGTTTAGGTTTTCATTTGGTAGCTTGAATCATCTTGGTTGGATTGTTTTGGATTGAAAAGTGATGTTTATATGGTTTTCATGGTAGCGAGTTAGTTCACGGATAAGTTTTCTTCGTAGCGACTTGCTTCACAAAATTGTAGCGAGTTACGATGTTAAATCTAGCGAGTTAGCTCTAGCGACTTAAAGTACAAGTAGTGGACTCTCCACTACGGGTAGCGACTTAATGGTAGCGATTTGGTGCATGTGAGTTGCTCTTTAGCGACTTGCATTGTTGGCGACTTGAGTGGCAATTCTTGCCAAAATTTGGTTAGCGACTTGGTTCGTAGCGAGTTACTACTTAGCGACTTCTTTGTTACATTAGCGACTTGGGATTCTAGCGACTTGGTGTCTAGCGAATTAGTTCCTAGCGACTTAGAGCTTTATCATCTAGCGACTTGAGTGATTGTTTACGGTTTTCTCTTGATTTAGTAAAATCCGTGAAAGAATCTATTTCCGGTTTAATCATTGAGTTATAAAATCCGTATAATCTGTTAACATGTCTACCAACGTCCCTACTATCATCTCCATTGTTGCGGGGATGTACAAGCGGTGGTTCGGATACTCGTCCACCCATGCTTAGCGAGGCGATTCGACTCTTGGGCTCAACGAATCGGTTGTATTGCCTTGGAAAGGAAAATGGTGTCAATATTCTCAAATCCATTGATGAAGGACCATATCGAGTTGAAGCGACTAGAGACATACTTGATACTAATGAAGATGGTACTCTATTTACGGTATGGACGGACCTAAGATGTATGATGAGCTTGATGATAAGGAGAAAAGAGATTTGATGCGAGATATCGGGGCTTCAAACATTGTTCTACAAGGTCTTCCTAAAGACATCTACAAGGCGATCAATCATAACAACTTGAAGCAAAGGCGGTTTGGGATAATGTTAAGATGCTTCTCTCGGGTTGAAACTAACTATGGAAGGCAGAGAATCCCAACTCTATGGCCAATTTGAGCACTTCAAGATGAAACCGGATGAGAATGTCTATGAGTACTATGTGAGATTTCATAAGTTAGTGAATGACATGAGGAACATCGAATGACTATGCCTAACATTCACTCAACTCAAAGTTTGTGAACAACATGAATCCCGAATGGCACAAGTTTGTCACGGTGTGAAGCTCACTAAAGGATGAAGAATACAAACTATGAGCAACTCTATGCCTTCCTCCTTGAGAATGAGAGACATGCTATGTTTGAAAAATTGATTCTCAATCGGTTCAAAACCAACCGAGGGAGAGACAAGTTAGTCTAATGACTCAACGACTTTCTACTCAAACATTGGAATCACAACCAAAGCATCACAAGTCATACCCTTGGGTAATGGTAATCACAAACTCATTCACGATCCTATGTTCAAACAAGGCGATCTTGATGCAGCGTGGGTAACATCATTGATCAACTAGCTCTACTCATTAGTCAAAACATGAATTCTCTCCCACAAACCAACAACAACCTCGAGGCGCATCTAACCCACATAATCAAGCCCTTTGTTAAAGATGGAAGGATTGTGGTGCAACCGATTCGGGAAAGGCAGTATGATCGGGGAAGGGGTGGTCTTTGGTAGAGGATATGTGGGCAATCGAGAATCGAGGAAGGAATGGTAACCAAGGTCAAGCTAAGCCGATCAAATGCTATAAGCGTGGTGGTGAGGACACATTGCAAGGCGCACATCTCAAAGCGTCCACGAATCTTGATTACTTGAGAGATAAGATATTCTTGGCACAAGCTCGGGACAATGGTGCTGCGTTGGATGAAGAGGAATTGCTTGTTTCTTCTTGAGGTAATGCCAAGACCTATGATGCGAGATGTGGATGAGCGACTATTCGGAGATAGGTCATAATCATCGAGCGCCTTTCAAGTTCTTGTTGTGATGCATACGACTACGATGTAGATGATGGACCTCTGCACACACAATCTTTATGGCTAGCATCTCTCAATGGTTTCTCCCAAGATCTCTTCTTCACCACAAGCTGGCCCATCCAAGGACAAACTCATCTCGGAGGTATTAAAGCTATCGATGATCTTGATGTGCAGCGGATGCATGACAAAGTACAACCAAGCGAAACTATTGAATCAAATATTGAAAATATGGGTAATATCAATATTGTCCCATACGATCAATACGTGAAACAAAGTGAAAGTGAAGTTGTACCAAGTGATGCATCTTCTGCGATCAACAATGACTATGTCTTTGATGAATACCTTTGCATGTGCTCACGATGATTCCATAATTTACGAATTAAATGCCTATAAGGAGCGTGTTGCCATTTATGAACAACGTGCAAAATTTGAGTTGACCACTCGTGAGCGGGAAATGGATGACCAAGTGCGTGCGATAATTAGAAAAAGTAATTTTAGAAGAAGTATTGAAACAAGAATTAAATTCTTTGCAAGAAAAACTTTCTAAAACAACTAAGCAAAACAAGAACTTCAAGAAAATGTGAAAATGCTTAAGCAAGAATTTAATGCAAAAGAATCAAAGCTCTTGAGAGATTTTCTAATCGAAAACTTTGAAAAACAAACTTGAAAACAAGTTGTACATGCAAGGAAACACCATTCGATTGCTCACATGATCACTAAGCATAGAGTTCTAGCGATAAGCATAGTGTTCCCATTATAGATAAACCCAACCACGAGTATGGAAAGATAGCAAAAGCGACTCAAAGTGTTATCTATGATGGAAATGAGATTCTTAAACCTAGACAAAAACCTAGTTGCATTGAGTGCGAGGATGACAAGAAATTAGATGAAGTCACTAGGGAGAAGATGAATAAGAAACTAAATGATCCTAAATGCAAAGAGAAAAAGTAATTATCACTCCCCATGACTACAAGAAGGAAAAGCTGGATTTCCTTGAACAAGTTTAAGACTCGAGACATTGTTGACTCCCGAACAAGTCTTACGGAAAATGGATTTAGATAAGCGGAAAAAAAATATTGTAGAAACAAACCCTCCCTTTGGAAAATGCCTGAAACAGCTGTGTATCCTCTAATACACCTATGCATCTTGTACCTAGAACAATTGCCACTAAAAGCAAGACATTAATTAGCCAATCGTTATATTCCAACTATTTGTTGATTTTGAGAAAACTTGCAAGAAAAGGATCACTCCATTGGTATAGCGAAGGTGAAAGAGGTTTTGAACAAATGAAAGAATGTTATTTAAGCGAGGTCATGCCCTTCTTTAAACTTCTAAAGATCACTTTGAGAGTCTTAAAAGGGGTAGAAGGCGATATTAAGGGTATGGAAAAGGAATTTGATGCAATGGTTCTTGAAGTTAGTGATTATGGCGTGCACTAAAATATAATGAGATTGAGAGAAAGAACACGCATACATTAAATGAGAATCTTATTCTTGAATGTGTTGCTCAAGATGTGTTTTCAACGCTTCAAATTGCTCTATTAATGCTTCCAAATTTCATGAATTATCTGTGGCCTGAAAGTCTCCCATGATCGTGTCATTGAGCTTGAAAAAACTAATTCTAAACTAAGCGAGAAAATTGAGCTGGATGATCACGACACGTTGGTTAAACATTTTCTAAACTAGAAGTTGAGTATTTTAATTTACAACTAAAATATCAACATCTCAAAGAAAATGTCAAAACTTCAAATATCAAGACATCTTGGATGCTCGAGTTTGATGCGATTTTCAAATTAACAAGCGTGATGAGCAGATTCAAGCTCGGTGCAACACGATCGAGAAAGTTGAAAGCCCAAATCTCTCAATTAAAGGGCCAAGCGAACAATATGACGAGGCTCCCAAATGCCTCCTTCTTTAGATTCTCGAAATTCTCAAGCGTTTCATCTTCAAAACCTAGTAAATGCTTTACAAAAGGAAAGCGAAAGTTTTCTAGAAGAAAATGAAAAGGTTAAGCGTCATTTCAATGAGTTGTTTGAATCAATTAAAGTCACTCGTAACAAAAACAACGAACAAATAACTTCATTGCAAAAGGAAATCGAGAATCGAAGAGTCGGGTAAAGGGAAAATGCCAATGATCAATGAGGAGAATGTTGTATCTAAGGTTCGCTCTAGTAATAAATATGCTTTATCGTGACATATGTCCCCCTCATCTAAGGAACAACAAACTTGCCATTCAAACATATTTCTCATCCCTTAAGGATTGCTTAGAATGCTGCGTGAGATTGTTGAAGAGGATAAGCTAGAGAAACCTCATGATAATGCAATTGGACATGCATGCTTATATGCCAAACGATCTCAAGAAATCTTAGAATGTTTGATCACAATATGCCCAAAGACATTAGGTGAGAGAGTTAACCCTTTGATTCCATGCTCAATGCCTAAGGCCAAACATGATATGCAATCGACTCCCAATGTTTTGAATGTGAGGAGTAGTGTACCATTGAGTAGTTGATTCTAGATCATCAATGCTAGGAAAGTGAACTCAAATGTGCCTTCTAGGAGTGCTAATCCCGGTACCTCTAGTGTTAAGAAAGTGAGCCTTAGTGCACTGCATGTAGCTCGGATCGGCACATCTAAGCAATTGGTGCAAAGAGTAGTAAAACAAACTAATGTTCCCATTCCTCTACAGAGTGTCGGTGACATTAAAGGGAGCGGTCAAAGTCTCAAGACAATACAAGGAATGATAGGACCTCTCAAGCTAAGAATGTGCCTTTGGAAGAAAGTAGAAGAACAATCTAGGAACCTTAAGTTTGAATCGAATAAAGCGAATCGTGTTGATTCTAGTATTAGCCATAGGCGTCTTGTAATTAATTCGAATTACGATACTATTTGCAAAACTTGTCTTGATGATTGCTTGAATTACATTTCTAATCATGGATGTGATGTCAATGTTTTGCCTAATGATGTTAATTGTCCGATTAATATTGTTAATGCTAAAATTCATGCTAAAAAGGCTAAAAGGCAAAAGCGAAAGAAAGTTAGAAAACAATGGAAACCCAGGGAAGAACATTCGTGAGAATAGGTTTTATTGGATACATTGGTCATAAGACCAATCGAGATAATGCCCACTAGAAAATGGATGCCTCTTGGTAGAACTATTCCCTTAAAGTGGTCACACTTGTAAACAAGGCTATCTGAGACACTAGTATTGCATCTACTCACAATGATTCCATTACCTCACCATCGATGTGAATGCTTCTATTTACGATGTGGGTGTTCCAAGCTGTTGCTACTAACCAAATGGAACCCATTCTTGCATGGGATCCCAATTATCGATTATCCATTCTTATCGTGTTCAGCTGCGGATCGTTCAAATCGATTACGTGGTACACGGACTCAGTTGTTCCAAGCATATATTTGGAGACCGGTCACGCTCATGAACCGTGAGCAAATTCATCGGGGCTATTAGATTTGGTAATGATCATTTCGGTGCTATTATGGGTTATGGAGATTATGTTGTTGGTGATAGTGTCATCTCGAGTGTATTATGTGGAAGGTTTAGGTCATAATCATTCTCTGTTGGTCAATTACGTGATTACGATCTAGAAGTAGCCTTGAGAAAACATACACCTTTGTTAGAGATCTTAATGGTAAGGAGCTGTTGAAAGGAACTCGTGGCTCAAACCTTTACACTATCTCTATCGATGACATGATGAGAGCTTCACCAATCGCTTGTTATCAAAGGCTTCAAAACAAAGTCATGGTTATGGCATCGTCGTCTCAATCACTTGAACTTGGCACCATCAACGATCTTTCGAGAAAGGACTTAGTTGTAGGTTTACCTAGACTAAAGTATGAAAAGGATCATCTTTGTTCGACATGCCAATTGGGAAAAAGCAAGAAGTATGCCCATAAACCCAAACCTACTAACTCACATCACGAAGTTCTTCATATGATTCATATGGATTTATGTGGACCAATGAGGGTGCGAGAATATCTTTGGGAAGAAATATGTGTTAGTTGTGGTTGATGATTATTCTAGATTCACACGGTCAAGTTCTTAAGGACAAAGGATGAAACTCACGATATCATCATCAAACTCATCAAGCAGTGCGAGTTAGACTAAATAAAGCGTCGAATTATCGAGCAGACAATGGGCGGGTTTGTCAACAAACAACTTAGTGAATTCTATGAAAGCATTGGAATCGACCATCAAAGAAGTGTTCCACGAACCCCTCAGCGAGCGGTGTAGTTGAAAGGCGAAATCGTACTCTTGTTGAAGCTGCTAGAACAATCTTGATCTATTCAAAGGTTCCAATGTTTCTCCGGGTGAAGCAATTGCCACTGCATGTTACACACAAAATCGTTCCCGATTCACACCATTCATGGAAAAACTCCATATGAACTTGTCCACAACGAAACCTAATCTATCTTTCCTTCGTGTGTTTGGTGCCTTGTGCTATCCAACTAATGAGGTCAAGACTTGGGCAAACTTAGAGCTAAAGGCGACATTGGAGTATTTGTAGGATATGCACCAAACAAAAGGGATACCGAATCTACAACAAAAGAACCCGAAATATCATGGAAACAATTCACGTTCGTTTGATGGTGACGGTCAAATGGCTCTGGACACTCCACTCGGGACCCGCACTTCAAAAGCAGTCCTATTGGTTCATCCCTTGTTCCAAACTCCTCTCAAAAGCGCCATATGTACCTCCATCGAAGATGATGTAAAGAAATTGTTTGATCCAATGTTTGATGAAGCTGTATGAGTCTACTACTAATGAGGTCTTGATCCCTACAACAGAGGATGCTCATATTCCGATGAATGAAGTCAATCCTTCGATCTCAATATCTTTAAGCCAAGAAGCACTGCTGCGATCCTTGATCTCATCAACAAATCATCATTCTTCAATGTACATCATGGAAATGTTTACGACATCAATAATGAAGTTAATCCCTTTGCTACTCACGAAGATGCTCCATTTGAAAACATATTTGCTACTCACGAATCATCATCGAACCATCTTCTTGAGAGACATCGACTCGACTACCTCGGTTCCTCAACAAATGCCACATGAACACCTCGGAAAATGGACTCACGATCATCCATTAGACAACATAATTGGTAATCCCTCTCGTCTGTATCAACCGGAAGCAACTTGCAACCGATGCCTTATGGTGCTTCTTCAACTCCGTACTATCTAAGATCGAACCAAAAGATGTTAAAAGCGCTATGAATGAAGATAGGCGGTTCAATGCTATGCAAGATGAAATTCATGAGTTTGATCGTCTTGATGTATGGGAGTTAGTACTGCTCCAGGCGTGCTATGATTATAGCTCTAAAATGGATCTTCAAAGTAAAACTTGATGAGCATGGTGATGTGTTGAAGAACAAGGCTCGATTAGTTGCTAAAGGATATCGTCAAGAGGAGGTATAGACTTTGAAGAATCTTTTGCTCCGGTTGCTCGAATCGAGGCAATCGAAATCTTTACGGCTAATCTTGCTAGTAAGAACATGGTAGTTTATCGGATGGATGTAAAGGCGGCATTTCTAAGCGGAGATCTTAAAGAAGTCGTCTCGTCGACCAACTGAAGGATTTGTGAATCAAGAGCATCCTACTCACGTTTATCGTTTGAAGAAAGCTCTTTACGGTTTAAAGCAAGCTCCAAGGGCATGGTATGATACACTATCAAAGTTTCTTCTATCAACCGGATTCATCAAAGGAGCGATTGATCCTACATTGTTCACCGAGTCGAGGCAAACATTTGATTCATGTTCAAATTTATGTTGATGATATTATTTTGCCTCGTGACCCAATGGAATGTGATCGTTTTCAAATGAAATGAGTTCAAAGTTTCAAATGTCAATGATGGGACAAATGTCATTTTCTTGGGATTACAAATTTCTCAAAGTCCGGAGGCATTTTCATAAATCAATCTAAATATGCAAGAGAGATTTTAAAGAAATTTGGATTTGATTCAAGTGACCACATTGACACCCCATGATTGACCGAACCAAACTAGATGAGGACCTCTCGGGGATCATGATTGACCAAACGAAATATAGGAGTATGATTGGATCCACGATGTATCTCACTTTGCTAGTAGACCATACATCTTGTTCTCTGTGTGCATGTGTGCTAGATACCGAGCTAAGCCTACTAAAAGCACCTTGAAGCGATTAAGCGGGTCTTCGGTATCTCCAAGGAACCATCAATATGGGACTATGGTACCGAAGGACACGGTATGTCACTAACGGCCTATCGAGATGCCGATCATGCGAGTTGTCAAGATACACGTCGAAATCGTGCGGAGGTGCTCGATTTTGGGTGATAAGCTTGTGGTGGTCTTCAAAGAAGCAAATGAGTACTTCTATTTCCTCTACGAGGTGAATACATAGCCATGTCATCTTGTTGTGCTCAAATCTTATGGATGAGATCTCAATTATCGACTATGGCTTTGAATTCAACAAAATCCTCTGTCTTGTGATAATAAAAGTGCTATTGCTCTCTCATGCAACAACGTTCAACACTCAAGAGCAAAGCATATCGACATTCGACATCATTTCATCGAGGAACAAGTGGAAAAAGGTGTGGTGGAACTATATTTTGTGAGGTGCGAATATCGGTTAGCGGACATCTTCACCAAAGCTCTTCCAAGAGAACGTTTTGAGTTTATTCTTCCACGACTTGGGTTGAAAAGCCTTCAACGAAACTCTCAAACGTCTTGGGAGGAAGGCGAGGAGTAAAGGTCTTTCTTCATCTATCTCTTGTACATATATATTTGAAAAACAAAATACAAAATTATAAAACCTTCAAAATCAAATAAAAAATATAAAACTTTCAAAATCCATAAAAATTCAAAAAAAAAAAAAATTTGAAAAATCTTCTTCAAAAATATTGTCATTTTGTCATGTTTCTTCGGTTCGATAATATCTACGGTCTTTGTCTTTGTCATTCAAAGAATGACACGGGACTTTAGATGTTGTTCAATTCTTAAAAAAAAAAAAAAAAAAAAAAAAAAAAAAAAAAAAAAAATATTTTGGGAGAAAGAGAAATGGTTTATTGTCATTTTCGAGCAATAACCGGTTTTAAAGAAAGAAACGAGCCATGTTTTACCATGTTTTCAAATCCTATGCTCGATTCTATAAACTCCTATCTGCTTGAAAACTAAATGCTTTGAAAAATAACTCAATCTCTATTTTTGATAATCATCGGGACTTATTTGTCAAAATCTCTATCTCTCAATCAACAACCTCGTCATTGATTGAGGGAGAATGATTTCAATTAAATTAAAAAGTTATTTGGCATTAAATTGTTTTCAAAAGATATACATGCATGTTTATAAATGGAGTTTAAAGTCTTAAAATCCGATCCTTATCGGTTCAAACACTTTCACAATCAAGTCACAATTCTCCTTAAAAGCTTTCAAAATCAATTTAAATCTATACGAGATCACAAATCTCAAATGATTTGATAATTGTGATCGGGGAGAATGTGTGATTTAAATTAGATTTAAGCGATAATTAGGTAAATGGTTATAAGCGGATGTACATGCTATCCTTCCCACATGTGACAAACGATTTCAAATTTTCATGCACATGTTGAGGGGAGCATCTATCTTAAACCTTTGATTTGAAACGTGATCATTCATCCCAATGTGCGGGTTCCTCTAGTATGTGCAAAACTCTTTTCAAACCTCGAGGCACATATTGAGGGGAGCAAATTCATGGAAACCTCATCCTTCCGGAAATGCTATACCCACTTGATGCATTGAGGAAGTGATGTTGATATCTTTAGAAAATGGTAATCAAAAGAAGTTAATTCTTTCTCTTGCCTCCGTGTGCAAAACATTTTCAAATACTTGATGCACATGTTGAGGGAGTTCTCGTTCTAAAATATCAAAAACAATTCGGTACAAAATGCTTTGATAATATATCACAAGTATACGAATTGATTTTCAAATGGTTTTCAATTGGATCCAATGGCGGATGAACAATACCAAATTGACCGACCAACTTTACTTTATGTGCGGTGATATAAGGATGATAAGGTTAGGTATTGGTTCCCATGATCCGCGAGAAGGAGGGATCTACCGAGGACAATCCACTAGTTAGTGTAGAAGTCCTTAGGTATGATGATAAAAGGAGAAAAATGAGATAAGGGAAGAGTGCGGACTAAGGCGAGCTAGTCTTGGAATAAACCCAACAAGGTTCTAGCTATGAAGTCTCGGTAAGCACTGAAGGGTTGAAGAATTAAAAAGAATTGAATGAGAAAGGGTGAAAACAAATAGCCCTCCATTTATTCAACCTTAGGGCGAAACCGGGTTCAATTCATATACTCTTGATGGTAACATCGGTATTGAAGACAAGGCGTCATGGACCCGATGGCGCTTGCACTTCAACTTTCCAAACCACTCAAGTTCCTCTTAAAAGGACTTGTTTCATTCTCACGGGAACCAACATTATCTATCGACTTTCTCTTAGAGATGGTTGATATTGAAGAAGAGACCCTCTCCTAGTCTCCGTTATAGGATCCAAATATGCACAAATTGAGTCTAGAGCCACGAGATCATCAATAAATCTCATTAGGACACTTTCAATGAAGACTCTGTTTCACACAATGTGGAAAGAGATTATATCTTGAGTCCTCGCATTATCCTTGTGGTATTGCGGAACATCCGAGTGATGTGTTTACATATTCACAATGAAGATGGAAAGCCTTACGGAGCCAACATCAAACAAGCTCTGGTAGGTGGCATGTGAGATCTATTATATAGATCAACCATGTGACAAGCGAGCAGAAACAATGGGCGATTCAATCTCTTGAATCAATCTGGTTCGAGTTATGGATTGACGGATACCTTTGAAAACCGGTCTTTGTGCTTAAAAACTCTTTTCTTTAGCACATCGACCGTGTACTCATTTTCAAACCAAAAGGTATTTTATGATTGATAATTGATTTTCAATAAAACCTTCGTTGTATTGCAAAACAATTTCTATTGAGCAATACGATTGTTTTCAAATCTCTTTTCATCAATCGGTGGACTTAAAATTATTTGGTTCACTCACTCCGTGTTGTCTTCTTTGAGATGTTCGGTTTGAGAACGACTAGAACATTGCGAAACCACATCAAGGAGATTCTTAGGAATCCTACGATCACGAGCGATACTTGTCTTGATCAGCGAGGAACCGTGGGCGTGTACCTCAATTCAACGAAAGTGATCAAAGACACTTTAGTGCGATTTATTAACTAGCTGTTGTATGCGGTACGCCCGCGTTTGCGGTGATCGAATGAAGCGGTCAATCCATAGCCGCATGCTCACACTACACATTCATCTCAAAAGAAATCATGATAAGTGCATCAATGTCTCGATATTTTCACTCCATGCTTCTACTGCTGCCCAATATCATGATTCAACAAATGCTTCCGCTACTCGATGAGAAGATATCATGATCCAGAATGTGAGCATGTCGGTCCCAAAGTCACAACATCACAAAATACCAACACCACAAAGGATGTGTCAGAGATTGTTGACAGCTGATGATCTCCAAAGATGGCTCAAACTTATAATCACGTGGATCAGTAAAAGACCTCCACTTGGAATAACCAAACATGCAATGTGAAGAATCAATGACTACGAGCTTGGAGCAAAGGACTACATCAAGAATGCAAGATCAATTGTTATATGTTATATCTATTTGTATTCTATGTAATTTTGGTGCATTATTGAGGTGACCTCCATTAGGGAGATTGTTAGGAATTAGAAATTCCGATATTAAAGAGTCGGTCACCTCAGTATATGTAATCGTTAAGCTCGTAGTCGTAGTTCTTTTAAGTTAAGTAGTAATTTAGTTAAGTAACACCGTGGAGGACGGACGGGTCTTTACCCACTGTATGCACGATCCACGACCCAAAGTGTGGCGAGTTATGTAAGACTATAAATACTCTACCTTCCAAGGTAGAGTTGGAGCTCATAATAATATCTTTCACTTTCTCTCACTAAGTTCCCTAAACCTCTAACTTTCTCTCTAGAATTCCATCTATATGCTACTTTGTGCTATGGTTTGATGTGTATGTGAAAAGTTATATCTTACACTTCTCGAAGCATACACCACGGCTAGTAATTCTTTCTCCGTCGTAGTGTAATGTGCTTGAGCTTCGGTCAAAGTTTTGCTAGCATAATGTATAGGCTGGAAATGTTTTGATTTTCGTTGCCCAAAACGGCACCTATGGCGAAATCACTTGCGTCGCAAATAAGCTCAAATGGTAATTCCCAATCGGGGCAACAAGAATTGGTGCTTCAAGAGCTTCTTCTTAAGAGTTTGAAAAGCTTCAATGCACTCACTAGAGAAGATGAAAGGAGTGTCTTTTTCAAGAAGTCGGGTCATAGGCGATATTTTCGTAAAATCTTGAATGAAACGACGATAAAATCCGCATGACCAAGGAAACTTCTAACTCCTTTGACGGTTGTGGGAGGAGGTAATTTTGAAATGACATCGACTTTAGCTTTGTCAACCTCAATCCCGCTCTTAGAAATCTTATGGCCAAGGACAATTCCTTCCTTAACCATAGTGACATTTCTCCCAATTCGACTAAGATTCGTGTTTTCACAACGCTCAAGCATCTTGTCCAAATGGAAGAGACATGTTTGGAAAGAATCCCAAAGACCGAAAAATCATCCATAAAGACTTCCATAGTCTTTTCGATCATGTCATGGAAAATGGCCATCATACACCTTTGAACGTCTCGGAGCATTACACAAGCCAAAAGGCATGCGTCGGTAAGCAAATGTTCCATAAGGACATGTGAATGTGGTCTTTTCTTGATCTTGTGGGTCAATGGGTATTTGAAGTAACCCGAGAAACCATCGAGAAAACAATAGTATTCATTTCCGCTAATCTCTCAAGCATTTGGTCCATGAAGGGCAATGGAAAGTGGTCTTTACGGGTGGCTTCATTTAACTTTCGATAGTCAATGCAAACACGCCATCCCGTAACCAATCGAGTAGGAATCAACTCGCTTTCATCATTTTCAACAACGGTAATGCCACCTTTTGGGCACACAATGAACGGGCTCACCCAAGGACTATCCGAGATAGGGTAAATCAATCCGCATCGAGAAGTTTTATGACTTCCGCTTTGATAACCTCATGAATTTTAGGATTCACCCTTCTTGGTGTTGAACCGCCGGTTTGAAGTCATCTTCCATGAGAATCTTGTGTGTACAAAATCTCGGTCAATACCCTTGATGTCGGAAGGTTCCAAGCGATGGCTCGCTTGTGTGACTTCAAACCTTTATGAGAGCGGATTTTTCATCCTCACTCAAGTCTTTAGCAATGATTACGGTGATTTATTGTCACCTCCAAGAATGCATACTCGAGATGAGGTGGTAAGTCCTTAAGTTCGACCTCGGGAGGATCATTAGATTTTTCAATCGCTTTGATTTCCTCTTATGAAGTTCTTGAGGAGGGAGTGATGAAGGATCTTCATTGAGCAACTTCGATGAGAAGAATATCTCCTCAATGTCGATGGGAGCGTGATCAATTTCCCATGGAATGTAATCACTAGCCAAGTATGCTTCAATCTCTTCCAAAATAAAGTCACTTCCTCAAACGGAGTGAGGGAGGGAAGAGAGAGCAACGATGGGATCAACCGTGGGATTTCCACCGAGAATCCAAGAAATTCTTGAGAATACTCCTCCGACACAATGTCAAGGACATCAATTTTGTTGACGGAATTGTCTCCATAATCGGGGAGTATTTCGTAACTTGATTGAGATTGAAAGTAACGGCTTCCTTGTTTACCCTCAAAGTGATCTCCCTTCATCAACATCGATCAATGCCCGACCAAGAAGCACCTCCCAAGGATGAGGGGTACTCGGGATCGGCATCAAATTCGACAACAACAAAGTCGGCGGGAAATGAAACTTACCCACTTTCACAAATACATCCTCGGCTATACCTAGCGGACGAGAACTTGTACGGTCCGCAAGCTCGAGGATCATACATGTAGGTGTAGCGGAGGTAATGAAAGCTTTTTCCACATGGAGTGTGGCATCAAGTTAATGCTAGCGCCAAGATCGCCAAAGCGGAGCATTGAACTATGCCTTGAAAATCACATGGATGAGAAATTTTCCGGGTCTCCTAACTTTTGGGAAGTTTTTAAGGATAACCGCCGAACAATTTTCGTTCAAAGAAGTTTTAGCCATTTCGGAAATCTTTTCTTTGTTATTTAACAAATTTTTGATTGTTGGACCGAACTTTGGCATTAGAAGAAGAGCGTCCGCGAAACTAATCTCGAAGTGCAAATCTTGAAAGATTTGGATAAGCTTCTCCATTTGTGTTGACTAGTTTTATCACGGAGCTTTTGGTCACTAAGCCTTGAAGGATAAGGAAGTGAAGGCTTAGGAATCGTCATCGGAACAACGGGTTCCGGAATTGGAGGTAAGACCACCGGAGGTTGGACTTGTGCGGTACTTCGTGGGCTTGAGTTATGCACCTTGTCCTTTGATACCTCGGTTTCTCGTTCCACATCCCTCACCGGAGAAGGATTAGGCATCGAGGGTCCTCATAAGACTTACCACTTGGTGGCAATAGCATTCAATTCACCTTTTGGGTTGGGAATGGTATTACTCGGAAGAGCACCCGAAGTTGAAGCTTGATTCTTTTGACTCATGAGACTAGCAATCATGCTTTCAATCTTGCTATGAGATTGATCAATTTTGTTACTAGTAGCTCTAAGCTCGGAAGTGAAATCATTCTTCAAAGTGGTAATTTGATTTTGCATGGACACCATCTTAGCTTCATTGCTTTTGATGTAATTCGCAATGTCAATGGAAGCTTGAGGAGGTCAAGCATGCACATTTTGTTGAGGAGCTTGGAATCGGTTTTGATTGAAATTTCCTTGATTTTGAAAACCTTGATTTTGATTTTGAAAATTCGATTCGACTGATTTTGATTGAACCGATTATTTCTATTTTGCACATTTTGATTGTTCGATTTTGATTAAACCCGGGCGGTCCAAGATAATTGTTAGAACGATAGTGAGAAGGTTTCGGTCTCCTCATGCGGTTGGTAGGAATTACCTCCGTATTGTAGGAACCGAGCGCATATACGCTGTCTTGAGTGAAGCCACCGAGGTGGACACTCAAAATAAGGATGTGGACCACCACAAGTCTCACAACTTTTGTTTACGACATTCACTTGTTGATTGTTATTATTTTGACTTATTTTAAGTACGGCAAGGGATATTTCTTCAATCTTTTGGTTAGAGTCGTGTATTCAAGATGGAAGGGTGGTAGATCTCCTTGACTTACTCCTCTCGGTGAGGAATCCCAATAATTGTGGTGGGCGTCATGTTTTCAATGAGATCGTAGCACTCTTCGGTCGCCTTTTCATAAAGGTACCACCGCAAGAAAGATTTATCGTGTCACGATGTCTCAATGTTAACCCGTTATAGAATGTATCTATTTGGGTGACAAGCAACATGTTGTGGTTCGGACATCGATCAATCGAAAGCTTATAACGTTCCCATGCCTCAAATAAGGACTCATCGGGATGCTGCCTAAAGTTGCTGATTTCATTCCGTAGTTTCATCACCATCGACGGTGGAAAGTATTTCGCCAAGAATTTGGAGATCATTTCATCGAAACTATGGATTGAGTTTTTGGGAAGACGATCAAACCATGCGGTGGCATGAAGCGTCAAGGAATATGGAAAGAGGTATAAGCGAAGGGCGTCATCGGTGACCCCATTTTGCTTCATACTTTGGGTGACGGTGAGAAATTTGTCGAGATGCGTGTTGGCATCGTCACCCGGTGATCCGTGAAATTGGCAAAAACTTTGGACTTGTTGAATCATGTGATGCTTAAGTCCAAAATCTATGGCCTCGATGTTGACCGGGCAATTGGACCGCCCGTCCATCCATCTTGGTTGGCAAAGCTCTCCATCGCTCGGAGATCGGGAGCTTGATTTTGTGGACCGTGTTGTTGGACTTGAGGTCCGCTCCCTAGGTTATGTGTCATTGTGATTTGTTCGACTGCACGTATCTCGGCACGCTTGCTTGGTTACTGTTACGCCTCACGAGCTTATGAGCGAAAGTCGCATGCACTTCCAAAACAACACTTTCAATTAAAACAAGACCGAGGCAAAACACGTGAACTTAAACCAATAATCCCACGTGAAATGATCACTTTTATAAGTAAACGCACAAAGGAGCGGAGAGACTTTGTAGGTCGCCGAAGCTTATTAAAACCCGTCTCTTTTCAACCGCAATTTAATGTCGGGCCGTCCTTATACCCTCACACGCTTTGTTAAACCGATAAAAGTAAACCAAAACACGAGCGACACAAAGGCAAGTTTTAAATCTTTAGTTCGGGAACTTATAATGATAACACCTCAGTTGAGAATGTTATTTTGATTGTGTCTTCTATTTATTTAAAACAACAAGGAAAATCTTTTGGTATTTTTAATCTTTTACATATATATACAAAGAAAAGGAAAATATTTTTGTATTTTTGTATGTTTATAAAAAAACAATAACTTCACGAGGAAGGTTCTTCAAGTCACTAATCGCAAAACTTCACGATATTGTCGCAACACACCTCCCGCAAGCGCCAAAATTTGATTCGTTGTGAAGTGAGTGGTATAAAACACAATATCAACGATATCAAAATAACCGTAAAATCCGACAAATTAACCCTTTAGGAAAAGGTCAACGTGCCAAACCTCACGGGTGTGATAAAGTGATACCGGAAAGTGATTTCCGGTCGTGTCCCAACAAGGTGTGAATGGAAGGATTCGTTGAGTTTCGTGATTTGAACTTGAATTGGTTTTTAATGATTTGTTTGATTTGAATTACGTATTCTACAATTTAATGAACAGGAAGGTAATTAAGGCAAGGGAACCCTAATAAACTAAAAACAAACTATCACTAAGCCTAAGGAATGATAAAACGAAGCTACACTAACTCCTAGGGTGCAAAAACTAAAAACGAAAACCTAAGAATCACCCGAGCCATAAACGTAAAAGTTTTGCAATTTAAGGGCTATGGGTGTGAAATCAATTTTCCTACGTTCTAAATGACCAAAAATAATTTTAGAAAAAGACCGGGTATTTTTTTAACTTTTAAATTATTTTCTACGAATTAAAAACTGATTAACACTAATTAAATGATTAAAAATACTAAACTACTTTGGAAAAATCTGAAAAATTCACAAAAAGTACTTCAATCTAAACTAAACCTAAGAAAAATAAGAAACAGTGGGGTTGCTATGGAAATAAGCTGCCAAATAAGCTAAAATAGCTTAAAAGTAAAAACTGCCAAAGAAACCTTATATATTAAATGTTGCAAAGTATAACTGATAAAGTCCCAAGGGCGCGTTGGTGAAGGTGGTGTGTGTGAGCTGGGTGGCGTGGGTTCGAGTCCCAGCCATGCCATTTTTTTGAAAACTCTTTTTTTTTTCAATTTTCTTTTGGAACTTGTAAAGGGTAATGAAATGAGCAATTTGTGAAAACATTTTTTCAAATTATCTTGGGAATAAGCAGTTGAGTTTGCTTATTTGTACCAGTCCCCAACAGAACCAAACAAACACCCTTTTTAGAAGCTTTAAGCGCTATTTAAGTTGAATAAGCACCAAATAAACCAAGATAGCGATTCTAAGCAAGCAAAAGGTTGATAAACAACAAAAATGAACTAAGTAGAAGAAATAAGCTAAACATAACAGGGAAAACAGTTGGCTTAAGTTCTAACTAAGAAAATCTTAATACTAAAAGTAAATAAACTAATAAGCAATTAAGGGAACAAATAAGCACTAATCAGCTACAAGGGGGTCTAACCTGAACTAATTTAACCTATGGGATCCTAAAGTATCTAAATAAGCAAACTTAAGTCTAATAAGCACTAAAAAAAGGAACTTAGCTGATGTGGGACAGTAGCCAAACAGGCCAAGGAGGGTACTTTTGAGCTTATTAGAGCTTAATTTTAAGCTGAAAAGATGGACTTCCAGTGGTACCACAAGCTACACAATAAAAGTTAGCATAGTAGAGAGGCAAAATAAACTGATTGGGGACCAAGAAAGAGCTTTTTACAGCTTATAAACAAGCTGAAGATATCCAATCTTCCCTGTGCACAGAACGGGTGAATGGCCAACCCACCCACTTTGACCCATAGGCAGACCTAGTAAAATATTTTTTGATTTTTTTTCTTTTAACCACAGTTGGACAAGCTGGTGAACTTGTGATTTTTATTTTTTAGAATTTTTTATCTAACCTAAAACTTGGTCAAATCTGTTATAGCAAATCTGACAAAACTCAGTTTTCTCTTTTTTTTTTTAAAACCAAAACTTTGCAAACCTCTTTGTATCAACTTCTAATGACCAAATCTAACTGTTAAACACAAAATAAAGTTTGACTTACCAAGTCAAAGTGGGTAAAATCCACTTTGACCCAGTTTTAGGGATTAAACCAAACACCACTTATTGGTGTTGAAACTGTTTTAGCAACTTAGAACTTGGCTTATCTTTTTAGTAAAAAAAAGAACTGGTTAGAAACTATAATGAAAGCTAATGAACCAATTATAATAATTGACAACACAATAAGCAGTAGGTGCTTATTTACAAGCTAAAAGACAAGTAGAAAAAAAAGAGACTTTTTCATTCATGAAACTTAAACATTACAATTGATTAAAAGAGACTAATTTAAAAACTAAAAACTTAGAAAACTACTGACTTTTTTTAAAAACTAAAGACTGCCTTATAACAATGGCATACAATTCTATTTATACTAAAAAGCTAGGTCTTCACTCCTTTGTCTTGTGCTTGTGTTTCTTGTGTGAGAGTAAACCAGCTAAGAGCCATTTGTGCTTCTTCAAATTGATCCTAGCCATCCAACAGTTAGGTATAGATGGGAACAAATCCGAGCCATTGATTGGTCTTCTAGACATGGATTGCTGAGCTGGAATTTGGGGAAGAGGGGTTGGTTTGAGTGGGTTTGGGATTTGGGTATAACTGGGTAAAGGAGGTTGAGTGTTCTTGGATGTGAGGATTTGGGTAAAAGAGTGATGGTGAGTTTCTGGGTTGGAGAGAAAGGAGGGAGGAGGGAAAAAGGAGAAAGCAGGGTCGTTTTTATTTTGGTGATGGGGTTCAAATAGAGAGTGGCAGGGTCAAGTGGAAAAGGGGGTTCAAGACCGGTTTGTACACATAAGGACCAATATTGCAATTCCACAAAACCAAGGACCTAAACTGCACTTTTCCAAAATTTATCAAAGGACCTATTATAACAAGTTTAATTTTCCCAAGGACCAAAAATAATAATTTTCAAATTAAAATGTCCTGGGTAATTTCATCAATCTTTGAAATTTCAAGGACTAAAGTTGCCATTTTGCAAAATTGAATTTTATAAGGCTAATTTTGACAACTTGAAAATCCCGAGGCCTTTTATGAAAAATTAACTTGTTTTGAATAACTGTGGACTAGATTTGACAATTTATGCATAAAATACAGTCTAAATATTTTTTCAGTCTTTTTGAGACTTTTCAAAGTGTTTTTGACTGTTTTTGCAGTGTAGAAGGAACAAAAATGATGAGTATTTACACACTCATCACCTATCCATATCGGCTTGTTGTTGGTTAAAACGGTCTGAAAGCTTGGCTATTTGAGCTTCTTGTGATGTAACTAGGTGTTGCATCATCCCTTCTATGTTTTGTTTACTAGGGCCGTGAGAGTAGGACCATAGGGAGTCGTTAGAGGTGAATTCTTTGGTTTGACCCCAATTATAGTCGGGTTTACCCCTCCATGCTTCTTTATCTTCGTTAAAAGTCCTAGGTCCGGGTGTTGTGGGGAATCTCCCTCCCATTCCATTGGTACGCGAGAATGTGTAGTCCATGGAAGCTTGTTCGGGGAGTCTCGTGCAAGTACGAGTGTCATGGGGACCACTACATATCTCACACAAGGAGGAGACCTTGTTCACTTGGCGTGAAGGCTTAGGATTCTCATAGGAGCTCATTAGGAATTTGACTTGATCTTCAAGTTCGAGCATCCTACGATTGGAAGGTTGTGAGTCAATGGGAGGCAAGGAGATTGCCTTGATGGTTTTGGGCAACTCACGGGGGTCATTCCAACATTCGTTGTCATAGAGGGCAAGGTCCTCTATTGTACCCCACGATTCTTCCGCGGTGAGTTCACTAAGTTTGCCACCGGCCGCTTGGTCGATGGTTTGCCTAGTTTTGAAATTGACATGATCGTAAAAGATTTGGACTTGAAGCCAAAGATCGATGTCGCGATGAGGGACTTTATGAAGCAAGTCCTTGAATTAAGTCCATGCCTCGTAGAGAGTTTCATCTTGGCGTTGTTGGATAATCAAGATGTCATTCCTAAGTTTGGTAGTTCTCCCCGGTGGGAAAAATTGGGCGAGGAAACGAGTGGTGAGATCATCCCAACTTGAGATGGATCCGGCGGGAAGTCGCTCAAGCCAATTACTAGCTTGGTCCTGTAGAGAGAATTAGAAGAGACGCAAGCGCGTGGTCTCCCGTGTGGTAGCATCAAGGTCGATAGAGTCAACAATTTTAAGGAAGTCCTTGAGATGCTGATTAGGATCTTCGGAACGAAGTCCATGGAATGCACATCCGTTTTGCACCAACCGGATGGTGTCGGATCGCAGGGCCGTAGTTTGAGCTTGATCGGGGAGCTCAATGGTGTTCCTATAGACTTGGTGGCTCGGTCTAGAGTATTCACCAAGAGTACGGCGTCTTGGCGGGTCAATTGGTGGTGGGTCGATGGGAAGTGGTTGATTTGGTGGTGGGTTATCACCTTCCATGATGAAAAGTGATGAGGCTACAAACAAAAACACGAAGAAGAGGGATAGACTACAAGGAAGCTAATGAAAATGAGAAAAAATGTTACTTGATAGGAATCAAGCGAGGGAACCTAAACGAGATCGAGATCTAACTAGCTATTATATTCCCCGAAAGCGGCGCCAAAAATTTGATGCGCGTGGGAGGCGCGTTCGGGGTGAAGGAAACTTCCTTTTTGTCGAGCAAGTTTTTCAACCTCCTAGGCTGTGAACCTAATCGTTGTAGTATAGTATTGGGTAAGCCTCGAGGATTGATATCGTTCTCTAGGGGAATAGGAATGCTAGTAAGAAATGTATGATGAGAAGGTGGGGGTTTAGGATGATTTTTTTTTAATCTTTTTATGGTTTTTTTGAAAGCTAAGGTAAATATCTCGAGGCAATTGGTTTGGGGGGTGGTACTTCAACCGATTACTCTACTTATCTAGTTATCTAATTATCTAGTTACTACGGGTGGCTATGTCTATTTGATGTGTGCTCGTATGATGATTAAAAATGTGTTTACCTACATACTATTACTCCCTAGTTATCTTTTATTGGTCGGTTGAATTGTCACACCTTATCTTAATGCGTTGTATTCCTAAGGTCGTAGGGTATGCGTGCCCCCTAGTTCTTTGAGGTTATCTCTTGTATGTGACCTACGAAGTCGGCAAGTCTAAGCTATTTCATCCATAGACCACATCATCATAAAGCATACTCAAGCATTAAATACAACGAATGATGCCTAGTTGCACTCCTAAGCCAATTTACAATTAAGATAAGAAACAACCTAACAAGAATCAATAACTAGGTTTTATAGATCTAAGCAAACACACAAGAAATTTAGCTAGACATGGTAAACAAGCAAGCATACACACAATCAATCGAATTCGGGATAGACATAATGATACTTTGGATTAAAATACTTATCTCGATGTGTAAAATAGGGTATGGGACCCTAAGATACTGTCCAATTCGGATTACAAATGATTTAGGGTTTTTTTCTCCAAAAGTCTACCTCCTTTAAATGTAGAAAAATCGAATTTTATATGAAGATTTACACTTGCGACGTCGTCGTCTTTTGCATGGGACACCGTCAGCTCGCCGTCATTAGGGTTTTGTCTAGGCCAAGTCATCGATGGGACAGCGTCACCTTAGAGTTGTGACGCCGTCGGTCTTCAGTTGGGACGTTGTCTTGATTCTAGATTTGGGCCGTCTGAGTTGAAAACTGTGAGTGACGCCCTCCAATATTAAGGCGTGACGCCGTCAGGTTATAAGACCAAAATTTTCACTGAGCCGTCGCGTGCATGTTTTGATCAAGGCATCATAGAGGGATGGCGTCGCCCTTTAATTGGGACGCCGTCAGATACTGTTGATCAGCTTTGAGTGGCTTCGATCTTGACTTTGCAATTTTCTTCATGTATTTTCTCCTTTTTGTCCAAATGTGCTTCATTCTAGCATTTTGCTTCCAAGAGACCTAAAAAGTGAAAAGGAACGAAATTAAGCAGTAACTTGGTCGATTTAGGGCCCTAAAAGCGTACGTTTTAAATCTTTATCATGCTTACACTAGCCCAACATGTCGAACATGGGTAAATAACGGGTGATGGGTCGAATATGAATTGATTACGAATAACTTCCGATAAGAACAAAACTGTAAAAATTATGTTCATAAGTATTGCATCATTGGTCTCATACCGATAATACAATACTTGGGGGGGGGACATGTTGGCGTATGTGTCCGGAAGGCACTTTTTTATGGACACTAACCTACGTGTCCGGATAGAATGAACCGAAGGAAATCATACCAGAGAGCTTGGTACGAATGGCATTTTCCTTCTGTCCGTAACATCCTTTTATCCCTTAGATAAACCATAGACCGCGCCTGCGCCGCCAATCCGGGTTTCACGGGGATTACGCTTGACTCGAGAACTGACACCTACTAAGTAGCCTAGGCGTAGGTCTGCTAGTTCCTTCCCTAGGCAAAACAGGTATTGAGGTCAAGATAGTATAAATACCCCAAACCTCATTTATTGCTTTCAACTAACACTTACATACATTTACTCTCATATTTATTGTTGTTCCCTATACTTATTCTCACATCAGAGCTTGGTCTCGGGATAACACCCGGGGCGAGGCTAACGCGTGTCTCTCTATTGTGTAGGAACTTGAAGGACATCATGAGGTCAAGTTCGAAGAGCCTTACACAAGATAGTACCGGGCAACATGATTTTACTTCAACAACATCTATTTATGCCATACAGTATCGCAAGCAAGAACATACACAGAGTCATTGAAGGAAATTAGAAAAAGGAAACACAACTGATGTAGGACCTTGTAAATATCAACCTTATGACTAATCTATGAAGCACGAAGGTGTTGACAAGAGATGTATAAGATAAAGGAAACAAGAGAGAATTCTTATTAAAAAATACACACTTACACTCTCTTGTTTCCTTTATCTTATACATCTCTTGTCACCACCATCATGCTTCATAGATTAGTGATAAGGTTGATATTTACAAGGTCCTACAAGTGGTATCAATCGCCAAACAATGACTTAGGAGTGTTTTGTGTTTTGGTTCAAAATATTTTATATCTTTTCTACTCGTTTTCTTAAAAAATTGCTTCCTTTCCTTTTTTTTATTATTTTTATTTTTAATGTTTTAGCACTTCATTGATTACAAACAAGTGTTATAAACATTTTGGAACAAGAAAGTTTCAAGCTTCATTGTTCAAATTTGAATGTTTGAAGTCGTACTTTTTATTCTTCAAAGTTTCGAATATCTTTAAAATTCACTAAAAGTGTTAAAGCTTGCAACTTTTCTTTAGTTTTGGTGTTATTAAGCATAGTTGTACAAGAAAATCTTGGTTAGAAACACTTCTTGGTTGGGTTTAAGTGGTTTCAAAAATCTGGCAAAGTTTCGAGTAAGTCCAGTCCCTAAAATTTCGAGTAAGTTAGTTCTGACCAAGTTTCTAGTAACTAAAACCCTAAACTTTCTAGTAACTCCATACGGCGTGATCTTCAAGATTTTTGGATTACTCAGTATTATTATTTCTTATATAAGTTAGAAAAACACTTCGACTCTTGGGAATACTTCTAATTTGTACAAATTAGAAAGTTTCAAAAGTTTCTAGAAACTGCTAAAGTTTCGAGTAAGTGCTAAACTTTCAAGTAAGTACTAAACTTTCGAGTAACTGCTAAACTTTCGAGTAACTGTCAAAGTTTCGAGTAACTACAAAATTTTTGAGTAACTACAAAAGTTTTGAGTAACTACCAAAAGTTTCGAGTAACTCACCAAGTTTCTAGTAAGTGCCAAAGTTTCGTCAAAACTTCAAACAACCATAACTTTTGAACCGTAACTCTATTTTCAGCGAATTACCTATCAAAACGACCGTGAGAACGAGGAGAATGACACGTTGAAGCAACTTAAGTTCGTTCAAGCCAACCTCCAAGGCCCAAAATCGCTCCGAACAGAAGCTTTTGAAGATTTTAAGTTTTCAAACCTAATTTTCACTACAACAACCTAGCTTAATCTACATCAAACACAACTCCTTTATCGTTGAATCGATCCTACATCAACTTTATCACACATAACTTCATCAATGGCAACTCAGCAAGACATTCATGCAATCGGTGCTGAAAACCGTCTTTCTATGCTCGGAAAAGGTGGATATCTTCAATGGACAAGTCGTATGCTTCGCTATATCAAAACCAAACAAAATGGAAAACTCGTGATACAATCCATTAAGAACGGGCCCTTCAAGCCGCGAAAAATCCAAGACCCTGGAGATCCTAATGCAACACCTCATGTTCAACCACATTTTCGTGATCAATATGAATCTTAATACAATGAAGATGATAAGAAGTAGATGACATGGCCATACACATTATCCAACTGGGATTACCATGAGAGATCTTTGAAGCAGTAGATAGCTGTTAAACTTCTTATGATATGTGGGAACGAGTTAGAAGGCTATGTTATGAAACAAAAATTGGACAACAAGACATGGAGAACAAGCTGCTAACTGAATGGGAAAAGTTTACACCAACTCCAGTTGAACCGATTGAATCATACTATGAAAGGTTTTGCACATTGATGAATGAGTTAATCAGAAACAAGTTGACACCCAGAACTATTGCGAGTAACATCAAATTCATCAACAATCTTCAAGAAGAATGGGGACGCTATGTCACTATTGTCAACCAAACAAAGGACTTACATCAGGTGAATTTTGATCAACTCTATGATTTTCTAAAACAAAACCAAGAAAAAGCTAATGAAGTTAGTAAAGAAAGATTGGCAAAGAATCATGATCCCGTGGCATTAATTGCACACACACAACCTCCTTATTCAGTGAACACACAACATCAACCTTCATCATCTTCCACTAACAACAACATGAAACAATACATTCCTCAACCACAAACTGTTATCATCCCTCAACAACAATTCTACCCACCAGAACAACAAGTCATTCAACAACAACGATATCCACAATACCATGAACCAGGGATCACTGACACTGAAGCTGAACAAACAGAGGCTTTGTCTCATGCATTCGCTTATTTGACTAAAGTATGCAAAGGACGTATTCCACACCAACTAACAACAACCAAAGGATTTCATCAAACACTTGCAACAGGAAAATTGCACAGCCGGGTTTGAATATGGGTTAAGGAGGACAAATGGTTGGAGTTATTGGGAATCTATAGGGATATGCTACTAGATTTCACATGGATAATCAGAATATGCAGAATACAGTTTAATATGCAGGAAATCAGGTGGTTATGTATAATGGTAATCAGATGGGTCAACATGTTGGTAATCAGTTGGGTCAGAATGTTGGGAATAGAACAGTGGGTAATCCGAATGGGAATGTTGCAGCTCCAGTTGTTGGGAATTATGGAAATGTGAATCAGGCTAATCTGGTTACGTGTTATAGCTGTCATGGAGTGGGTCATATAGCAAGGAATTGCCCTACTAAGCCGGGAAAGAAGGATTCAACGTATCTTCAGAAAGCATTGTTGTTGGTACAAAATGAAGAAGCAGGGATTTAGTTGAGTGTTGAGGAACATGACTTTATAGCTAATATGGATGAAATGGAAGAACGAGAGGATATCAATGCGAACTGCATCTTCATGGCAAGGAGGCTAAGTACGACATTGATTCTGACACACCTCCTATTTATGACGCCAACGTAGTCTCTAAGGTACCAATCATTGATCCATGCTATAATAATGTCATATTTGATGTGTCTACTCATGAGAAACAACATTTTGTGACTCCAGCACCCACTTATGATACATACCTGGACGAACCGAGTAGTAGCAATATTAACTCTGTAACTACAGATGTGGATCCTAGTGGAGGCTCAGTTGTACAGAATTTTGAGACTGATGAGGAAACACGTGCCTTATTCGAATCATTAATTAATAATTGTGGCAGTGAGATTGAAAAGGTTAAAAAGGTCAATCGCAATGTTAAGGCCGCGAATGAGAAATTGACCGTTGAGCTTGCGAGGTACAAGAAAAACGAAAAAGCTTTTTAATTTAACAAAACAAAGAGTCAGAATTAGAAATTGGTTATCGAAATTCCATTTTAAGAGAAAAACAGTTGCAAGCTTTGTTAGATAAGCAAATCAAATTGAGCTTGAAAATAAAATCTTTAAATGAGGAAATTTCTGATCTTAAAAACCAACTTTTCAAACAAAAAACAACTGGTTCTGATCTTGAAAAAGAGAAGAAACAGTTGAAAGCTGATTTTTCAAAATGAGAAGATTCACTTCTTGATGAAATTCTTGAGAAAAATGAAAAAATCAACAAATTGGAAAATTTGCTTGTTACAACGGGACATTCAACTCAAACCATCAATATGATAACTAATCAAACAAATCCATTTTACCATACAACACAAAAAATGTCTTTTGGTAACAAAACTCCTTGTGCACTCAAGAAAGCTCAAAAAGAACAAAATATTTTGTATAATGGAAAGCTTTGTTAGATAAGCATGAACCCATCAATGTTCGTGATTCTCATGAAACGTTAGAACTAATTGAAGAGAGTAGATCAAAAATGAAACAAAAAAACCCAGAAATAAAACCAATTGATTACAACAAACGTAACAAACTTTCTGCAGTTACTTTTGTCCCTCAAAAAGAAAAATCAAAGTTCTCCCTAACTTCCAGTGTTTCAAATAATACGTCAAAAACAGTTGCACAACAGGTTTCAAAACCAATAGTTGTCTCAAAATCGTTTTAAAAAATGGAACAAATGTCTTTAAACTAGAATTGGGCAACTTCAAGAGGCTGTTAAATCTAAAACCAATCTCAGTATTAACAACTGGAATTCAAGTTTTCATGTAGAGATGAAAAAGGTTTTTGAAACTGAAATTGCCACTCCGCTAAATAACATCAGTGCGAAGGTAATTCATTTTGAAAAAGCATTTTTGAAAGAAACAGGTGACTTTGTCAATGACCACAAATCCCTGGTAAAGAAAGCTAATGAATGTTTTGAAAACATCAAAGTTTTGGAAACTTTAAATGATTATCTCTTCGAAGATGTTTTGTCTACTGATATTATGTCCATTATCCTTCAAACATATTCTGTTGAATACCATGAAAGAATCCAGTCTGAGACCTCCGCAATTGTTTCAAAATATTAAAAAGCTCTTGAAAAACTTGAAAAAGAAAATGTGTCCTATTTTAAACAACTTGATTGAAAAACCTAGGAATGCAAGTATGACAAACTGTCGTATGAGCGTGCCTACAAGGACATGAAAGAGCAAAATGATCTTTTGAGGGCTCAGCTGGAATGTCAAAAAGAAAAGGCTGTGGATACTAAGATTGCAAAACCATTGACTGAGGAGAAAACAGATATTCCCAAAACGGTTTTCAAACCAAAAATGTCTATTTCTCATTTTCCTCCAAAAGTCAATGCGAAAAATGATTTGTCAAAACCAGTCACTCCACATGCCTTGCTCACGTAAAAAGAAAAGATTGTTGAAAAAGAAAAAGCGGTTATCGAGAAACCAAAAGTTTTAGCACCTGGCCTTTATAAGATAAGTACCACTACTACATATGCCTCCACATCTAAGCCATATGGAACAAACGACATGAGTTTAAACAAAAATTCTAAAGTGCCTAGGAAAGCTGAAACCACTTCTCTTGATAAAAATGTGAATCCTAACGAATGGGCCTTACCTTCTACAGGACTAGAAAGCACCTCTAGGAGTAGTAGACTACAGCCTAGGAGAAATACAAGGAACAATAGAGTCTCGCCTGTCTCTAAGAGTAGTAGCCTAAATAAAGAGAAGAAGGTAGAATACCCTAGGAATTTACCGCTTTGTAATAAGAAAGACATTTCACCTGAATGTAATGAATCTATGAAACTTGCTATGTTTAATGAATGAGTTGAATCTGTTTTTTTAACTTGCAAGAAATCTTTAATTAATGTTTTTTATGATGATTGTGTTTCTAAGAATGTGAATGTTAAGCCTGCTCTGAAGACTCCAAAAGGAACTTATGCTAAACCAATAGGAAGACTAGTTGCACGATTTAGGTCTCACACTATTGATAAGAAGCATAGTTTTTTCCCTTAGGAATGGTATTTGGAAACCAACGGGTAGAATATTCACACTCCATAATGGTATAATGAATGCTATTCCCGTAGAACCAGTAGAAACCTTCTGTGAGTGTGATCCGGATTTTACCTCTAACCCAAAGGAACCAAAATCAAAACGGTTTCCAAAAACAACTTCTTCTGTTCTTGGTAGGTTATCGAAATATGTCTTTGGATCGTCGACTCGGGTTGCTCCAAGCACATGACCGGGAATCTGGAGCTGCTGATCAATTTCGTCTGGAAATTCATGTGAACCGTACGCTTTGGAAATGATCATGTAGGAGTTATTCTGGGTTATGGAGATCTTCAATTTGGAAACTATTTGATCACTCGGGTTAACTATGTCGAAGGGTTGGGACACAATATGTTTTCAGTCGGGCAGTTCTGTGATGCAAATTTAGAGGTTGCATTTAGGAGAAATACATGCTTCGTTAGAAACTTGGAAGGCAGTGACCTCTTGACTGTGAATTGCGGAACCAACTTGTATGCTATCGACATTAACCAAATGATCTCTTCATCACCAATATGTCTTATGACAAGAGCATCTGGAACAAAGTCCTGGTTGTCGCATATAAGATTATCCCATCTCAATTTCGACACAATCAACAAATTTGCCAAAGACAACATCGTCAACGGACTTCCCAAGTTCAAATACACCAAGAATCACTTATGTCCATCTTGAAAACAAGGAAAAAGCAAAAAAGCATCATATAAACCCAAATCGTACCCAGTTCGGAAGCAAAGTTACATATGTTGCACATGGACTTATGTGGCCCAATGAGAGTTGAAAGCATAAACGGGAAAAATTATATTCTTGTTAGCGTCGATGACTATTCAAGATATACGTGGGTTAAGTTTCCGAGGTCAAAAGACGAAGCACCAGGCATCATCATCACCTTTCTGAAGCGTATACAAGTACTTCTACAAGCTCCAGTAAGGATAGTAAGAACGGACAACGGCACAGAATTTACAAATCAGGAGTTAAGAATTTATTTTGAAGATGTTGGAATCACACATCAGACATCACTCGTTAGAACTCCACAGCAGAATGGGGTAGTTGAAAGAAGAAATCACACTCTTGTGGAAGCTGCTCGCACAATGCTAATTTATTCTAGTGCACCGTTATTTTTATGGGCTGATGTTGTAGCCACTGCTTGTTTCACTCAGATGCGATCCCTAATCCATCCAAGATTCAATAAAACCCCATATGAACTAGTGAACAATAGAAAACCTGATATCTCTTACCTTCACGTGTTTGGCGCTTTGTCTTATCCGACGAACGACAGAGAAGATCTAGGAAAACTGAAAGCTAAAGGTGATATTGGAATCTTCATTGGATACTCAAATAACTTGAGGGCATTCCGTGTGTATAACAAAAGAACTAAGAAGATAATGGAGACGATGAATGTGAATTTTGACGAGATTTCACAAATGGCTTCTGAGAGACTCGCTCTAGAACCCGCGCCTAACCCAATGGCTTCTAATCAACACAGATTAGGACCCGCACCTAACCCGCCAGGCTTCTGGACACATCAGTTCAGGACTCGTACCTCAAGTAGCTCCATCAACAACCATTGAAAAACCTTCAGAACGAGAAATGGAGAATTTCTTCGAGTTAATGTTTGGTGAATACTATGGTGGACCTTCAAAAAATGTATCACAACGTTGAGAATTTCTTCGAGTTAATGTTTGATGAAAACTATGGTGGACCTTCGACAAATGTATCACAACGTTATTCCGCTGCACCCGGCCTGATACCACTTGTAGGAACTTGTAAATATCAACCTTATCACTAATCTATGAAGCACGATGGTGGTGACAAGAGATGTATAAAATAAAGGAAACAAGAGAGAATTCTTATTAATAAAACACACACTTACACACTCAAGCACACACCTCAAATGTGTCATTTGAGGTGTAGATATAGTACAAATGAGTTGCCCTAATGAGCTTGGCTATGGGCTCGTTCAACTTGGATTGGATTACAAAATATATAAGGCTAGCTTTCACATAACTACTAACTTATTAGCTTATTCAAATCCACGAGCCCATTGACTATTCTATTACAATATCTAAAACACGTTACAAAGTTCCTACTTATGAATGACCATCACTTTCTATTAAGGCTAACAACTGATCTAATTGTATGTATTACAATCTTGAAGATCTGGCAAAAAACCTTATAGAAATCATTTAAAACCTCTTCAGCATATTTCTCTATACTCTATTTACATTTGCCAATAGGTATTTTGGCACGAAAAGCCTAAAACCTTAAGTCATATAATAAAAGCAGTCATGTGCAGATCGTTGCTTCTTATTCTTCACTATCGTCTTCATCTGAGCTGTTGGCATTGAAAGTTATGATAAACTCTAGCCCATTATTAACTATTCTCTCTGGGCTAGTTTGCTGATTTTGCCTTGCAAGCAATTGGAGTGCCATGTCTCTCGGTGACACCATACGATGCATCCAAATACCGGTCTTAGGCCTCATCTGGAAAACAAAAGAAAGAGTATATTTACAATAAATCCACTTAAAACAGTTGATGTGGCACGGCGTAACATAAAGGGGTTGTATATTCACATTTCACAACAAACTTAAGATTTAGATGATTTACCAACTGAACTGATTACCAACTTCATTGTCTTAGTATAAACATACCTATAAACCAAAAATCATAATCATGTGAAAAACCAAATACATTCTTGATGATGATGGGTCCTCATGAATATACTCATCTTTGGTGTCACCATAAATAGTGGAACTATCACCTTATTCATCTGACAATAACTCTGATATCAGAATCATCATCATAACAAAACCTTATGGCAAGTAACTAAAGTAGATGGAACATAATAACGAATATTATTTTATAATTAGAAAAATCCACCACAATGATGATTATGTCTTTGGATGGCTGAAATTACCGCTAGTATGATATATCAACACATTAAGACTTTCTTTTATGATAAATCAATATAATCAAATGTTTTGAAGCAAAGAAACATACCTTCTCTTTATTTGTAGGGTAAGATGCCTTTTCAACTGCAGTTGGTGTCCAAATCTTTATATCCCTATTAATACCACTACTCGCAAGCATAGGTATATCTGGATGAGCTTCAATACAATTCACCACTTGCGTATCTGCCTCTATAAGACGCACAAGTTTTGCATCTTTTTTCCTCCAAATAAACATTCCTCCACAATCTGAACCACTCGAAACATATTCACACTTAGGTCCAAAAAAGCTAACACCTTTTACTGTCATACAGTTCCTATGCCCCTTAAAGAGTTGCGGGCCCGGTTTGGAGTCAGTTTCCATCTCCACATCAGAATCATCGGTAAGATGATCAGCTAAAATAGTACTCACGTCATTTCCCCATCCCATATCCTTAGAGAAACAATAGATGAATTCCTCAGCGTATGAAACAAGAAGTTCACTATGTTCTGAGAACGCTAATCCTGTAATCCCGACATTCTCATCACCTAATAAATGCTTAGGACAAAAATAATCAGCTGGTTCACCAAAATCAGATGAAGCGTTATACTTATATTTTCGGATATCATATAATCTTGTGAATTCATCTGACCCACCAACCACAAATAAATTAGGATTTCTTGGATCAATAGCTATATCATTCAGATGAACGACTGACATGTAACTGGAAGCACGTACGGGTTGGCAAGTGAAAAGTTGTGTAGGCTCTCCTGTCCTCAGATCAAACTGAAAGAAAAGAGTAATTTTTGATAAGTTCAGATTATAAAAATAAAAACAAGAAAATAAATGCTTAGCAAGGACTCTGAGATCATGACTAACATGTTGAACCAATCCATCTTCACCACATGAATAAAAGATGTGTGGACTGTTAGGTTCATTGGCAAGCTTATGAGCTCTTCCGTCATGTTTTGAAAGCAATTTCGTCTCCACATTTCCGCATTCTAAGATGGTTGCATGCCTCACCTAAAATCAAACGAACGTTCCCATTACATATTTTCTCCATGAGATAATAAAATGCAGTCTAAGACATTAATTGGAGATAGCATCATCACAAAGAGTAAAGTCGTTAAATGGAATAAAATACAAAAGGAATATATCACAAAACATTAATCATACATGAATCGGTTATAAAGGCTAATCACTCTCAAATTCATTATGTTTAGTCAGCATATATATATGATTCCACGGTTACCACTATATATCTCCATAAGGAGCATCTTTAAGTCAATCCCATCAGGCCAACACTAATTAAACAGATAGTTGCATATGAAATAAGCTAAAGTTGTTGGCCTAAAAATACCTGTCCGTCAGCAGCGGCCGGAAAGCCGAAGGGGTGCGTGGGGTGCCATGGCCAGGCTCACGAGCCCTTATTTAAAAAAAATATATATGCATATTAAATTGAGTAAAGCTCATTTGGATTTTTTGATCAATAAAAAAAAAAGTTGAAGGTTATTACTCTAGCTGGGCCCACTCCATCCAATTTCATTGTCATAATATTATGTTATTGCATTTTAGTATTGACTTTCTAGGGGCCCATTTTTTATTCTCGAGCCGGGCCTCAAATACTTTTTACATTCTCAAAGACGGCACTGGTCAGCAGCACACGTTACAATGCTTCGCTCATCAGTCTCTGGCACGATCTTTGCCTGAAAGACATTGCTATTGTGACCAGAGTCAAAGGCAAGTTTAACAGAACCAGTTTCCCAATCCCATAGTATAACTTGCCTATCGTCTGAACCAGAAACGAGAATATCCCCATCTGCATTAAAGCTCAGAGTGTTCACACATCCCCTATGTGTTTCAAGCTTCCTCGCTAGATCAAGTCTCATGACTAGATCCTATCACATGAAAACAGTAGTGAAAGTTATGTCATATATTAGAATTTGGCATGTGCATAGCAAAAAGGCATTAGACAACATGATCTCCTTCACTGTCAACCCAATAAAGCAAGAAAATAATTCCGATCCCTTCAAAAAAAGAAAAAAAATAAAGCAAGAAAATGATTAAACACAGTAAACTTGTGAATCATTAAAAAACCACAACAACAATTAACCATTATTATTGCTTGCCTTGAGAACCAATTTATTTTACTCTTTTATTTATTTATTTATTTTTTTTTTCTATTCATATTATTACTCAATCAGAAGAGAGCGAATCAAGATGCAGTCAACGCTATTCATCCTCCACCATAACAATATTTATAACGATCCGACTAACTGCAACTCGTACATAGACAGACCACTTAAATGCGCTCAAAAGATCCCAAATATAGCTTTCAGGGAAATATCAACCGTCACACTCATTTCTCAGAAAAATTAGATGTCGTGACGTGACAATCTTAACGGTCCATATTTACATATTTCAAGTAAACACACCCTTTAAACCCCAAATACTTGGATACTCACCATCTATAAACACGTCGTTTTAAAGCTTCCTAACAACTATCCCAACTATCATCATATCATAAGCACTAATGGCAACTTCAATAGAACTAGGAGGTACTATCAAAACAAACACAATATCAAGTGTAATTCAAATATGATCAGATAGATTAACTAAATATTCCGTACTTTTAAAAATTTGTAACAAAGTGGTCCAATTTTAGAAAACAAACCGAAAACGACTTGATCACCACAATAATCGAATTACTGACCTTATAACAAAGTCACATTACAGTCATAACAATAACATATGCTGATCAAACAAATAGTTAATCCACTTAGTTTACAATTACACACCAACAACAAAAAAAACAAACAAACAAAAAAAAACAGTGAAAAACACATATATACCTCAGAAGCAGCGAGACGATAAACGAATTTTCGGGTCGAAAGATGTCCGACTTCCCGGTGGAAGATATCAACTGCTGCTGTATCCACACTTGGTTTCTTCATCAGTCTGAAAATAATTTAAAAAAGTAGCAATTTGATCAAAGATCAGTTCATGTGAATATATGATATAGTAAATGAATGGAATTAATTAAGATTGTTTTAGATGAAACAAATTAAATTTAATACCTAGAAGAATTAGGATCCATTAGTTGGATTGAAATATTAAAATGATGATGGAGTATATTATGTGTGTTTGATAGTAGATGAATTTATGCTACCTCAGTTTATGCTTTATACCTTGTATCTCTCGTACGGACACATGTCAACCTATAGTACCATGTTACCTTAAGTCAACTACTTTGTTTTTTGTTTTTCTTTTAGTAAAAAGATTTGCGACTTCTTTTGCAATTGCAACCGAAAAATGTTTGTCCAAAATGAGTTTAACAGGTGAGATATAACTGATGGCTGAGTTTAAAAAAAAGAAAAGAAAGTAAAGATAAGATGATTAAATGATTTAAATCAGAGTCATTTATTTTTATTTGTAACCTTAAAGATTAAAGTTAAGAAAAAAGATATGTATTGTTGACCGTATATTAAGCCGGGTGTAGGTAGTTATTTGCAATGGATGAGCGTGTATTTTTTATAGTACAATAGCATGGTGTATGTCCTAACTCGTTAAAAATAACCTTTAAAGATATGTGTAACATTTTCTTTTATAGTCTTTTGTCAAACAAAAAAAAACGTATTTTCAACCTTTTTCTTTAAAAAAATATTGGTAAATCGTTAAGCCTCAAAAGATAAACTATCACAACGAGAATTTTCTTATATTTCAATAGACGAACACTTCAATATACTTTTGACAAAGTTTCTTTTCTTTTTTTCTTTTCTTTTTTGTCTTTTTTTTTAAAAAAAAATGGCAGTGAATATTCCACAATATGAAATCGCATATGAATTGTGATGTGAGTTTTAAAGTTCAAATCACAAAACTAGTCATAATGTTGATCACATGAGACCGCGGTCACCAATTTCACATAAATGTCAACTCAGTTTTCTCTCTCCACATCTTTATTTATGACCAATTTAGAGTAATGATGACCACGATCACATTATATTAAAAAAAAAAAAAAAAAAAAAAAAAATCTTATTCATACCAATTTAAAGTAATGATGACCGCGATCACCATATTTCTTTTTTAGATTTTCATTTTTTAACACTAAAATTAAAGTTTAATTACTTATTATAAAACATTACATCAATAGTTAAAAAAAAAAAACATTCTTATTCATTACCAATTTAGAGTAATGATGACCACGATCACCATTTTTCTTATTTTAGATTTTCATTTTTTAATGGGCAAATTGCATAAAAAGGTATCCATCTTATGTCCAATTTCAATTAAAGGTACTACTCTTTTTAATGGGCAAATTGCATAAAAACGGACGAAAACGTATACAAACGGACGAAAAGGTGTAAAAATTGACGGAAACGTGTAAAAACGGACGGAAATGTGCAAAAACGGACCGAAACGTGTAAAAACGGACGAAACATGCAAAAACGGATGAAAACGTGTAAAACGAGCAGCGTGTAAAGCAGATGAAGCGTGCAAAAGCGGACGAAAACGTAAAATGGGCGGAACGTGTAAAACGGACGAAAACGCAAAAATGGACCAAAATGTGCAAAACGGATGAAGCATGTAAAAGCGAAAACGTGCAAAAGCGGATGAAAACGTGTTAAGCGGTGAACGTGTAAAACGGACGAAAACGTAAAAGCAGACAAAACGTGCAAAAGCAGACAAAACGCAAAAACGGACGTAAATGTGCAAAACGAGCGAAAATGTGCAAAACGGACGGAAACGTATAAAAACGGACGAAAATGTATACAAGCGTATAAAAACGGACGAAAATAGACCAAACATGAAATGCATATGCAAACTCAAGGACCAAACATGTAATTTACTAACGAAATAGTTAACGGAAGTTAGAAAAAAACCTTTATCGACCAAAAAAAAAAAGTCGGGTACCTTAAATTGAGAAAAAAAAAGTAGTACCTTTAATTAAAATTGGACATAAGATGGATACCTTTTTATGCGATTTGCCCTTTTTAATACTAAAATTAAAGTTTCATTACTTATTATAAAACATTACATTAATAGTTGTAACTCGACATTTTGTGCATCAAAATTTGTTTTTGCATCAAATTTATTATATATATATATATATATATATATATATATATATATATATATATATATATATATATATATATATAATCCGGATCGATTGAGAAGTTTTTATTTTGAGAAGATTGAGAAGGTTTTCGAAGCGATAGATTTTTAACTTTGATTCATGTTTTCAAGCGTAAAACTCATTTTAATGTGATTAAAATTCAAAATATGTAAAAAAAATTTGAATCAATGTTAAAAATCTCTTGATTTTGCGATATATGTAGAATACTTAATCATCTGTACAAATTTAATGAATCATCATCATAACTCGATTTTAACAATGATTTATGAATCAAATTTGTGATTTATAGATTTGATTCACCATAAAATGATGTTTACTTGTAAATCAAATAAAAAACATTAATCAATTTGCTCGAACGAAGATTTCTCAATCTTCTCAAAATAAAAACCTTCTCAATGGAACCTGAGCCTATATATATATATATAGTGAGGATCATGTGCGGATTTTTTTAATTCGTGCGGATGTGCGGATAGATCCTGACCACACACTAGATCGATCTTGACTTTTGTAAAAAGTCAAGATCTGCTTAACTTTCACTGGTGCCAATTAACCATGTAAACGATATTTTAATTTTTTTCCTTTTGACGGATCCTTACTATTGTTATCTTCTTTCATTTTTGATTTTTCCGAGCACTTTTGTTTTTGATTATGAGTACTACCGTGATATTAACGATATTATGAGTTCTATTGTGATATTATGAAACTATAATATTATAAAATGGTGATATTAAAAAACCAACTGTGATATTAAGCTTTTTTACATGTAAAAATGAATCATTATATTAAGAAACATGTGATAGTTACTATGATATTAACAATTTTATTAAAAAAGCATATGATAGTTACGGTAATATTAACAATTATATTAAAAAAAAAGAAAAAAAAAATTCCTGTGATAGTAAAAGGAACCGTGATATTAACATTTTCTATTAAAAATGAGCGGTGATATTAATAATATTAGTAAAAAAACAAAAAGTAATGTGATATCAAAAAAAGTTAGTGTGATATTAACAATTTGTATTAAAAAAGTTTATGTGATATTAAGATCGATCTTGACTTTTGTAAAAAGTCAAAATCGATTTTAATATCACAATACCTTTAATTATGAAACGATTTTTTTTTGAAATTTTTCAATGATTTTAATAATTTATCATCCTCTTTATTTTTTTTAATTTTTCGATTTTCTTGATTAAAAAAAAAAAAAAAAAAAAAAAAAAAAACTATTCGATATTATCCGCACCATCTCTACTTAAAATCCAATCGCACCGATCCTTCCATATATATATATATATATATGTGTGTGTGTGTGTGTGTGTGTGTGTTTGTGTGTGTGTATGTGTGTGTGTCATTTATGTGTATCGAATTGCAAGAAGTTGAAATTTGTGTACGCTAAAATTTCTTTTTTTTTGCGCATTAAAAAGGAATGATAAAAAGTAAAAACACAACTTTTCATTTTTATTTTTGCATTTAAATTTTGTCGAGATGGTATAATTTGTTTCGCATAACGATTAAAGATTCTTGAGAAATTTAATTTTTTAAAGGGTGGGTGTAATTGTATTTTTAGTCAGAAACTTAATTAGTTTTCTTTTTTTCTTCATGAAATTGAAAAAATGATTGGTTAAGATGTGTCCCTTAATATGCAACTAAATTTTTTGTATGTAAATAATCTCTTCTCTTATATTAAAATTAACAAGTTTGAGAAAAGGTATTTGTTTAAGTTTATTTTGGGCTTATAAGCTAATCCACTTTTTATTCATGTTTCATAGTTTATTTTAAAATTTATTGGCTTATATAAACTCGTTATGATACAATAAACTTATTTAAATTCATAAACTCTAAGGAAATGATCTTATAATATATAAACAACGAGCTTGCGAATACAAAACTAAGCTCAAAGGGTGTTTGAGATAATCTGCTTCTACTAAAAATTAGGTGTTTATATGCTGACTAAAAATAGATGCTTTCAAAGAAAGTGTTTGGATTTGCTTAGTTAAGATTAAAAATAAATAGATTAATATGTTTGACAAATTATGTTTATTTAATTAAATGATAGGTAAATGATAAACTTTCATCATTTGTTACAATCGTCAAACTAGTTAAGTGAATTAACAAAATATACACTACGAGGATCAGGTATCATGAAGAGCATTTGCTCTTCATTTGGGCCCCACGAAGTGCCACATCACCATAACACAACCTTTTCAAAATACCCCTTTATCATAACACAACACAACCTCTTCATTTGGGTCCCATCACTTTCAAATCAAACCATTTATCTCTTTTTTTGTACAACTCCAACGTCACTTTTCTTTGTCTTTTACTTCGTCGCCTGCACGACGAAGGAAGAACCGGCGAGCCACAACGAGGCGAGTTGGTGTGGTGGCGAGGCACGAAGAGCATGCCACGTAGGCATGGCGAGCTAGCCTCGTCGTTACACCTTATACAAAAACAACAACATATTATATAAAAACTAGCAGAGTACCTGCGTGTTGTGGCGTCGGTTACCCTGTAATCAAAAATTTTGGCGAGCAATTTTTTTCGATCATATGTTTTTCGTGATAATGATTATATGCATGGCGAAAATTTTGAGGAATAACTTTATCACAGACTATTTCATATTAAAATGTCAAGCATACGTGCATCGTGATACAAAGGCGATACCAAAACGTTAGTCAGTAGTATTATGAGGTTGTGAAAGGTACTTGCTAATGACTAATCAGTAGATGTTATGTAATATTTGTCACAATATTATATAACCTGTAAAGATAGAGAATCTTCATTCTTTATATGTTTACACATTTTCATACTTCATAGATCATCTGAAAATCTTCGTACTTTGACGTGTACGATTTTTATCAATCAAATTTATTGCAAAATGATTAGAATTTCACAAAACTTTTACTAAAATACATAGATGATAAATGTTTTTCGAATATGCAATTTTTATAAAAATTAAATGTTCATAACTAAAGAAAATTGGCATCAAACTTACACTAATTAATACTCTAAATAATTATGTGTAAAACAATGCTTTTTTAATGTATTACACATAGCATAAATTATTTGTACATGTGGCATATTTAGTTGTATTACTTAAAATTAAGTCATTTAATGAAAGAAAATGTCTTCCTTCATTATAAGATAGTTAGGGCATCCACTATCGAGGGTTTGTGAAAAAGTCTAAAAAAAATGAAAAGATTTATGTTTCATTTCAATCATTGTGGACACTTATTTCATGTCTATGTGACATGAAGATGTCCTAATTCTTGAACCTCTTTATAAATTCAATACATTTAATGCATTTTGTTCTATAAGACATCTTATCTATACTACTTTATAAAAGGTTACTTTCTATATAAAGTAGTCTTAAAATTTGTAAGACAAAAAACATTTCTTTATTAAGAAATAACAAGCCATTTAGTAAATGTTGTTGACAATATTGGTCAATACTTTTTAATTGTGATGGTCAATATGTTTTGTAATAAAAGCCATGTAATAAAAGTTCTTTAATATAAAATGGTCAATACGACTTTAAGGCTTTTAAAAGCCCTTTAATAAAAAGGTCTACATAGTGTTCAATACATACACATATGTTACAACTGAAAATTTAAGGGTCTTTATGGTGCAGACTATTTTATTTCAGCCCGTTTTATTTAAATACCCACAGAAAACACAAACAATTACACCACCACCATAGTGAAACAACCCCACCGGACCTCTCCATCCGCACAGTGTTACACTACCACCACCGGGCATCTCCTCAACCACAGTTACACCACAACCACCGGACTGCTCGCCACAAACATAATCACCGGATACCAACCGCCGTATTGCGCGGGTACCCTTCTAGTGAAATTGTAAAGGTTTATACCATAGTAAATGTAAGTTTATAATATCAGGTCCAAAAATTAATGATGTACTATTGTATAAACATTTGTAAAAGGTTTATCATAATGGATGCTTTTAGATGAGCGAGCAAAATATTCAGCAACAATTTGTTAAAAGATTATCTAAAGTCTATTTAGGGATAATGTATTTAAAACTATTATTTTAAAGTTAAATTTTGAAATGAAATTGTTAAATACAATTTTAGAAAGAAAATGCTCTCAAAATAGCAGCACCAAACGGCTTATAAAAAACTGTTTTCTTGTATTTTTTTTTATATAATCCTCAATGCAAGCTTTTTACAATAGCTTTGTTTTAAAAACGTTTTTGAAAAATGTCATTGAAAAAGCTTTTCATCATTGGATACATAGACCTTTTAGTTTTAGCAAATGACTTGAGGATCCTCAAGCTTTTGGCTGATTAAACCATCTTTTCATCTTTGTCGTAAACCATTTTAATTCATTTTATACCTTTTAATACATTTTTGTATTGCAACAATAGAAGTTGTTTTTAGAAAAAGCCTTTAGAAAAAAATTATTGGCTCAAGTGGAAAAGTCGGCGACATTTATTTTGAGGAGCAGAGTATCAAGGTTTTGGTTACTGGAGCGTCAGATATATCAAGCCGGTTCATTTATATAGTTGATGCAAAAAGCCTCACATTTAAATTCCCGTATCATATTATAAACTCTCGGTACATCTGGAGCTTTCTATTTTAGCCGTTGAATTACTCTACAAGAGGGGTGTTAACGATTCGAGTTGAGTCGAGTTGTGGCCTAAACAAACTAAGCTCGTTTATTAACTATTTGGCTCGAGCTCGAGCTCAAATATTTTTTTGATGTTCGTCCTCGAGCTTGAAGCTCGTTTAAAATTATATATATTTTTTATTTTTTTTATTTTTATTTTTTTTGTAATCCTACAATAAACTAACTTTCAAACTTAAGATGTTTGTATAGAAGATTGAACTTGATAGGCTTGTTTATTAACCCAAGCTCAAGCTTGAAAGCTCGTTTACAATTATAAACATTGTTTTAATGCTTAAACTAAAGTTTATGTAACTTATAATAAAAACTAGTTCGCATTTGAAGCAAAAGAGTGTATAACAATCATACTTATATTTTTTATAATTCTTAGCATATTCTTTATAAAAAAGGAAGTGGGTCTATGTTTTATAGTATCAATTTCATTTTTCTTATTATTTTCAATGCGAGATACTTTTCATCTTTTTTCTATGATTAGCTAATATACAACTACTACACAAAATTTTCAAAACATAAATTTTGATATTGTTACATTTTGTATTATAATTATAGTTCTTAATTAAAAATAGAGAAAATTACCAAAAGGGGACTTTTTTCTAAGCATGGTCCGTTTTTTAGACTATTTTCTAGCCACTTTCCCAAAAGAGCCACGCACCGCTTCAACCGCCAATTCCACACGCTTTTTCGACACGTGGCAAATCCAGATCGCTCAAATAGACACTAAGTGTCAAATCAAATCTTAAAGAAATCTCTTGTTTTGTTTTCTAGCATAATGTCAACGTCAACTGCGCAAGGCCAACCGACGGTGCTCAATCGACCCTCATTATTTCACCTAGAAATTGAAAAGTAACCCAAAAGATTTCCAAATCCAATTGATATGACCAATTTTTTTTCTTTTTATTTTTCTTTGCCACTTTAACCATTCAATATCTTCAAAAACACACACTCAACACACACAAACACACAAGAATAAAGGCATGGATCCTCAGACATCACCCATGTTGTTGTTTAGATCATTTCCATGATCACACAACACCAAACTTTGATCACACAACCGCTTTGTTGTTTAGATCATTTCGCATTTAGATCCGTTGATGTTTGACTCGATTATATGATAATGGCTTCTAGACAAGTAAGTAAAAGTGCGATTTTCACAAGAATACATACATCTGCTTTTATACCCTTTGATTTTTAATCGATTTTTTCGATTTGTACAAGAACTTTGATTATATATTTGTTTTAGGGTTTTACAAAATTTTAGGGTTATTTGATGTTTAGTGTGGTTATTGTTACTATTATTGTTAGAAAACCGACTACGTTAGTATACATGTTAGGGTATGCTTATTTCGCACAATAACCCTCGCTTTTGTGCTTAACATATATGAAATATATTGATTATCCAAAAATTGGACACCGTGACACGTGAGATGTTTAGGTTATTAAGATATTGGTCAACAACTCTATTTTTTATTGGTCATAAGTTTATAACATATGCTAATATGTGTATGCATCTAATGTTTATTTTATATTTTTGTGTATAGGTGTATTCTCGAAGCTCGCATAGATCAAAGTTGCACTATATCAAAACTATAAGACAAAGTCGAGTTTCAAGCCCGATCGTCTTGAACTTTTTAAAACCACGCTGGAAATGGTTAGACATAAAACATACGAGCTTGATAACCATTTGCTTCATTATTTGCTCCAACATCAACGCTTTGTTGAAAACCCCGATATAAACACTCCATTGTATTTTGATATCCGGGAAACAACTTAGAGTTTGGTCGTGAAGATATGTGTCTAGTATTAGGTCTTCGCTTTGGTGATGTTTCTTTAGAGCATTTTAAAAACGGAATCTGGATTTGGTAAACGATGCTAAGTTTTCTTAGAGAGGCGAACGAGAGAATCAACAATATAAAAGTCGAACAACTAGTTAGGGTTCTTACCGATCAAGTTGAGTTTAATGAACTTTCGATGATGATGCTGTCGCCTTTGTCCGGTTCTCGATGTTAGAGAATGTTTTATCGGCAAACAGAAAGAAATGTGGTGTCCCCGAGATATTGGTTTTAGTAGATGACATTTATGCATGGAATGCATTTCCATGGGGCGAGTACATTTGGGTTGAGTTTCACAATAAGATTTGTAATGCTATCTCAAAGGTTGAGATAGACATTTGACCGAAAAGGCTACTAAGGCGATGGTTACATTGCAACTTATACATTGAATGGATTTGTGTTCGCTTTGAAGGTGCGAACTATTGTTTAAATACTAAGAATTTAAATCAAGATTGTAGTAATTTTTATGCTAATAGTAATAATAATTCCTTCAGATTTGGCTTTTGGAAACCCGCCGCAATTCACTAAATTGGTGGGTTAAAGAAGATAATGTGATCCTGGGTGTTGCATGGGAGGATGCACACAGTTTGAAAAGACGGATTATGATCTTCTTTTCGTAATGCGTAAATGGTTCGCTTTTGCCGATGTGTTATACTCTACTCTTTTTAAAAATTGTTTATGATTTTTAAGGTATTTGCGTTAGTGTATAATAATTTTTATATGCAAAGATCGAGATGAAAGAACTTTGGTGGACATCTAGTTTAGAGTTTTTCAAGAAGTATAACGCAGACACACCAAAGAAATAATATATCCCGCGACCGGAGAAGTTGAGACCACGGAGAAGGTGTTCACCTCAAATGCGTATACATCACCGGTCATTAGGAAGGCGCAGAAGGCATGCCGGATATGGGGATTTGATGCCATCTACAAAATATTGTTTCAGATGGCTAAAATGCAACAACAAATTAATCAATTACATAAATTTGTCAAGCATTTGAGGCCCGATTGGGATAGACGATTCGGGTATGGATGGAGAATTGCCACCTAGTGCAACAATTTTAGATCGATGGCTAATATGCAACAACAAATTGATGAACTTCTAAATTTATCCATACGAATTTGAAGCTTGATGGGGTTAGTGAGAAGAATGGGGTGAAACGACATCGAACGCGTGTCTCACTTAAAAGGTTATATTTCTTGCAATTGTTTTAATCTTTATCTATATTTTGTTTTGCTTCTATGCCGACTCTATTGATGTATTACTTATTCATACGTGTTTTATGTGGTATGATGGTCGTTTTGGATATGCATTTTAAAAACTTCACGTAAACTACTATAGTTTATGTTGTTAAAATCATTAATAAAAATTAAACTCAGAATTATAAATTTTAGTTTTTGTAAAAGTTAATAAAACTTCACCTAAACTAGTAGTTCATTAACTTCACCTACACTATTAGTTCTCTCACCTACACTAGTAGTTCATTTATGACACTAGTGCATTGTATTTAATAACTTCACCTACACTATTAGTTCATTAACTTCACCTAAACTACTTACTCTATAAATAAGGCTTCTACACTTCTACACATTCATAATGCTACACATTCACGCCTTTATTTTCCATCGCTTCAAAAAATGTCCGACAACATTCCTTTGAAATTCAAACGAAATCATTTCTAAACTTCCCAGACATGCTTTACTTCGCTTTAGAACTGCTTTCAAAGACATGGAAGTCGCTCATCGACGACCCAAATTCCTTGTTGGTTTCGTGTTCGCATCGTCTGCGCCTTGTAGTTTCCTTTATTCACTATCGCCAGGATTTGTTGAGTCACGCTTTTAGCTTTTGTTGATGATAATGTCAATTTGTTCCAACGACGTCTGCTTTTTCCAAGTTTTCCTAACGCCATCTCTAATACAAGTCTCATGTTTTGAATCTTTGCCTATTGGCACCTCTCATGGTTTGTGGTGTTTTTCGATTCTTATAAGATGGTCGTTTTTGGAACCCGTCAATAAGAAAATCGCGCCTATAGTTCTCCTTGTTGGTTAAGTCAATCAATCGATAAAGTAGTTATCGGTTTTGGTGTTAATCCATGAGTTTTGACCCTACCATTTTAAGGATTTCATATCCGCTTGATGGACACGGACCATGGAATGTTTCAAGAGTTTACATTGAGCTCCAAGCGCGGAAGAAGTTAGAAAGTCAACATATGCATTGTCTTTCATTCCGACTTAAACGGTCAAGTCAGTCAGATTAGGTAGTTTTATTTATCGGGTGGCTTCTCAACGGACTTTAGGCTCATCTCGAAAAATCTTATATGATCGCTCTTTTGATTTGTTAACCACACCTTTTCGGTATTAGATATACCTTATGTACTTACTTAATCGGATTGCAAGACCTTTCTATATTTCAAAACTAAGAGACTCTCTTGTCATTTTTGCAACATGATTGAGATCAGGCACACGGCCAGTATATGGGAGATATTTTTGGATGGTAACAATATAAAACTTTAAAACACTATTTAACATTTTCACCTCACTTACTAAAATTAATTGATTTACGGTTCGGGATCCAGCTTTTGAATCGATCACCTTACCAAATGGATCACACTCTTGAAGTCTTCCAAGTTCGGTCACAAGGATTAATTAATCTTCGTGTCAAGGAGACCCGTGGTCCTTCTTCATGAGTCCTTTCAACGAATCGCTACTGCCACGCATCCGATTGTTCATTTATTAAGTTGTTTGTATGTTATAGTTTGTATGTTTTTATCTAGTAGGTTGTATTTTAGTTTCTAAGTTTTTCAGACTTGTTATGTATAATAAAACCATATTATTTATGTAGACAAGAATAAATCTCCGATCCTAATTAACAAATGTATTCGGTACTTTTAATTTTTTCAGAGCGGTACTCAAAATGATGGTAGTATGGATGTAGATGATGATTCAAAGGTTTGTTATAACAACGGTTTTTCAAGATTCGGTACACATCAATTAGTTGACCAAGCACGTAACATAAGTATATATTTATTTTTCGACGGTGGTCAAAATGACGGTGATATGGATGTAGATGATGTTGTGAAGGATGTTAATGTTAATGCAAATCAATGTGCAAGATGATATATTTAGTTCTAAGAACGATTTATCTTCACAACAAGTGCAAGAAGTAATAAATGACTTTTTGACTCACCGCAAGATCATACAGATGTTCGTGTAATGTATGATAGGAATTACATATGAATCTTATGAGTTAATACATACCCAAAATTTCGAGATATTTACACGCATTTGATTAGGATGGGAATCTTTGTGACGTTGATGAAGATGTGCCAAACAAGCAAGAAATGAACGAGCCCCAACAGATGGATTCAACTCTTGATCCGTAAGTATGTGTTGTCCGCTTTATATAATGATAGATTCACCTTTAACTGATAACACGCACATTCAAAAATATTTATGTATTTTATAGGTTGAGACTCATTGTGAAGTTGAACATGTTGAACATGTGGATCCGATGAGTGAGGACAAAACTTACATTCTCCTTTATGCAAGGTAAATATAGTTTGAACATGTTAAGTATGATATCTTACATTTAAAAAACGAACATGACATTAACACAAAGTAAACTTCTTTTCGTGATGATAATGTTCTTAAAGTTGATGAAGATGTGGAAATGAAGGCCGTTATGATCGACGACAAAAGCTTACGCCTCATGTACGCATGGTGAGTATACTGTAACATTATAATATAATAAAAAAAAAACGAACCACCATTCACTCGTATATGATATTGACACACGCTTTTTTTTTCGTGTTGAGAATAGTGTAAAAGTTGATGAAGATGTGCAAATGAAGGGTGCGACGAGTGAGGCACAAAACTCACATCCTCTGTTCTTCGTGATGAGAATGTCGTGATGACCGAGGCACAAATATCGACTCTCCTTTAATCCGTAAATATTCGTTGTAGATGTAAATCTAATAAAATTTAACCAAGACTCACCAAGATAAACTGCTTTTCGTGATGTTCTTCTTTTGACGAGGACCAACATGTTCAAGAGACGCAAGAGTCCGCCTCTAGCCCCGGAATTAGCACTCCGCTGATGTGAAGTATGTTGAGGCGCTTGAATGTGATGAAAACAAGGTAAAATCAGACGCTGCCTTTTGAACGGGAGAGGAGGCAGGCAAGCTCCTTCAATCCCCATATACGCAGCAACCTTCGACCACACCAAGAAGGTCTCTAAGGCGACATTCGAAACTCAGATTTCCACCGTCATTGGACCGGATGGGAAAGAAATCAAACTCAAACCGCTCAAAGAGGTATTTTAGTGATAACATTTTTTGATAATGTTAATAACAATGATATAGCTTCTATAATTTTATTATATTCCTTATTTCCATTGCCCAAATGCGTAATCTATGTCGACTCGGTCTAGGGACAATGTTCGCACCTTTGTGCATCCGTAAATAAAATTGTTTTTGGATAAACAAAAAGAATAAGAACAAGGAGTTGTTTATGTTCCCATGGGGCGGAGGGACGATCGCAAACCAAGTTTTGGCTAGGATTATTGGGCAGACGAGGGACACAGAGGTTGGCTAAGTGATGTGGTACGATTTATTAGATGTGGTACGAGTTCAAAGCTTTATTGCGGGTGGTTCGTACTTAATAGATGATCTGTTTCAATTTTTAAATCACAAAGATGTTGGATTGTTTGTGGATTTAATGATGCATTTTCGACCGATGATGCCGATTGGTCATGGTTAGCCCATTTTGGGCGATAATGATCCTTGACGAGCAAATGCCGCCTATTATGCAGACGGAGTGACGAACGGCATCCCGTGGTTTCGTGAAGGCGCCAATAAGGTGTCTCTTTCTTTAATTATCACATATTATGATATATATTATTCTCGCCTTAAGAGTAGCGATAATTTAGTTAGTGAGGCGATGATGAAAGTTTTCGCAAATGGTTTGTCGGACTATAATTCAATGACACCCGTATCTTGGCGGGTAGCCACGCCTTAGGGCATGTGGTTGCACCATGGTGGGTGTTTTGTACCGATAATACATTTTAAGATCCGAGCCTTACTTTCCAATGACACCAGATCTTGGCGGGGTAGCCACACCTTAGGGCATGTGGTTGCGACCATGGCGGGTGTGTTGTCTCATAATTTTCTCCTTTCGGAGAAAATTACCAAAAGGGACTTTTTCTAAGCATGGTCCGCTTTTTAGACTTTTTCTAGGCTCTTTCCCAAAAGAGCCACGCTCAACCGCTCAACCGCCGACCCCATACATATTACTACATGTGGCATTTCCGATCGCACTAATTGTACACCAAGTGTCGATCAAATCTCCCGTGTCACATTGCGTTAGTGTATAATAAATGATTTACTTTTATTACTTTAAAAAAGACTATGTGAGAACATAAATGGCAAATGATTTACTTCTAAATAAGCATCGGTATTTAACAATTAATGTACAAAAGATTTCAAGAACATAAATGGCAAATGATTTACGTCCGTAGATGAAAAGATCCTAGACAACTATGGCCCCGTATAGTCGATCCTTGTTGGAAAACATGGTACATCTTTATAGGTCGAATTGACTTTCTTGCAATGTGGTACCTTGATGTTAGTAGTACCACGTGGTTTACCACCTTGTACTTGTTGATCCATGTAAACTTGTTGTCTTAGCTCTTCTAGAATTTTAGCCGGTAATCGGTCCCTTGGTTCAAAGATTTGGGCCATATCTCTTCAATCTCGTGAAATATGACCTCTTAGTGCCTTGATTGACCATTCCATATCATCAAGATCGCCCTTGAATGTAACTTTTTATTTTTACGCTTTGACATATTTAGAATAAAGTGAAGTAGGTTAATGGTGAATTAAGTGTGTCCACTATTAAATAGAAAACCACACTCAACCAAAGGCCATATCAATACTGCTTGGTTTTGAATGACAGCTTGATTCTGAAACCGACAGTGAATATCTCAATCTTGCTTGGTTTTGAATGACAGCTGATTCCACTCTTATTGTCAAACCGACAGTTGAATATCCGAAATCACATGCAAATATTCCCGATCAACAATACCGATATATACTCTATATTATTGTCATTGTCAAATAGAGTAAAAACAAAATAAACATTTTGACCGCAATGTTGATGCGAGAATTAAGAGGTCGTGATGACGATGAATCAAATGATGCGATGTACCATATCTTGGCGTGGCAATTTAATATCATTATTTTTGCGTACCATGGGTGGTTACATCCCGATGTTGTTTTGCCGATCCGAGCCTTGTTGTTTGTGTGTTTTTTTGATGATATTCAATGGTTAAAGTTGCAAAAGAAAAAAAAAGAAAACAAGTGTGTCGATCACTTGGATTTTGGGAATCTTTTGGTTTGCTTTTTACCGGAAACAAGATGCGATAATTAAGAGGTCGTGATGACGATGAATCAAATGATGCGATGTACCATATCTTGGCGTGGCAATTTAATATCATTATTTTTGCGACCATGGGTGGTTACATCCCGATGTTGTTTTGTCGATCCGAGCCTCACGATCCGAGCCTTGTTTTGGTTCACCATGGGTGTGTTGTGTGCGTGTTTTTTGGTTCACATGGATTTGGGAAATCTTTTGGTTTGCTTTATCAATTGTCTAAGTGAAAAGTAAGCCTCGAATGTGCATAAATTGTATATGGTTTAGTCAGTGATGATGACTATTTTCTTCAAATGGCCCCGATTGACTACAATTTCATAATCAGATCTTGGTGGGTAGCCACACTCGTGGAATGCGGTCAGCCATGGCGTGTGTTTTGTACCGCTCATACATTTCTAGATCCGAGCCTCTTTTGGTAAGTTTCTCTTGTTTTATGCATGTTGTTAGATTCATCCCACAAAAGGCCCCGATCACGGTAGAGTGCATTTCACCAAAGAAAGATGGGACATCAAGAGAATGCCGTGGCAAGTAATTTGGTGCGATTACTTTTTCGCAATATCCTCTTTGTTTCCCATCTTTCTTTGAGAATTTCATTGTATTATTGATCGTGGCCTTTTGTGGAACTGAACCGAAAACATGCAAGAACATATTGTATTTTCCCACCCTTTTCAATTTCCTAGGTGAAATAATGAGGGTCACTGAGCACCGCTTGGTTGAGCGCCGCAGTTGAGCGTTGACATTATGCTAGAAAACAAAACAAGAGATTTCTTTAAGATTTGATTTGACACTTAGTGTACTATTTGAACAGTTGAGCGTGGCTCTTTGGGAAAGTGGCTAGAAAATAGTCTAAAAACGGACCATGCTTAGAAAAAGTCCCTTTGGTAATTTTCTATTAATTATCACGGCCTTTTTAATGAATCAAGAGATGAGAAAAGAGTCTTAAAATGGCACACACTTGGTAATATGAATGTAGTTTGAGCAGCTGAGCGCTTGAGCGTTGTCGGACTATAATTCAATGACACCTTCATATTTATGCGTAAGGCGATGATGAACCTTTTCGCAAATGGTTTATCGGACTATAATTCAATGACACCCGTATCTTGGCGGGTAGCCATAGTCTTAGGGCATGTGGTTGCAGCCATGGCGGGTGTTTTGTACCGATAATACATTTTAAGATTTGAGCCTTACTTTTAGCAATGGGTCGATATAAAATTGACATTTGTAATTGGGGCTTACTTTTTCGAACCCATCAAACAGCTTTAGTTTTAGAAAGGCGATGATGAACCTTTTCGCGCAAATGGTTTATCGGACTATAATTCAATGACACCGTATCTTGGCGGGTAGCCACGCCTTAGGGCATGTGGTTGCACCATGGCGGTTTTTTGTACCGATAATACATTTTAAGATTTGAGCCTTACTTTTAGCAATGGTTGATATAATACATGTGGTTATGCCTTTAATACTTTCTCCTACCCTTATAAATGATCAAACCCACCTTAGTTGCCACACAAATATTATGTAAGTCAAACCACACCTTAGTAAAATGATCAAACTCATAACAAAGCTACAAGTATCAAAGATGGATGAATGATGAGAGATGGATGAATGACACCACTTTCGAGTATCAACATAAACTTGATATGGTGTTGTTCATCCATCTTTCATCCTTCATTCCTGCTTTGTCATGATAGAATAACCGTATCCAACTCGAAACCCGTGATACAAGTATTAACTTGGTGACCCGTAAGATCAACTAGCGGAAACATTTGATGGGTTGTTAGTTTTAGAAAGGCGATGATGAACCTTTTCGCAAATGGTTTATCGGACTATAATTCAATGACACCCGATCTTGGCGGGTAGCCACGCCTTAGGGCATGTGGTTGCAGCCATGGCGGTGTTTTGTACCGATAATACATTTTAAGATTTGAGCCTTACTTTTAGCAATGGGTCGATATAAAATTGACATTTGTAATTGGGGCTTACTTTTTCGAACCCATCAAACAGCTTTTAGTTTTAGAAAGGTGATGATGAACCTTTTCGCAAATGGTTTATCGGACTATAATTCAATGACACCGTATCTTGGCGAGGTAGCCACGCCTTAGGGCATGTGGTTGCGACCATGGCGGTTTTTGTACCGCTTATACTTAAAGTCTAAAAAACGGACCATGCTTAGAAAAAAGTCCCATTTTGGTAATTTTTTCTTCTTATTATTTCTAGTCTTCTAGAGTGAGTCAAAGCAAGTGTTCAAGTTGGTGTGGTTTTGTCCACACATTTAATATACCGTTTATACATTTTAAGATCTGAGCCTTACTTTTGACTGTAAAACTTCCAATTCATATGATCACTTTTTGTAATTGTAAACATTATATAATCATTTTGCTTTCCAATGAATCTGATGCAACTATTTACATTTTTAGGTGTTCTTTCCCATCAATGAACCTGAAACACACCGGTGCTCGGGCTAACTATCTATCAAAACAGTGTTATAACTTTATATGATAGCCTTGGGAGCCCGAAAGTTGAAACACGAGGTGGTGGCTAACTTTGAGGAAGTTTTGCTTGTCAACTACCCACATATCTTGTTGAGAGTGAGGTGATGAAAAGAAGAAAATCGATGCCAATAAGTATCGTGTTTTCAAGATGCACCGATGTCCCTAAACAAGGTGGTCTTTATGGGATTGTGGTGTTTGGTCTCAGATACTTTTGTACAAAGTTGTCTCATAAGCTATCATTGAAGGTGAAGAATCATGTCCAAGTCGCTTTGGCTTACCGTGAGTATTTGGTCAATATTTCGAAATACAAGATTCCAGCTACGAGTGACATTTGACATTTAAGTTCAGAAACAATCTAACTTATGTAAACAATATAACTTCGCTATTGGTATGCTATCAGATGGTCGGTTGCCATTTACGAATGGCTTATTTTGAACATGTTATGTAAACATTAATATGCTAGACTATGGTCGCTTTATGTAGACAGTTATGCAAACATTAATATGTATATATTTATATATTTAACTTATGTTGCTAATGTATCATGTTGCTAGTGTATGGTCGTTTAATCTACTTGGTTAAATGTGATGTGGTATTCAACAATATAAGATATAAATTGACTGGTGGTTGGGGAGATGGTGCATTTAATGTTTCTTGTGTGATTGTCGATATAAATATAAGTTAACAACATATGAAATTTCCACACAAACAATTATATACCTTCTAGTGTTTTAGAAAGTAAACAACAAAATGAATTCACCCCCAAATTGGGAAGAATTACTTGATATAGATGACTCCGATCTCCGAATGTCAGCCACCTCCCAACTACCATTTTCATATGGAAACACTACATCTCAAAATAATGCTAAAATGCCGGTTACGATAATACGAGGTCCCGCAGTATTGTTCAAGCGGCGAATGATGTGGTGTGGATGATGGTATAATGGCGACACAGAGTACATTAGACAAGTAGTGTATGATGTGGGAGAGGATTCCGATTTTAATAGTGGGCCATGGGTTAGTGCAATTGAGTATATCAAACCCGATTGCGGTATCATGATTGGTTGTTTCACGATATCGAAAAATTTACCAAGAAAGGGAAACTTGACATCGTTGTTGCTATAATTAAGTCTTGTACCCCAAACGCCTTGGGTGATCTCACAAGATCGTTAAAAGATGTTTCGTGTTTTATATCGTGTTCAATACATCACAAAGTGGTTAATGACGAGAGGTATGAAAAGTCGCCATCGTCGGAGCCGCTTTGATCCTTCGTAATGTTTCGTGTTTTCTCCAAACAACTGAAATCACTATCTTAATATTACTTTAAAAATGTTGTTAAGGTTTTCCAAGGATAGTGTTGCTAACAATGAAAGTGGAGTTGAAAGTAGTGGAAGTGTAATCAATTTTAATTAATGTAATTTTCTACATGTTTATCCATGTAATTTTTCTATTAATTCAATAATTTAATCGACTTGGTTAAATGTGATGTGGTATTCAACAATATAAGATATAAAATAACTAGATGGGACGATTTGATTCCAATTTGACTAACGAGAACATAAGTCAACACATTAAACATAGGTTTGTTACTACCCCACACTAAGATTTCCTACCGAATCTAATGACTCATTTAGCAATGCACCGACATACATGCGTGGTTTTCGGATTCGCTGCAATTCGAGTTTGGTCTCTAACATCTTTATTCTTGTCTCTAGCATGCTTATTTGCAAATTTTGAACTGGCAATGTAACATTCTCGTTAGTTCGGATGTACAAGCCATTGAGTTGAAGGTCCCGAGTTGAAGGTCCCGAGAATTAAAATTTGGTCATGTGAAGGATTATAACCGGATTGTTATCAAATTGTTCCTTCCACATAAAAATCTACACCCGTATTCTTTTTTTCGGTCGTTAGGTTATGCAAAATAAGAGATGGTTATGAAATAACATTTTAACTATACGGAAACATAAGATATCTAACCTTTGAAAGAGGACATGAATAGAAAAGTTGACCATAACTATGCTCCTTGTATGATTTTCGTAGCACTATGTTTCCACCCACATCGACACATATATCGATCCATGCAATTTCTTTGGGATACACTTTTTGAGATTCAATATAAACGTGCTCAATCAAGCTCAACCAACCGTGGTTGGGGAGATGGATATATTTAATGTAATGTAAATGTGGTGAGGTAGTCAAAAATTTAATGTGGTTGCCGGTTATATTAAATGTGGCATTAAATATGCATCTCCCAACTACCAGCTTGAGCAGTTGAGTTGAGCAGTTGAGCGGTTGAGCAGTTGTTACATTAAATATCCCCATCTCCCCAACCACCGGTTAAGCAATCAACCCAAGTCATATTTCGACACGTGTCCCATGCTCAACTGCTCAACTGGTAGTTGGGGAGATGGATATTTAATGTGTTGCATTAAATGACCCCAACTACCAGTTAATATAAATGTGGTGAGGTAGCTGAAAAATTTAATGTGGTATTAAATATCCATCTCCCCAACTACCAGTTGAGCAGTTGAGTTGAGCAGTTGAGCGGTTGAGCGCTTGTTGCATTAAATATCCCCATCTCCCCAACCATCGCTAATATAAATGTGGAATTAAAGATCGATCGCTCAATCGATCAATCGCTCAACCGATCAACCGCTCAACCGCCGACTCAATCGCTCAACTTTACCAAATTTTTCAATAGATATATATTAGAACGGAAAATTATTGAAATCGATTCTCACACGTCCATAACATTCATATGGAAAAATTTCGTGTGTTTCTTGTCTTTGAAGATGGCAATAGTTATGGTGTTTCGCTAAAAGAGATATTAGATATGCCGGGTTAGTTTCATTTGTGAAGAAAAAGTTGAAGATTAGCAAAGGATGCGAGTTAGGTTTTTCATACAAAATGCCACACGGTCCGTCCGCATAGGTGATGACGATGATGTTGAATTTTTGTTAACGAAGTTTGTAAACCAAACGCCGCATTGCCTAAACTTTTAATCAAAATGATTGTCAACAGCTCAAAGGTAAATCCATCTTCTTCTAATGATTTTGATGTTAATGATCCCTTATTTCGTAATGATTTTGATCCCCAATGTGTGGATAATCATTCGAAATACCACAAAACGAACCTTTGACAATTTCAACCAATCTAACAATGAATGTGCCAATATGTATATAAACCAAAGAAAAAATGATCAAATTATGCTTAAATGGCAAACAACAAATAATTTCAAAATATGCCTCCTCCACCCGATCCACCAAGTCTTGAAACTAAGATACCGAATACATTGAAATACAACAACAATTTATAATCCTCAAAGAGGGTGATGAATTTGATAGTAAAGAATTATGCATGTTTGCAATTGCTAAAAAGCTATCAAAGATGGATTTGAATTTAAGGCTAGGAAAACAAATAAGTCTAGGTACGATGTAATTTGTGTGCAAGATGGGTGCAAATGGAAGATACCGTCTGTATGAACAAATCGTGTGTAAAATGGAGGTTAGAAGAGTATACGATGTTCACACTTGTTCAAGAACACAATTCACCCTAATCACCGTAATGCTACCAAAAACTTTTGGGACATTTACTCGAACCCAAATGAAAGATAGCAATGAATTTATACCCCAAAGGACATAATGGAAGATATTAGTCAAGAGTATAAAATTGACATTTCTTATAAGAAAGCATGGGTGGAAGAAACCGAGCTTTGAATTGGTAAATGGTTGCCCTAACGACTGCTTTGAGCGCTTGCCATTTTATTGTCATAATTTAAAGATGAAGAACGAGGGTACGGTAACACATATTGATACCGATGATGAAGGACACTTTAAAATATGTTTTATAGCATTTGGTGTTGCGGTATGCATTTGTATTTATTTTTTACATTTTTTTCCTTTTATGTTTTGTATTTATTTTTCTAATATATTATACGTTGTGTCACTAATAATTTCTACATAAAACAGATTCGGAGTTTCTTACGGTATATGCGACCGTTGCTTATAATTGATGCAGCACATCTTAAAGGGAAGTACCTTGGGACAAATTTGCTTGTCGTTGGAATGGATGGTAACAATCAAATTATACCTATTGCTTTGTCAAGGTGAGACTGGGGAGGCATGTACATGGTTCTTGTCCAAATTGAAAGAATGCATAGGGAACCACCAAGTTTGGCTATTATATCGGATAGACATTATTCTATTGGACAAGCGTGTAACACGGTCTTCCCAAATTCATTTCATGGTTACTGTTGTAGACATTTGATGATGAACTGCAGTTTGAACGGTAGTAAAAAGTTAAAGGCAAAATATTGGAAAACATGCAAAGCTTACACCGCGGAAGAATTTGATAGAGCGATTTCGGATATTAGGGTATATAGAAATGGTACGGCTTAAAACAAACTTCTTCAAGCTGGGTTTGATAAATGGTCTAGGGCACATTGCACTGGTAATCGGTACAACTACATGACTTCAAACAGTGCAGAGTCAATAAATGCATTAACAAGGGATGTGAGAAAAGTACCAATAACAATGCTTATGGAGTGGTACAGAAAGCTTTTACAACGGTGGTTTTGTGACCGTCGACACAAATATCAACGTAATGTACTTTTTAAAATATGTTTTCTTTTTCCTTATTAGTCAATATAAGATGAAGAGAACATTATGTTATTTTATCTTGTAAAAATTATTTCAGATGCACCCGAGGGAGAACTTAGTGATTGGGCTGCCGCGAAAGTTAGGGACAGAATGTTGAAGAGCGTTAACTGGGTTGTGTATGGGATTGAACAGTTTAAACTGTACATGGTAGATGATCATCGAAAACAACATACCGTCGATCTAGTTAGTAATTCATGTACTTGTCGAATGGCAACTTTCCGCATACCATGTGGTCATGCGATAGCGGTAACTAGACTTCTTAGATTGTCCGATTGTAATAATTTGGCTTTTGATTGGTTCAAGAAAACAACACCGAAGGTACGTACTAAGGATTGGTTTATCCCGTAGGAGAAATGTCAAGTTGGGAACTTCCCGATGGCTTGCAAGTTGTGAAGCCACCAATACCGGTAGCGCCAACTGGAAGACCCAAAACAAATATCGTATAAGATCTCAAGGAGAGGAACTAACCCCTGTAAGGTGTTCAAGGTGCCAACCGCTGGACACAAAGCGAACAAAGATGCAGGAACCATTGCCAAAGAAAAAGCATGTAAGTGAATAAAATTTGTATTCAAAAACACAATTTTGCTTGGTAACTAACGAAGAAAGAAATCTCACAAATGTTGAAACTTTGTAGGAAATGTATCTAACAGAGGAAGCTCAAGTAGGAACTACCATCGTTGGAGATTGATATGGTGCAAAGCTTTGATCCTATTAACTTGGTCGACCAGAAGATCAACTAGCGGAAACATTTGATGGGTTGTTAGTTTCCTTTTTCGCTGATCCGAATCATGTAAGACGCTTTTGTTTTTGTTTAGTTTGAATATGTACTAGTCGTAAAACAATCTATGGGTCTTGGATTATAACCGGATGTAACACGCTTAATGTACTTGTTTAGTTTGACTATGTTAGACGCTTAATGTTGAACCTTGTTTTCACCGCTTATGTTGCACCTACTCAATCTAACAATCCAAGAGGAATAAGAAACAATTTAGAAACATACAAACAAAGAAATATATACGTAAAATTAGGTGCCAAAGTTAGCTGTGAGGGATACATACATTCATACAATATTCACCAATAAACCATACAAGTTATCCAAAGAAGAAACACAAAAGTGACCATACCATGCAGACGTGTTTTAGACCCATAAACCATACAATTGTTTACAAATTCGACACCTAAATGTTTAACAAAACAAGCACATAAAACATTCACCAACATGGATCTTGTGCTTGTAATAAAACCTAACCATTCTTTCACGACGCCAATGCACTTTCGAATCGGATCATCCACATCCAACAGCTTTGCCATTCCCTAACTCGTACATTTATACGCTTCGCTTAAGAGTGTGATTTTACACTTCGCATAATAGGACGAGTTTAACCTCATAATATTCATAACAATATTCATAACTTTCAAAAATATTAACTACTATAACTCAACTTCTCCATAGCCTCCCAAACACCTCAAAAAGCCTTCGATCCTCGCTCCACTCCACATACCATCTCGCCCTATTATCCATAACCAAGCCCCTATCCGACTTCAACATACACCCCTAACTCTTTGGGCAAATTCAAAATAAACATTATCAAACACCCTAGAGTCATGACATGATTAAAACACTCAAACTCGGATCCTTCTTATACTCCCTAACGCATTCCACAATCATTCAAAGATACCTTCTATTATAACTCGTATCACTATAATTAAAACATTCTTAATTAATTAACAATCTCGCTACAATGACTAAAACCAATAGTATGTGCACCGCTAACGCCACCGCCTCCTCGCACACTAAACCCCTAATTTACTTTCAAAATATTCCCTAACATGTACATTTATACGCTTGGCTCAGTGTGATTTTACTGACGCCAATGCACCGAATCGACACCTACTATAACAATATTAACCTTATGTAGTCGCTAAACTAGTAAACATGTTTTACGCTTCACATTACAGCTTATATCAATCGAATTAGACACCCTAGAAATCCACTACTACACCTATTTTACGCTCAAGATTACATTCATACTAACATCACAAATAGTACATTAAAAAGAAGATGCACTGAATAAGAAGATGCAGAGCCACACACCACAATCATCATACAATCCACCCTGCTGGGAACATTCATAGCATTGTTAAAAGTAATCCTATAGGTCATAGGATCAATTCCTTCTTCTCGAAAACACCGCCTCTTGCAACACTTCGAAGCCTAGTCTCTAGACATTTCCTCACACTCAAATAGAATGGACGAGTCTCGTGATCATATATGTCCCACCGTCATAAAATGTAACTCGACCGGTCCGGATATGATACACGCCTAGGGACCAATGTGTTTCGCTCATTTATGGAATGAAAACTCTTTCAACATCACCCCAACCCGTAGGGTAAGTTTCTTTGGTTGCGTGCATCGCATGCATCCGTCCGCTCATCAAGAATGGTAGGAAAAGCCTACCATAGACCACTCCATATCCGATGGTCCGTATGCCACATGTAGCTTATCCAAACATCAATGTGTCAGTAGGTAAAACAAATTGACATATATATTCACCATTTATAAAAACTGTGCTTTTCATTTTCTACTGCATTAGATATCAAGTAAGATAGTGTTACGAGACAAGCATCATTGCCACACCTTCCTACTTTTAGCCTCTCGCCAAAAACCCATCCCCATGACGACGTAACATGTACAATGGCTTACACCAACACCCATTGCTACGTCATGGCAATGGATTTTCGAGGGAAACTCAAAATAGAGAGTTGGATCAAAATACTTCAGTAAATTAGGCATCTTAGCATAACATCCACCAAATTCACAAAATCATTTCTCAAATGATATCACTATCGGTTCAAAATATTGTTGAGTACAAGAAAAAAATGAAGTGAATCAAGACTTGTAAAATCAGATCGCTAAAAGCATCAAAGTCATGAATAATATACTCTTCTCTCTGGCTACACTACAATTTTTTAACAAATAATAATGTCATTTGCGAAAGAATTTAATGGATTTGGTGGATGCTATACTAAAATACCTAAAGTGGTTAAAGTAAATGATGGATTAATGATACTTATATCTAGTATCTCATGTAACACTAAAATGTAAAATTACTTATAATCAAATGGCGGCAGAGACAACCAAAAGCATGTTTTATAAAATCGAGTAAAGTAAATAAAATTTACTTTACCTCGCACGTAGCCATCCTTACGATTATCGTCGAAACCGGTTAAACCATCCCGTAAACGACGATCAACAACGATATCGTACCAAGGAACACACATACGCCAACCGCCCTTAACTGTGAATCGATCAACTTCAAAGTTAACATAAACTTTATCTAGGTTTTGTATGGCCGTTCTAGAACCTAAAATAAAGACAATGTAAATCATGCATGTAATAATACGCTTACACGCTGACGGTTAACTATCGATCGATATATCAAAGCAAAGGAATCATTTCTCATACCTCTACCCATGGTTTGACTTGTACTAACATCTCACCATAAGTGGAGTATGAATGTAAATACTTTCGACCCTTCAACATATCTTCTAAGCTAGTAACATCAAGTTTTACACCTCTTCTCCACATAGGGTGACCTAGGAACATGTTCAAGTCTCCTCTTTGTTTCACATCGCTCTAAAGCCCTTTGAAGGCGTTGAATTCGGCTCAATAACCTTCAACTGCTTTCGCTTCAACACTAAACTTCTTACCGCTCCCTCCGCTCCTCCTCTTCCTCGTGTTTTTCACTTCAACACTCAACTTACCGCCCCCTCTCGCTCCCCATCCACGCCAACATGTGGCGATCAAACAACTTGAAAAATCATTGACTTGACCGCAATACTCATTAGCAAGATCTACAGTCATGGATGATATGAAAAAGGTTAACAAAATTTTATTATCGCAAGTTATTAATTATATCACAAATGAAATAAGAACAAAACAAAATATCATTAAATTACCTGTTCTCCGTCACCGTGTTAACTATGTCTCCATAAACCGCATAACATAGTGGCGTAGACACTTATTAGTATAAAATTATAATGAAAGGTATAATCACATAAATACCATTTAATTACATTTTCATATGCATCATTCTTCATTTTGACTCCATCAACTGTGTTAACTTTGTTTCCATAAACCTACATACAAAAGTTTATAACACCTATTAGTAGAACATTAGAATTAAAGGTTTAGTCACATTATTACAATTTATACTTACCTTTTCATAGGTTTCTTGGTTCATTTTGTCTCTCACACTCATTATGACCCGCAGAATAAAGTTTTTAGAAACAAAATCACAGATTAGCATACCACATGGTAATTGTTTGATAGCAATGTAACTTGCTCAGAATTGATAAAGGTAAAAACTAACTCGAATAATAGTCTCAAGTTTCAAAGTGCGGGCTTCCAAAGCCTTAACCCGCTCATCAACTCGAAACAACTTCTACCTCTTTACCCATGCTCTCCATATCATAACCCTGGGTATACCACTTTCGCCTAGCTTTAATCGCGCCACTTTCTCGAAAATGTTCATCCTGTGGTCCCCTTTGCAAGAGGCGGCGCCTCGGGTATACCACTTGAAAAATCAATGCTTCGTGTGAAAATGTTCATCCCAAATTTCAAAGCATGTTGGCATAATCACGCTGGGTTTCGAGTCCTTACAATAGATTTATAAGTTATATGGTATCTAAAATTGTCTATATGTTTAAAGTTAACCAATCAATAAAATACTATATATAATTACCTTGTCAAACAGCTTGGTCGAAATAATCGCCTTTCTAAATGGTGTGTGTTTCGACCATGCAAGTGCTCTTGATCACCCCCGAGCCTTGTTCCACCATCGCTTACTTTTACTCAGACAAGACACTCTATCATCCATATCTACAAAAAGTTAACACAACAAATATAAGTTACGAGGACGAGAAACATATGAAGTTAATTTTCAAGCCCTACAAGAAACTAATGATAGCAAATTTTTTGGTGTTAACCTTGAAAGCAAAGAACGAATCCCTTCAAGCTATAGGTAGGAACATCGTTGATTCTTTATCACCAATTCTTTGACGGTAAACCGGATGATTTGAAGAGACATTTCTAATAGACTCATAAAGCTGCCTCCAAAGGAGTTCCCCATGGAAATGCATTCCATTCATCAAGATCCTCGACCATCCTCGTAAAATATCATCAATGATAGACCCCAAGTCTTTACCCATTAATATCACCTCAAGCGCTATCAACAGACAAACCCGTATCGCATCCTCATCGATGATTTAGAAACACTCTTCATCTTCAATAATGATAATAGATCAATTGATTTAACATGTTGACCTACATGGTTTGAAATACTCGGTGACGGAAAGGGATATCACCACTACGCCATTTCCTAAACCGACCATACCAAATCTAAAACCAAGAACTGTGCGTAATTCATTTCGACCAAAATAGAGAGAATGTCCATTCAAATAGTATACAAGTGGAAGATCATAGTTATCATTGTTTTGATGGAATTGTTTCAAGCATGTAATGAACAAGACCTTCCTCGTTATCGACATAGGTAAGATCAAGCCATGGTCCAAAACATGTGGCTTTAAACATGGAATGGCGCGGCCGGGTCTAATCGATCATTCATAAGTAGTAAGTAATGCACTTTGCTTTTAACAATAACTCTAGCATCATACGCCTACAAGAAATAACATATTAAAAAGTTAAAACAAACAAGAAGTGTCTACAAGCACACTCATCAAGTCGCATACAACACCGCAGAAAAACCGAAGTGTCTACAAGCACACTCAACAAGTGTCTACAAACAAACAAGAAGTGTCTACAAGTAAAAGCATATCCGTAAAAACCCGATGTATTCAGACTAAGATCAAGTGTCAATACACGCAATTACACTTATTTGACAACTAACCCTAAAACTCTTATTAAAACAACAAATACAATTTTCAACCCTCTCATTTAACGCATGAAACAAAACATGATGTAAAGGGATCTAACAAAACCGTAAGTTGTAGGAAGAAACGAAATTAATCAAGTGTGAATACTTACCATTTTTATATAATCGAGTCGAACATCAACGGATCTCGTCTGGAAATGATCTAAACAACAAAACGGTTGTGTGATCAAAGTTTAGGTGTTGTGTGATCATCGAAATGATCTAAACAACAACACGGGTGATGTACAGGTGGATCCATGCATCATATCGTGTGTTTGTGTGTGTTGAGTGTGTGTTTTTTTGAAGATATTGAATGGTTAAAGTGGCAAAAGAAAATAAAAAGAAAAAAAAATAGTCATATCAATTGATTTGGGAAATCTTTTGGGTTACTTTTTCAATTTCCTAGGTGAAATATTGTGGGTCACTGAGCACCGCTACCGAGCGCCACCGGTTGAAATGTTGACATTATGCTAGAAAACAAAACAAGAGATTTCTTTAAGATTTGATTTGACACTTAGTGTACTATTTGAACAAGACCCGGATTTGCCACGTGTCGAAAAACGTATGGGTCGAAAGCAATTGAGCAATGAGCGTGGCTCTTTTGGGAAAGTGGCTAGAAAATAGTCTAAAAAACGGACCATGCTTAGAAAAAAATCCCCTTTTGGTAATTTTCTCTTAAAAATATAATATTTTTTTTCATTAACTTATGCAACAATTTTACTAATTAAACTAAATAACAAAGTTAATGCATTTGATTTAATAATAGAAGAAAAAAATTGATGTTCAAAGAATAAAATAAATGATTAATTAAGGTTCATAAAGAACACATAGTTGATATACTTGTATCATCTATAGTTCTCTAATATATGTTTTACCTAGGGGTGGAATGAGCCGAGCTGCTCGTAAAAAAACTCGGGATCGGATCGATAAAAAGCTCGAACGAACTGAACCTGAACGAGCTCGAGCCCGAGCCCGAGCTTAAACTAAAGCTCATTTAATAAACGAGCCCGAGCATGAGCTTTATATACTGAGCTTGATTAGGCTCGCGAGCCTAAACAAGCTCTAATATATTTTATTTATGTATACATATACAATACATATAAAGTATATGTATTTATTTTATAGCGAGAATTCCAAAAATAAATAATATAGAATAAAAAACTATAATACAACCACAGATCTAAAGTTTTTCTTTTCTCCAAACACATAAACTAAAACCATACATCAAATCCACCCAAGTTATCCTACCTTAGTTCTCCAAAAAAAAATCAAACACCATCCTCATTACTCCACAGTCCACACCAAAACGCATCACCAATAAAAAAACATCATAGTATAACTCCAGCATGGCAAATACTCACGACAGATAACCAACAATGACAAGCATAAGAGTCGTCATACCAAGTAGCACATCAATAGTAATACTAAGCAAGATTATAGCACGACAACCAAACAGTTCAATAGGTACACACATAAGTCAAATCAATTTACACAAGAAGGAATCATGGAAGCGAATGTAAGCATGGAAAACTAATTAGTCCGTAAATATTAATCATTATGTTGAAACAACTACTAAGCAACCGGAAATACAAACAGGAGTATGATCATGGCAACGGACACGTCAGGTAATCACTTATTAGCATGGGAGATAGATAAATCAAGAATCATACATCAAACAAGTAACAGCAGAATTTCATATTCATGTCATAACACCATAACAAAGGAAGTGATAATCTGATAGCACAAATTTGGTAACCACATGGAATGAAAGCATAGTAAAATCACATAACTTTAACACCACATAGTTGTTGGATGGACTAGATCAGGATTCTGGGTGAACGAAAGGTCAAACAAGTAACTGAATGAAGGCATACGGATCAAATGAGCAAAAGATAACAAATCAAAGTGAATGAGAGATCATAAACAATAAAGGATCAGGTCATGAAGAGAACATAATGAAGTACCAAAGCAAAAGGTGTTCAACATGCCACATGAAGAACACAACGAACTTACGAATACATAATCCAATGAAGTATAATGAATCACAAATGAAGGATGCCCACGAGCAAATAATCCTATTCGTCCAACATGCCACATGAAGGACACTACTTACAAAGGGTCCAGGGAGGGGAGAACTCACAAGTATCAAAGTGCGAGATGGGGTGCAAGGCACGCACAACCCAAACGCCAAATCCATACAAATCATATCAAATTATATCAAATCATATCGAATCATATCAAATCATAAGCCTAGGATGCATCCATACGCCCCCCAAACATACATAAGGCAATATATACCCTGTTCGCGAGGCAGGTGTACACATGCGAATAAGGTGCCACAAATCACAAATCATATCAAATGAAATCAAATCATAATGGGGACGCCGGGGACTAACCACACCGCCCCAGATGGTGTCATGCCATTGGTGCCATCAATGACATGGTCATGGTACCTCCATGACTAGTTGGCTCGTAACAAAAGGGGCAGAACCAACAAATCATAATCATATCCAAATCATACCGAATCATAATCATACAAATCATGGCAACAGAATCATATCATAACACATCATACCGAAGTCATAATGAAACGAATCATATCGAAGAATCATAACATACGAATCAATTCAGAAAGCAAACAAATGATCATCTGAGGGGAATCATAGCGAGGGATCATATCAAAGGATCATAACGTACAAAAGTATCCCTACTGAAAAGGGAAAGAATATTTGTACCTCAACCGTAAAGCAAATCACCCGAACACACAAGTAACCAAGACTACTCCTTCTTCCGCGGATCTACACGAATAATTATCGCTCGAGTTTAGAAACCATTTCATATTCATAATTGTTCATATTTAGGGTTTCATTCCATTTTTATAATCTTTCCAAATTTATCCACTTTCCATAATTAGCATGTTTCCATATTTAGTAACTTTCCCGAATTAGATAGCTTTCCGAATTAGGTAACTTTCCAATATTAGTAACTTTTCGGGTAACATTCCGAATCAACCCATTTTAGGTTTACTTATGATAACAAGTCACGTTTAGGGCTTAGAATGTGTTTAATTCCAATTTAAAAGTCCAAGTTAGATTCTTACTAATTATAGCCATCAAAGTTACATAATTAGGGTTCACAACATTTTCAGAAATCTGTCAATGTTTTTAAGGTTATCTTTTGACCAAATCGACACATCAAACAAACTCAACAAAATTCAACAAAAATCACATATGTTCCTACATGCTTTAGGTTACTCCTAAAATTTTCGTAAATTTTATTATAGGGCGGAAGTGTGGGCAGAAAATCAAAGTTCCAAACTTGTCTAGAAAGTACCCAAAAACAAAAACCCTAAAAGTTTAGACCAGAAACACATATTTCCACAACTCCAAAAATTCCACCAAAATTTTTAGAAGTCACCCATGTCCTAAATATCATGACTGGAGAAGGAGAGGTCAAAACTCTCAATGGTTTATTCGTGGTAAATAAAATACTACAACCCAAAATTTTACTTAGCTTTCCCAGATTCGACACCTTAACTTGTAAAAATGAAAAATCCACCTTCCCGACCTCCAATCGACACAAATCTTATATTTCCAAAAAGTAAATAAGTAGTACTTATGCTTAGACCTAGAAATCACTTAAAAACACGTTGGCATCCTTAGTTTGGACACTCATCAATCCAAGCCAAATTATGCACAGCATCACAAACAAAACACTAACCCTAACCAACACAAGATAAAACCTCTAACACATCCCTAATTATATTTTAATGATAAAACATGTTTAATTAAAGGGATTTTAATCAACCCTAATCATATTCATCAATTATAGTTACATAAAAAAAAATTAAAAACAAAAGATGTTAAAGAAAATAGGCGATTAATCATACCAAACCTTCGCGGAATTACCACGAATCTTGATCTTGAGTTCTTAATGACAACCAATTATGGAGGCTAGGGTTTTCCTTTTTCTTTTTTTTTGTATTTCGATTTTGGGAGGGGGGAGAAACCGTTTCTTTTTTTTTGTTTAATGGGTTTATCAAATTCTAGTTGGGCTTGGGTATATGGGTTTAAATAAGAAAACTAAGCCCAAAACATTTTTTTTAAACCAATTGGCCCAATGTTACATTTATATTACTATTTATTTATTTAACTTATGGTATAATTAAAGTAGATAATTAAAAGTTAATCCAAATTTTAGGACATTATAATTATTCCCCTCTAAAAAAAATCGTCCTTGAAATAGAAGTTGCAAAAGTTAGACGGAGACGTACTAGTTTAAGGCAGACGTAGCAATCCATAGTTTCGCACAAATTATAACAATTTCTGGTCCAACGAATACAAAACTTATACGTAACAGATGTCAGTGAGAATCTCGCAAAGAGGTATAGAATTCCAAACGAATATGAAAACTAACAAATAACGGATATGAGTCCTAGTCCATCCAACGTACCAACCTCAGACATTTCCCAAGACGTCGTATGATCCCAATAAGTTCAAATTATATGATCTCAGTATTATCACGTTGATCAGGCGTCATAATACTTGCATCACATAACAAGTCCTTATTGCCATCATATTGTATCTCGGGTCATGACAAACCATATAACCAACATCATGTCAAAACAGATACACATACAGGTAGCAAGTAACATACCAAATCAAACCAGATTCACATACAGGCAACACGTAATACATCCAATCAAACTTACCATTCCACAAAGAATCAAAAGGTGACAACGCAATCATAACGAATGAACGAAATGAAATGAGTCAATGAGGGACCTGCAGAACATAACATAACATATATGCAAATATAACAAAATCAAAATAAATTCATAGCGAGCACCACAATTAGCAACTCATACAAACCTCATATACATATCCAAGGTATTAAGCATTTAACATAGTCACATAAGGGTTGGTAAACAACATCATAATTACAGCCAAATATCAGATCTTGTGGAAGCATATCAGGAAGTGGAACAACTAACAACACATTATGGTAAAACAAGCAACGTAGCAAATCAAGTACGTGTAACTAAACTATAATCTATAGACAGGCAGAAAACATCATAGTATAACTCCAGCATGGCAAATACTCACGACAGATAACCAACAATGACCAGCAGAACATTCATCATACCAAGTAGCACATCAATAGTAATACTAAGCAAGATTATAGCACGACAACCAAACAATTCAATATGTACACACATAAGTCAAATCAATTTCTGTCAGCAAGGAATCATGGAAATGAATGTAAGCATGGCAAACTAATTAGTCCGTAAATATTAATCATTATGTTGAAACAACTACTAAGCAACCGGAAATACAAATAGGAGTATGATCATGGCAACGGATACGTCAGGTAATCACTTATTAGCATGGGATATAGATAAATCAAGAAATCATACATCAAACAAGTAACAACAGAATTTCATATTCATGTCATAGCACCATAACAAAGGAAGTGATAAACTGATAGCATAAATTTGGTAACCACATGGAATGAAAGGATAGTAAAATCACATAAATGTAACACCACATAGTTGTTGGATGGACTAGATCAAGATTCTAGGTGAACGAAAGGTCAAAAAAGTAACTGAGTGAAGGCATACGTATCAAATGAGCAAAAGATAACAAATCAAAGTGAATGAGAGATCATAAACAATAAAGGATCAGGTCATGAGGAGAACATAATGAAGTACCAAAGCAAAAGGTGTTCAACATGCCACATGAAGAACACAACGAACATACGAATAGATAATCCAATGAAGTATAATGAATCACAAATGAATGATGCCCACGAGCAAATAATCCTATTCGTCCAGCATGCCACATGAAGGACACTACCTACAAAAAGGTCCAGGGAGGGGAGACCTCACAAGTACCAAAGTGCGAGAGGGGGTGCAAGGCACGCACAACCCAAATGCCAAATCCATACAAATTATATCAAATCATATCGAATCATATAAAATGATAAGCCTAGGATGCATCCATACGCCCCCCCAAACATACATAAGGCAATATATACCTGTTCGCGAGGCAGGTGTACACATGCGAATAAGGTGCCACAAATCACAAATCATATCAAATCAAATCAAATCATAATGGGGACGCCGGGGACTAATCACACTTCCCGAGATGGTGTCATGCCATTGGTGCCATCAATGACATGGTCATGGTGACTCCATGACTAGTTGGCTCGTAACAAAAGGGGCAGAACGTACCAATCATAATCATATCCAAATCATACCAAATCATAATCATATAAATCATGGCAACAGAATCATATCATAACATATCATACCGAAGTCATAATGAAATGAATCATATCGAAGAATCATAGCATACGAATCAATTCAGAAAGCAAACAAAGGATCATCAGAGGGGAATCATAGCAAGGGATCATATCAAAGGATCAGAACGTACAAAAGTATCCCTACTGAAAAGGGAAAGAATATATGTACCTCAACCGTAAAGCAAATCACCCGAACACACAAGTAACCAAGACTACTCCTTCTTTCACGGATCTACACGAATAATGATCGCTCGAGTTTTAGAAACCATTTCATATTCATAATTGTTCATATTTAGGTTTCATTCCATTTTAGAAACTTTCCAAATTTATCCGCCTCAATAATTAGCGTGTTTCCATATTTAGTAACTTTCCCAATTTATATAGCTTTTCGAATTAGGTAACTTTCCAATATTAGTAACTTTTCGGGTAACATTCCGAATCAACCCATTTTAGGTTTACTTATGATAACAAGTCACGTTTAGGGCTTAGAATGTGTTTAATTCCAATTTAAAAGTCCAAGTTAGATTCTTACTAATTATAGCCATCAAAGTTACATAATTAGGGTTCTCAACATTTTCATAAATCTTTCAACGTTTTTAAGGTTATCTTTTGACCAAATTGACACATCAAACAAACTCAACAAAATTCAACAAAAATCACAGATGTTTCCACATGCTTTCGGTTACTCCAAGAATTTTTGTAGATTTTACTATAGGCGGAAGTGTGGGTAGAAAATCAAAGCTCCAGACTTGTCCAGAAAGTACCCAGAAACAAGAACCCTAAACGTTTAGACCAGAAACACACATTTCCACAACTCCAAAAATTCCACCAAAATTTCCAGAAGTCACCCATGTCCTAAATATCAAGACTGGAGAAGGAGAGGTCAAAACTCTCAATGGTTTATTCATGGTAAATAAAATACTACAACCCAAAATTTTACTCGCCTTTCCCAGTTCGACACCTTAACTTTTAAAAATGAAAAATCAACCTCCCCGACCTCCAATCGACACAAATCTTACATTTCCAGAAATAGAGAAGTAGTACTTATGTTTAGACCTAGAAATCACTTAAAAACACGTTGGCATCCTCAGTTTGGACACTCATCAATCCAACCCAAATTTTGCACAGCATCACAAACAAAACCTTAATTATGTTTTAATAATAAAACATGTTTAATTAATGGGATTTTAATCAACCCTAATCTTATTCATCAATTATAGTTACATGAAAAAAATTAAAAACAAAAGATGTTAAAGAAAATAGGCGATTAATTATACCAAACCTTCGCGGAATTACCACGAATCTTGATCTTGAGTTCTTGACGACAACCGATTATTCCTCTTCTTTTTTTTCTTTTTTTTTCTCTGTATTTCGATTATGGGAGGGAGGGGAGAAACGGGTTTCTTTTTTTTTTGTTTAATGGGTTTATCAAATTCTAGTTAGGCTTGGGTATATGGGTTTAAATAAGAAAACTAAGCCCAAAACATTTTTTTAAAACCAATTGGCCCAATGTTACATTTATATTACTATTTATCTATTTAACTTATGGTATAATCAAAGTAGATAATTAAAAGTTAATTCAATTTTAGGGCATTATACCGTCACCTCCTTCTTCTATCAAAACCACAACCATCTTGACTTTGGATTATAAGAACCACAAAGAAAACCGAGCACACAAACTATCGTAATCTTTACTTCGACTTCAAGATCTTGTTAAAAGATCTCAGGTTGTGTTTGTTTTTGTGATTATTTGATCAAAAGAAAGAGAGGATACTAACATCATTGTTCTTGTTCTTTCTTTATCACTTTTGAATATATAAAAGAAGTTATGATTCTCACAGATCGATGAAGTGATCGTGTTTAAATCTCTAAAAAATTTGTTAAGAACACGAATCTCAAATCTTTAGATTTTTCTTTATAGATTTATTTATTTTTCTTTTTATTTTGAGGGCAGTGAAATATGAGATGGGATATTATTGGTTTTGTACTGAGCTCGAGCTATAAGTGCATCATAAACGAGCCGAGCTCGAGTTTTTTATATCATAACACGAGACGAGCTTGAGCCTAAATATTAAGGCTCGAACCGAGCCGAGCTCGAGCTCGAGCTTTCTAAAATATAAACGAGACGAGCTTGAGCTCTGGCAGGATCGGGATCAGCTCGGCTCGGCTCGTTCCACCCCTAATTTTACCTCTTCCTATATACATGATTTTCGAATGAGTATAGCCAAATGTATATTCTTGTAGGCTCGATTCATGAAGTTGGTCAAGGAAATTTTGTTATTCAAGCTAGAGTGAATCATAAATTATTTAATGAGCTCAAATAAATTATGAATTGTTTGAGTCGTTAACCAAATTAGTTATGTGTATATGTATTTATATGTTTGTATGTATCTCTTGTAAATGTATGTGTGTATTATATGCTAGAATGTATTTTTGTGTTTATAAATATAAATGCTCATATGAGAGACATTGTATGTGTATGTATAAATATGTTTGTATTCACATATAATGGATTATAATCAATAAACCACTAACATAAATATATCAACTAGTTAACATGATTTAAACGAGTGTAAGAGTTAGTTAGTTTATAACTAAACTCAGAATAAAAGTTTCTACAAAAATATTACCAATAACAATCTCCGTGTTTCATCATCAGATAGAAGATGGTAACATTGTTTATGTTCTATTGTCTAAAAACCATGGATAACATTGTTTATATTCTATCGTCTAAGAACCATATACCGATTATTTTTAGCAATCTCACAATGAGTTTATGCATATGAATATATCAAATATGTGTCTTTATATGTAAATAATGGTCGCACTTATGTACTTCATATGTGTGTGTCCATGCATATTTAGATTTCATACGTACGTGTCCTATGTGTCTATACATATTTGTGTATCATATATATGACACATGTGGTAACATATATCCGAATTTCATCGTATGTGTTTTTGTGTGTGAAACTCATAAACCGAATCGTTTATATACATATATATATATATATATATATATATATATATATATATATATATATATATATATATATATATATATATATATATATATATATATATATATATATATATATATATATATATATATATATATATATATATGTATTTCTAATCACGAAAACCTTGATATAACTCTCAACATCATGTGAGGCATAATGAGCGAGATTCGTTGAAATCATCTAATAATTCATAATTCTTATTTAGTGGTATTTATGATTGGATTTAATTCATTTATATATTTGATAAAGGGTTATTAAACATATTAGTTACATTTTTATAAAACACTGAACTAGCATAAAACTAATAGTAATAATTACATTATCAATGAATATATATGAGTAACAATTTATTTAACACATTTAACTCATTCGTACATATTAAGAATTCAAGTAATACTTGTAAGCTTGAATTAAAAAAAAAAAGAAAAGAAAAAATATTTCATTTCACATCCAACATTGGATGAGTGAAACAAAGGGAACACAATGTGAGGTCTATAAAAACAAAAGTCAATCTTACTAATTTAGATGAGAAATATAATTAAGATGAGAAAGATAAGAATATATTACAACCACAAATTTGAGATGCATCTACAAAAGTAGATGCCTCTCCCTATTATTTCTCCTTCATTATTTAAAATATGTAGCTAGTATTTTTTATCATTCTTCTTATCTTAATAATTCTTCTCACTGGATACATTCCCTATAAACGAAAGTGTAAATCTTTGATTAAATTGATAGTTAATATATTATTAGTTTTGATTTTAAGTTTAACTTATAATACTAAGGGTGGTGGCAACCATGCCTAGTGTTTTCTTTCATGCCTAATCACCCACCAATAATATTCTTCCATCTCATCTCATACCAATCTTATACCTAACAATAGATTTTTAGTGGCAATCATGCCTAACTCATACCTAATCTAATTTTTTTTAATCCCAAAACAGTAAACATAACATACCCACTTGCTGTCTCTCTTATTCAACTCCTTCTACTTCAGATCTACTTCATTTCCCACCTTTATTTTCCCCTTAACTCCAATATGTTGATTTCATTAGCCATGTTCCAAGAAGATATTATAATAGAAACCATGTTCCAACGTTCTTCAGATGAAGATGAAGAAACATAAAAAAGTGGTTGAACAAGAATATATTTTAGCTTCCAACGTTCTTGACAACCAACGGATATAATAAAGAACCATGTTCTTCAAAAACCAACGGATATATTTTAGCTTCCAACGTCTCTTTTCCATTCATTCCAAATCGGGTCTTTTGCGATTTGGTGTTTCCTCCTTCCATGCCGAATGAAACCGAAAGAAGGCAAGACACACCGCTGGTATGGAGCATGCCAAGTGCATACCGACTCCACTGCCAAGATTCTAATAGTAATTAAAATTTATAATCAAAATGATTTGAAACTACATATTTAGCTTGAGGTAGCTCATTCGGCTCGAATAACTAAACGAGTTTTCAAATGGGCCGAGCTAAATACAAGTTTAAAAGCTCGGCTCATGAAATTATTCGAGCTCTACATTTTATTTGAGCTCGACTCGAGCTCGAAAATTATCAAGCTCAACTCGAGTTAAACGAGCTCGAGCTCGAGTAACTCTTTTAAAAGCTCGGGTCTAATGAAGTTAGGACTATGGAGATCGAGGCTGAACATTTTTTTAAAACCAATTGGCCCAATGTTACATTTATATTACTATTTATCTATTTAACTTATGGTATAATCAAAGTAGATAATTAAAAGTTAATTCGAATTTTAGGGCATTATACCGTCACTCTCCCTTCTTCTATCAAAACCACAACCATCTTGACTTTCGGATTATAAGAACCACAAAGAAAACCGAGCACACAAACTATCGTAATCTTTACTTCGACTTCAAGATCTTGTTAAAGATCTCGGGTTGTGTTTGTTTTGTGATTATTTGATCAAAGAAAGAGAGGATACTAACATCATTGTTCTTGTTCTTTCTTTATCACTTTTGAATATATAAAGAAGTTATGATTCTCACAGATCGATGAAGTGATCGTGTTTAAATCTCTAAAAATTTGTTAAGAACACGAATCTCAAATCTTTAGATTTTTCTTTATAGATTTATTTATTTTTCTTTTTATTTTGAGGGCGTTGAAATATGAGATGGGATATTATTGGTTTTGTCTGAGCTCGAGCTATAAGTGCATCATAAGCAGCCGAGCTCGAGTTTTTTATATCATAACACGGACGAGCTTGAGCCTAAATATTAAGGCTCGAATCGAGCCGAGCTCGAGCTCGAGCTTTCTAAAATATAAACGAGACGAGCTTGAGCTCTGGCGGGGATCGGGATCAGCCTCGGCTCGGCTCGTTCCACCCCTAATTTTACCTCTTCCTATATACATGATTTTCGAATGAGTATAGCCAAATGTATATTCTTGTAGGCTCGATTCATGAAGTTGGTCAAGGAAATTTTGTTATTCAAGCTAGAGTGAATCATAAATTATTTAATGAGCTCAAATAAATTATGAATTGTTTTGAGTCGTTAACCAAATTAGTTATGTGTATATATATTTATATGTTTGTATGTATCTCTTGTAAATGTATGTGTGTATTATATGCTAGAATGTATGTTTGTGTTTATAAATATAAATGCTCATATGAGAGACATTGTATGTGTATGTATAAATATGTTTGTATTCACATATAATGGATTATAATCAATAAACCACTAACATAAATATATCAACTAGTTAACATGATTTAAACGAGTGTAAGAGTTAGTTAGTTTATAACTAAACTCGAATAAAAGTTTCTACAAAATATTACCAATAACAATCTCCGTGTTTCATCATCGGATAGAAGATGGTAACATTGTTTATGTTCTATTGTCTAAAACCATGGATAACATTGTTTATATTCTATCGATCTAAGAACCATATACCGATTATTTTAGCAATCTCACAATGAGTTTATGCATATGAATATATCAAATATGTGTCTTTATATGTAAATAATGGTCGCACTTATGTACTTCATATGTGTGTGTCCATGCATATTTAGATTTCATACGACGTGTCCTATGTGTCTATACATATTTGTGTATCATATATATGTGACACATGTGGTAACTATATCCAATTTCATCGTATGTGTTTTTGTGTGTGAAACTCATAAACCGAATCGTTTATATATATATATATATATATATATATATATATATATATATATATATATATATATATATATATATATATATATATATATATATATATATATATATGTTGTATTTCTAATCACGAAAACCTTGATATAACTCTCAACATCATGTGAGGCATAATGAGCGAGATTCGTTGAAATCATCTAATAATTCATAATTCTTATTTAGTGGTATTTATGATTGGATTTAATTCATTTATATATTTGATAAAGGGTTATTAAACATATTAGTTACATTTTTATAAAACACTGAACTAGCATAAAACTAATAGTAATAATTACATTATCAATGAATATATATGAGTAACAATTTATTTAACACATTTAACTCATTCGTACATATTAAGAATTCAAGTAATACTTGTAAGCTTGAATTAAAAAAAAAAAGAAAAGAAAAAATATTTCATTTCACATCCAACATTGGATGAGTGAAACAAAGGAACACAATGTGAGGTCTATAAAACAAAAGTCAATCTTACTAATTTAGATGAAATATAATTAAGATGAGAAAGATAAGAATATATTACAACTAAATTTGAGATGCATCTACAAAAGTAGATGCCTCTCCCTATTATTTCTCCTTCATTATTTAAAATATGTAGCTAGTATTTTTTATCATTCTTCTTATCTTAATAATTCTTCTCACTGGATACATTCCCTATAAACGAAAGTGTAAATCTTTGATTAAATTGATAGTTAATATATTATTAGTTTTGATTTTAAGTTTAACTTATAATACTAAGGGTGGTGGCAACCATGCCTAGTGTTTTCTTTCATGCCTAATCACCCACCAATAATATTCTTCCATCTCATCTCATACCAATCTTATACCTAACAATAGATTTTTAGTGGCAATCATGCCTAACTCATACCTAATCTAATTTTTTAATCCCAAAACAAGAAACATAACATACCCACTTGCTGTCTCTCTCTTATTCAACTCCTTCTACCTTGGATCCACTTCATTTCCCACCTTTATTTTCCCCTTAACCCCAATATGTTGATTTCATTAGCCATGTTCCAAGAAGATATTATAATAGAAACCATGTTCCAACGTTCTTCAGATGAAGATGAAGAAACATAAAAAAGTGGTTGAACAAGAATATATTTTAGCTTCCAACGTTCTTGAAGAACCAACGGATATAACAAACAACCATGTTCTTGAAGAACCAACGGATATATTTTAGCTTCCAACGTCTCTTTTCCATTCATGCCAAATCGGGTCTTTTGCCGATTTGGTGTTTCCTCCTTCCATGCCGAATGAAACCGAAAGAAGGCAATACACACCCAGCTCGGTATGGAGCATGCCAAGTGCATACCGACTCCACTCGCCAAGACCCTAATAGTAATTAAAATTTATAATCAAAATGATTTGAAACTACATATTTAGCTTGAGGTAGCTCATTCGCTCGAATAACTAAACGAAGTTTTCAAATGGGCCGAGCTAAATACAAGTTTAAAAGCTCGGCTCATGAAATTATTCGAGCTCTACATTTTATTTGAGCTCGACTCGAGCTCGAAAATTATCAAGCTCAACTCGAGTTAAACGAGCTCGAGCTCGAGTAACTCTTTTAAAAGCTCGGGTCTAATGAAGTTAGGACTATGGAGATCGAGGCTGAACATTCTCTTTCAGCTCCTGCCGGCTGCAACAGAACCTCTGCTACTGCAAAAAGGTTACCAACAAACGATCGACTGAGACTGAAGTTGCTATTGAAGCAAGAGGTGACACGTTGAATGAGATGGGTGATATGTTACTCAACAGATCACTTGAATGAGCTAAAAAGGTTGACCAGCTGACGCCGCGGTTCAGGCTAATATGTGAATCGTGGTGAAATTAATATCACTTTTGAGCTTTGACCATCAATGAAGATTATGACTTTTGCTTCAGGCTTCTTCAATGCATATTTTTATACTTGGTCATTACTATAGTAAATACCTTAGTGTGGAAAACTAGAAGGGGGGTTGAATAGTTTACCGATTAAAAACTTTGTTTTGAAACTTATCAGAGAGATCAATTGATATTGATCTTAGATATTTTAATGAATAGTAATCAACAATATATAAAGAGTAGATAAGGAAAGAAACAATCAAACCACAACAAGTTGTTTATAGTGGTTTGGTCTACAAGACTCTTTTTCCTTGCCCTACTCCACTCCCGAGTCTCACACTCGAGTTTAACTTCACTAGTCAACAAGCTCCTTTCACCGGTGGAGAAACCTTTACATTCGCTTACACTATTTCCGACACTAAGCTAGATGTGAGTTCTTTTCAAGGTACAACCACTCCCACACACAATGTATTTTAAGGACTAAAATACTAACCACTCACACTCACAAGATTATGATGGTTTGGTACAACAATGATGTATGAATCAGCACAAGATCATACAACAACAAACAAACAAGACTTCCAACTTCTTGTTGAAGCTTGAATATGCCTTGATCTTCTTTGCTACAAAAGAGATCACTAATATGATATGAAACTGAGTTAGAAATGTTAGGGAGAAGGAATGTATGATAATATGATAGAAATGGATGAAAAACAACTTGGTTTGGCTTTGCTATTTATAGCCAAAATGATCAGCAGAGCACCACGGACCACGGAACCCTAAAAGGGTTCCGCCTGTATTATATTTTAGTGCCGCGAGTTCGACAACAAGATCACAAAATCTTACCAAAGTCAACCATATCTATCCAAGATTGTGTAAGATGTGTAGAGTCTAAATCTACACAAAGTATCTAGTGAAATCTTCTAAGGATTTCAATGATGCACTACATGATGTCATGTGTTTGTTTTTCTATTTTAGAAATATGTTAAAATATAAATACATATGTAATGTTTTGTTTTAAGAAACCAAAACATTCTTGAACTAAAAATACTAACATACATTATGGTTTAGAGTCATATCAAAATATGATTAATCACAATGTAAATGTTTGAGTGATGAAGATATTATTTGAAAAGCTTGATTTAATATATATTAAGCTTGACAAGCTTTAAGCTTTATAAAATTAAATTTACTTTTGTCTTTAACAAAACTTAGGTAAAGATCAAAATATAAATAACGTTTAATGACGATATTGTATTAACAATCTCCCTTTTAGTTGAGGACAAAACATAAATTTTATTTTTATAAAAGATGAAAAGATTGTACAAGATTTATAAAAATATTAGTTTTAGAACTTGAAAGATAAAGATGATAATGCAAGTATGTCCAATTTAGACATGATGTTGACTTTTTAGAAAGTCAGGTATGCGATTGACTTTTATTAGAAAGTCAAAGTCTTCATTATTTGAGTATGATGTTTGACCTTCTCGGAAAGTCAAAGTATGAAGTTGACTTTTGAAAGTCAAATATAACCAAGTTCTATATATTTCTCCCCACTTTTTGTCTCAACAAAAGAAGATCTGAAGGAATGTGTAATGAGCAGAGTCATTATCTCCCCTTGACCAATGCTCCCCACATTGGGTGTCAAGAGGAAGATACATGGATTGTGAAAAGCTACAAAAATGTTAGTTATAAGCATCATCACAAGTATTTCCAAACACCATGCAACAATCAACAACAATATAAAACACCATTCATTTGTTAAAATTTTTCATGATTTAAGAATCATGAAAGGAAACACAATGAAGTGTTAGTACAATAGTAAAATCCTAGAAAATAAAAAAATTATCCTAGAAAATAAAAAGTACAAGAAAAATCCTAGAAATATAAAAATGCTTAAGGAAAATAAGCTAGGACCCTCCTATTGAGGTGATGGATGAGCAAGAGCATTGATGCGCTCTAGGATGTGATTGAGGATGAACCTCATTTCGTCTTGAAGCTCATGGACCATTACCCGGGTCCTTTCGGTTATGTGGGCGGTCCTCTCACAATTTGAGCAACCATGCATAGGAGGGTAGTATGGTTCATGGTTTTGTGATGGTGGAATGGTGGAGGTGTTGGTGTTTGGAGTGGTGATTATGGAGGCTAGCAAAGCACTTTGCATTTGCATAGCATCACTAAGATGGAGTGGTGATTATGGAGGCTAGCAAAGCACTTTGCATTTGCATAGCATCACTAAGATGAGAATCCACCATATTTGAAAATTGGTGGAGATGATGGAGCTCGGCTTGAATCTCTTCTTTGGTGGGTGATCTTCCACATGGATTCCTCAATGTCCTCTATATGAGTAGATATTGATGTAGGAGTGGTTGATCCCCATACAAAGGACCATGGATTTCCTTGTGGATATGATGGAAAGAAGAGGTTTTGGCCCTAGCGGGGAGTTTGGGTCAAATGATGGACGTGGAGACTCATGAGCTATTCGATCAATAGTACAAAAGATGGTAGTGGTGGTGGATGATTGGGCCTAGGAGGAAAGTCCTCCAAAATGGATTGGAGATGTAGGTGGTGTAGAGAATAACTCTAATGGGATGAGTGTTGGAGATTTTGGAGGTGATGGTGATTTTGATGTTTGGATGGGGCGGTGGTGGTGAGCTAGGAGTCTTTGTTGGTGGTAGAGTAGTGATAGTGATAGGTGATTGTGAGGTGGTGTAGGAGTAGCCAAAGTGAGAGTGGTCTCATCTCTTATGGGTGATGAGATGGTTAATGGAGAAGACTCGGAAGAAGAGCTTATGTTGACAAAGCAACAAGCTCTTACGCTCATTCTAGCGGTTCTTTTGCAAGGCTTTGTTGATGGTGATGACTTAGTCATTTTGGCTCAAGTTTTTGCTAGTAGATGAGAAGTTTTGAGAAGGTGTGAGGATGATCATGGTAAAAGCTCTTAATTTATAAGAATGGAAAATTATGAAAGAATGTGTTTGATTTGATGTTAAACCATAGAGAGATGAGGTTCCTAATGATTTTGAAGTGGGTTTAATGCTAGTCATATCACCCAAGTCAATCCATACAAGAATGATGGAGTGAAGAGACAAAGATTTATAATAAATGAGTTTTAATGATTATGGGATCTTTAGAATCGGATCACCCACGGATTGCAAGGAACCAAATTTTGGTTCCTTCCTTTATAAAAAGGGCTCCTTGGGTGGTTTTGAAATTTTTGAATTTTGGTGGGAGATGGATATCCTATGCCTAAGTGTGTTACACTAGTTCTAATATGGGTAAGAACTAGTTAAGATTAACCTAAGCAATGTATGGTAATTTGGAATGTTGAAATAGGCAAAATTTAGAAAATTACACTTTAGGATCCACTGCACCAAAATTTTACAGTGAACCAAAAAATGGTGCACTTTGGTGCGCCTATCTGATGTGGCGGTACCATAATACATAGTGATGGCACCAAATTTTTGGTGCCGTCGATCCATGGACACCAAAGTTCACGAACACTTTTTAGGTGTCGAGGGTTTTCAAACACGAAATTTTGCTTAAAACATATGACATTAATCATTTCTAGTTAGGAAAAGTCAATAACACATATACAAACATAGTGGAGCATAGATTTTGACCAAGGCTAATGATTTTCATATAAAAGTGAAAATGGGCAAAATTTGATAACACACTTGTGCTATCCCCTGCATGAAATGGTTAGCATACAACATTGTTTTAAGTCATATTATCATCTTACAAATTAAAACAACCAAATTGTATCGTACATCAAAGTTATTGTCTTGTTCCAAACACTCCTTCAAATGAACCTCACTTGTCTAACTTCTTGTAAATTTTGTTCATCATCCTACCAAGGCACTTGAACATCCCTTGGTTTGCTTGAACTCACCGATTCATTCTCAATCTGGGAGGCGCGCAGTACTCTTGAGGTGGGCGAGAATTTGAAAGACCGTCCTCGAGCTGTTGATGATGATGATGATGGAGTTGGAGGTTTTGCCCTTTTGCCTTTAGTCTTAGCCACTGCGTCGTCTCAGGGCACAAAGATGTGAGGGATGAAATCATAATCAAGCTTCATCCCTTTTGGGCTTGGTGGAATGAGTGCAAGGCTCTATAAAGGCGGGTGAGGAGCATCCGTAAGGAAGAGCGACCGATCCTTGAGTTGGAATGTCAATCATTCTCCTAGCATTGTAGTAGGCTAAATTGAATGGTTGTGGTGGACAAGTTATGAGAGCATGTGACAAAGGCAAGCATTGATGTGGTCCCTATTTCCTATAGTGCTAATGACATTGGCTCTAAGGAGTTCCTCCATTTCTTGAATTCGAGGCTTAAGCTCATTGAGCTCCATTCCATATGGATCTCGGTTCACCTCCTTTCCCTTTCGGGTGACATGGGTTGGAGCAGCCCTAGCGTTGGAGAGGTGCTCACGGATGACATCCTTATCCGCTAAAGGAGTTTGGTAGGGAAGAAAGCGGTCATTGATTGCATCAAGGATAGTGAGTGACCACTTATCCAGTAGACACATGTCCCTCGGTTGGGAATTCCTAGCATGAGCAAATTGGCTTCAAGGAGTGGTGTAGTCGTTTGATTGATCCTAAACCTAAGGCCAAATTCATCATCCTCATCAATGAAGCCGTAACACTAGCATAGAATTCTAACACGAACCTAGGACAAATGGGTTCATCGATGTCAAGGAGACAATCAAGTGAATGGTGGCTAGTTCTTGATGGAGATTGGTTCCAGTCGACAAAGGAGGAGTGAATGGTTCGACCCTCATGGAAGTGTCTTTGCTCAAGACTCTTAAAGATTTTGATTTTTCTTTGGAAGGCCCTTGGTTTTGTGATGTTTGGGAATGTAGCTAAGAGTTTCCTTGTGATCATAGAATCTTGCAGCTACCATGGTTATTCCTACGAGCAAGAATTTACATGTTAAAATGAGAACAAACTTAGCGTTTTGGTTCTAGTGTGTGCCTATAGAGCGATTTGGAGTTGTGGTTATCTCGACTTATTTTATGCATAAAATGGTTTTTAGTGGGGTGTTTGGCAAAAGGCATGAGATAACCCAAACGCTCCTAATTCAATGTGGATTCATTTGAATATACCCAGGAATGCATATTATTATGCATTACCTTTAGTATTCAAACATACAAGTGATGAAAATTTACGTTTATATTTGTATTAACAATGAAAATTATTTTCCTACAAGTGAGAAGCTTTTCAAATTTTTTGACATGGGGTGTTTGGTTATTTTGAATAAAGCCTTATAGTCATTATCTTTGATTAGTAGGACACATGATTTGTTTATGCAATGTCACAATGTAGTACCTAATTTCAATGACTAGTTATGCAATTTGCCAATTGAATCCATGTTTTGTACAAGAATACATAATCCCATGTAATGAATTTGTGCACAAATTAGAATCCTAGACTCGAATTAAGAGATGAAATGTAGTCGGGATACTTACAATGATGTTATCTTTAGTGATTAGTGGGTGAGAAAATGTCAACAATGAGTTAGGTCTAATGTTTACGCTTTGGTAAAGTAGGTTGTGAGGAAGAAGATGTTTTGTAGGTAGTATTTTTGCTCTGTTGTCACCACGGACAGACGACACCAAAAATTTGTTCCGCCTTTGTTGTCGTTGGTGCCGTAGGAACACTATGATTTAAACAAATATGTTTTGTTTTGTTTGTTCTAAGGTTTAGACTATGTTTTACCTACATGTTTGGTTCCATTAACCCCAAACCAAGTCTAAGAAGATTAAATGGTTCTCATTTGAGAGGCTTAGTTAGATAATCGGCAATGTTGTCTTCGGAGGATACTTTCTCAATTGAGATGTTTTCTTTTTGAACATTGTCGCGAAGAAAGTGGTGACGGATTTCAATATGCTTCGTACGAGCATGTAGGACGGGATTTTTGCTGAGATCAATAGCTTCTTTGTTGTCGCAAAATATAAAGATATCGTTGAGATGAATTCCGTAATCCACGAGAGCTTGCTTCATCCAAAGAGCTTGTTGACATGCTTTTCCGGTGGGACGTACTCGACGGATGGGTTAGATAGCTAAATCCGTTTGCTTCTTTGCAAACCATGAGGTGAGACAATGTCCGACAAAGTGCAAATACCACTTGTACTTTTTCTATCGACATAATCCACCGGCATGGTCCGAGTCGGCATACACTATGGTTTCTACACCGTTCCTTTGGGATACCATAATCCTAAACATGTCGTTCCTGTATCTAAATATCCTTTTCAAGGCTTCTAAGTGTGATACCTTGGGATTTTCTTGAAAGCGAGCACATAGACAAACACTAAACATAATGTCGGGTCTACTAGCGTGAGATAGAGTAGGCTACCAATCATTCCTCTATATTTAGTGTTATCTACCGATTCACCTTCCTCATCCTTGGTGAGTTTAGTGTCTGAGGACATGGGTGTCTTAGTTGGTTTTGAGTCTTCAAGACCAAATTTCTTAAGCATATCTTTTATATATTTAGATTGGTTAAAGAATATGACATCTTCTAGTTGTTTAATTTGAAGTCCTAGAAAGAAGTTTAATTCACCCATCATACTCATCTCAAACTCATCGTGCATGATTTTAGAGAAATCATCACATAGCTCTTGACAAGTTGATCTGAATATGATGTCATCAACGTATATTTGAACAAGGGAAAATTGGTCAAATAGACCACGCGCCCTGATGCATATCACTTTATGGACCACGCCCTTTTAAAATTCGAAAATAGACATGTTGCCCACGCTTTCCGGACCCAACCGGGGCCGCCATGTGTCCAGGCAACTTATGACACAAGTACGTATTTTGAAGGTATATGTCATGTATTATAGCGTATTGTTTTGGGCAACCTTGTATTGTTTTGGGCATCTTTATGTTTTTGGGCAACTTGTATTTATACATGAGGATAGTTTGTCATTTCATATATTTTTTTTAAAACAAAAAACAAAGCCCACAAACCACTGTAGTACATGTCCACTAGAACAAAAGTGGATTTGCCTACACCGAATATGTGTGACGACATACATATAGTCACACATGATTTTTCGACCGTGTGTGACTAAAGGTCGCGCGACCATAGGTGCCATATGGTCACGTGTTTGACTTTTTTTTTTAGTCTCTATTGCAAAAGAGTAACCACAACCTTAACATGTGTGACTAATTAGGTACAAATTTTGATGGATTAATCCGTATTAGTGACAATAAACACTGTATAGTCACACAAAGCATGTTTCTTTTGGGCATTTAGTCACATACAATTAAGCATAAAGTGGCCAAAAGTGTTAATAAGTGTGACCATATAGTGTTTAAGGTGAAGAAATATGTCTTTTGTGAGACTATTGATCATCCAATGGCCACTTGAATTTTATGTTTGTGTGGCCTTTTGTAAAATTAGTCACACAAAGCATGTTTGTTTTGTGTATTTAGTCACATACAATTAATCATAAAGTGGCCAAAAGTGTTAATAAGTGTGACCATATGGTGTTAAAGTGAAGAAATGTGTATTTTGTGTGACTATTGATCATCCAATGGCTACATTAAATTTATGTTTGTGTGGCATTTTCTAACATTTAGTCACACAAAGAATGTTTGTTTTGGGTATTTAGTCACATACAATTAATCATAAAGTGGCTAAAAGTGTCAATAAATGTGACCATATGGTGTTTCAAGTGAAGAAACGTGTATTTTGAGTGACTATTGATCATCCAATGGCCACATGAATTTTATATTTGTGTGGCCTTTTCTAACGTTTAGTTACACAAAGCATGTTTGTTTTGGGTATTTAGTCACATACAATTAACCATAAAGTGGCTAAAAGTGTTAATAAATGTGACCATATGGTGTTTTAAGTGAAGAAATGTGTGTTTGTGTGACTATTGATCATCCAATGGCCACTTGAATTTTATGTTTGTGTGGCCTTTTCTAACATTTAGTCACACAAATCATGTTTCTTTTGGGTATTTAGTTACATACAATTAATCATAAAGTGGCCAAAAGTGTTAATAAGTGTGACCATATGGTGTTTACAGTGAAGAAATGTGTGTTTTGTGTGACTATTAATCATCCAATGGCCACTTGAATTTTATGTTTGTGTGGCCTTTTCTACATTTAGTCACACAAAGCATGTTTCTTTTGGGTATTTAGTCACATACAATTAAGCATAAAGTGGCCAAAAGTGTTAATAAGTGTGACCATATGGTGTTTAAGGTGAAGAAATATGTCTTTTGTGTGACTATTGATCATCCAATGGCCACATGAATTTTATGTTTGTGTGGCCTTTTCTAACATTTAGTCACACAAAGCATGTTTGTTTTGTGTATTTAGTCACATACAATTAAGCATAAAGTGGCCAAAACTGTTAATAAGTGTGACCATATGGTGTTTTAAGTGAAGAAATGTGTGTTTTGTGTGACTATTGATCATCCAATGGCCACATTAATTTTATGTTTGTGTGGCCTTTTCTAACATTTAGTCACACAAAGCATGTTTCTTTTGGGTATTTAGTCACATACAATTAACCATAAAGTGGCCAAAAGTGTTAATAAGTTTGACCATATGGTGTGTAAAGTGAAGAAATGTGTGTTTTGTGTGACTATTGATCATCCAATGGCCACTTGAATTTTATGTTTGTGTGGCCTTTTCTAACATTTAGTCACACATCGAATTAAGCAAGCTGTGACCAAAAGTGTTAATAATTGTGACTATATGAAGCTTTTAGTCACATATAAGAAATCAATATATATCAAAACAAATTCAAATATATATATATATATATACAAAATATATTCAAATACAATAAAATTGGAATGTATATAAAATTGTAATGTCGTATATAATAAAATTCTCAATAATTTAACGACTTGACTCTTGATCTTCTTAGCTTCCTTTTGCATGACATCACTAGAGACGTGGTGCTTCGTTTGTAATTTAGGTGCGATTCTGTTCTCACCAATCGCTTTATGGTACTTGGTGGTGTTACCTGTAGGAAACAAAAGCCGGTGTATCAAACACTTGAATTAAATATGAAGAATGATATATGTAGGTTTATAAAACACATGCATGTATGTACCTTTTCATCGAAAACCACTTGATCCTTTGGCCATGCATAAAAACCACCCATCGCATCCTTAACTGCTTTGAAACCGTTATTTCGCATCCGTATGCATGTCGCATCCACTAAAGATTTATCAATAGACACTCTGTAGCAATCCTTTGGGAGTGGTTTGTTATGAAGCATTTGTTTTCCATCGCTTTGTACACGGTACCCTCCGCAATAATAGTTGAATTCTTTAAGTACCACACCGCACTTAATTACCTAAAAGATAATTTGTTGCATGTATATATGTATCAATAATTAATTAAACTAAAGAACATATGAAAATGTTTATATACATACTTGTGGTAGTCTTGTTAATGGAGACTCATGTTCTTGTGATTCGGAAAGTTGACGTGAAGAATCCTTTCGTTTTGATCTAGTCGTTTTCTTAGATGCGATGATTTAACAGCTTCCTATATATATAATACACGGTAAATAATACATGTATGTAGAATTCAAAAATCCTGGGGATGATTTATTACTTACACTTATTTTCATTTCCTTTTCCAAAGTTGCAAGTCCATTAGACTTCTCAATGCTCGCAATTTTCTCAAGTCCAAGAACACGTGTTCCGGCATCCTCATCAACCTTGCTATTTATAAGATTAATGTTCACCGGAGACACCGAAATATAAATTGTTTAAGAAGATCAAGCAAGATTTAAAAGGGTAAAAAAAAGATGAAATGTTACTTTCTTATGTCTTACTTCCGTTTGTGTCAATGGAGTTGAAGTTGATCGCAACCGCCCCTTTGTGCGACCAATTGTTTCATCAAATCAGACACCGCCTCTTTTTCTTGGCGTTGGCTCCTCTCATTATCAAGTTCACTTTGAAGTGACACCACTCTTTCATCGGATGCTTGTCGATTCGAGGCGATCAAAATACCTCTTGTAGGTTACTCCACCTCCCACCCTCTCGCATATCCTCCTTTTCCTTACCTAATACAAATGTCATGGCATCGGTGCCATGATCAACCTTCAAGGTTCCTTGTTTGATCTTCTCCTCCGTCTCTTTACTGCACACACAATATGGGAAATAGGTTATTTAATTCTACCAAGATTAACTTATAAGTAACAAGATTAACTTATAACTAATAGATTAACTTGTAACTAACAAGATTAACTTATAACTAACGCTTTTAACTAATACACTATCAAGATTAACTTATAACTAACAATAAACATAATAATAAAATGATTCAAACTTACAATTTTTGTCCAACTGCTCGATATCATCATCGTGAAATTCTCCGTCTTTATTCACCCTTCCTTTCAACCACAACTGCATCACGCGGTGGTTCTTCATCCGTTCAATTTCTTTATTCTCGATCTTATAAACATCAAATACATACACTTGTAAGATCAACCAATATAAACGAAAGTATGATGCTATTAAATGCAAATGTTTAATGTTTAATGTTACCATTTTATCTATCACACAGGCGTATCCACCTCGTCCCATTGTATCTTGATAAAAGACTTGGAGCAGCGCCACTTTAGATGCAAATGATTTCACCTTGCAACACAAAATAAAAAGGTGTTTAGATGTAGTAATGTCGATAGTATACAACTAATATAAATGGAAACCTCAAATGTGATAGATATTTGAACTTGAATAAAATGAAGAATTAACACCTTGTATTCCTCGGTGGCGTGTAGTTTACAAAATTTACCCAATCTTGCTTTTATAATTGAACTATACACGGACTTCATTAAGTTTTGAAAGGGTATTTTGGTTGGGCAATATGTAGTTTTCGGTCAATTTCCTTCGAAATTCCTTAGAAGTTGACCAAGACGATTCATTATCGACTTCGATCACAAGTCAACATCAAAATATCACGCAAAGATTAACACAATGTTGTTAATTAGTTGCACATAATGTAAATGCGAGATAAACTTATTAATACCTTGTACCCACGACAACCAAGCCACTACTAGTTAAAAAGTATATGTGTACCGTGATTTCGTCCCATTGCTTCCGAATCAACCTTCCTCCGTGATAGAATCCTAACACCTATATGCTCACGAACCAAATCACCCAAAAACTCGAAACAATGCCCTGCTTTTTCCTCGATGCCCTATTCGATTGCATCGAAGGTTACACCGACCTTTATTCCGTCGGTTTTTCCATAATCCCTGCGAAACTTAGCTAACCTAGTTATGCCCCTCTTAACAACATTTTTTTTTGGGTAAAAGGTCTAAAAGACCCGGTAAATATATTACTCCAAAAAACGTTTAAGTACAAAGAATATGGGTGAATCCCATATCTCAGCCCGTTACATAGGCGAAAAGCTTACATAACAAGATACTTCCTATTTTCTATATAAGAAAATAAACCACTACACAAACCTAACATTATACTCCTATGGAGATAAAATTACTTCCTACCAAGGCCTTGAAACTTGATACCATACGTGTCATAATAAGCATCCCGATTACCAGGAAGATCGTAAACCTGATCCGCATAGTTATCATAGTCATAGTCATCATAATCATCTTCACGATCATGACCACCACCAAATAGATTACTCGACTCATCAAAGGTGTTCTCAACCACCTCTTCATCACTATCAGAATCCACAATCTCTCCCACCTTAGTGAATGGGTTAACCTCTTAGTAATGACGATAAGCAACCTTTTTAATAGGATTTCCATTATCATCAACAAGAGTAGCTTTCCATCCATAAGGAGTTTTTCAAACTCCCAATTTTCTCAACAATTGGGGTATGATCAACCTCGTTAACTTTCATTAAATCACTCACATTTGAAACATGTGATACATTACCTGTCTTAATTGACCCAACCTCATTTGCTTCCATTGTATTACCAGACACCTCTTCATCATTAGGATTTCCACAATCATCAGAATCAATCGTATGTAGAGCATCAAAAGGATTAGATGTAGCGATCCCACTCGTACTGGCCACTTCAGTGGCTTTCTTCTTTGTATTTTCTACCTTCTTGTGTTCAGGAGGAGGCGCTTTAGGTTGATACCTAAACTTAGGACCCACACTAGGTTTAAAACCTCCCTTACCTGGAACACTTTGACCACCATTCCTACCCTTATTCTTGTTATTGACAGTTTGAAAACCATCATTTACACTTTGTTTAGGCCGAGTAGAGGTGGAGCATTTAGGACACCAAGAAGCATATGACCACCCTCTTAACAACATTCGCATTTGAATGGTTGTTTTCATCATCCTTACCCTCATTTGAATACGCCTCGATTCATATTCCAATGGGTTATCATTTTCACGATCGAATAAACAAAATCATCCCGACAATTGGTTCGAGTTGCCATGATTCGTCAAGTAATGTGTTAAAGAAAATTAGTAAACTTAATTGGTAAATAATGGTGTAAAATTGAAGTTCGGTTGTTTTGCTTGAATCACGATTTATTGGAGTAAAATTAGGGCTCATTATGGGCGCTTTTTCAATTAAGGAAACCATAATTTCCTAAGTACTTTTAAAATTTTGGTGAAATTTGGCTTCAAATTTGATAATTTTAAAATGTGGCTCCAAATTGATAATATAGAATTTAAATATTTCATTTTGGCTGCATTTTGAAACCAACACACCATGATGAAATGGTTCTTACCCATAGTCCCAAACACCCATATAACTTCAAACAAGTCGTATCAAAGACACATATAACTGCAGCTACACTAAAATCTCACCACATGGCGCATACAAATAAAGAAACAAAAGCAAAAAATGAAATTAAAGCAACTAATTAAGCAACTATAACTAATAAGCGGTCCCAGATAAACAAGTAAGCACAAAATAATCAAATCCAACCAAGGATCCGACACGACAAAGCGACCACGAGACCTTACTTTAAGCCTATAAATAATCTATTTATAAGCACTTAAATAAGCTCTAACATCCTCCAACAAAGAAAAAAATCAAGAAATCATGTAAATGCAATTAACTTAAAGCAAAACAATAACAAAACACCCTAAATCAAGTGGTTCAATCCAAAATAATTGTCATGCACAAACGATCCACTTAAACTTCATAATCAACAAAATTGACAACAACCTAAAAAATAAACAACCTAAGCAAAGCACTTATGAACCGCATATCCATGGCTCAACATTGAACACGACACATGGGATGCACCACTGTGATTGGATCAACCTCAAACCTACAATAATACATTCTACCAGATATGAACTTAAACACCACAACCAATTTGTAAATGCAAAACAACATTAAAAAAAGATGAAACAAACATCCCATTCCATTCCATTGGATCAATATACATATTTTAGAGTGTCATATGGATAAACCATCAAAAGATCCATACATGTTTCATTGTTAATATATCTACAAACCATAATATTAAACCAAGACATTAGACATTATAAACAGATGACACTAGAGCAAAATAAACCATCCCTTTACATAGCGAGCAACCCTTCAACCATTCATCGACTGAATTTGTTCTTCCTTGGTCTTGATATCCTCCTCAGCTTGAGTAATGAGATCATTCAACCCCTGCAGCTTAGTCCTCGCAGCCTCCAGGTCATGCCTAAGATCCATCAATGTGTCAAAATGTTCATCCCCATCTCCAAGAGCTACAATCTCAGCAGTTAAAGCATTAAACTGCGCAATCTCATTCTTTGCTGTGGTGGCCTCTTCGTGCATCCGGTTTATAAAGCCACGGAGACTAGAAATTTGCTGAGCCTTGAAGAAACTCATGTAACCATCAACAGATGTCTTCCCGCTAAACTCAATTAGGTCATCAATAACATGCTTAGCCAATTGGTTTTGTGGTGATGGTGCTGCCATTGATAATGAAATTGGGTAAAATATGATATTATTGAAAGATTGATAAGAAAGGTTGAAGAAGAGTTGTGGGGATAGTGTGATAGAGAAGATACTTGTAACTCCTTATGAATTTAAACTATAAAGACCTAAACTTTAAAACCGCACAATAAGTCCTCCTTTTAAACTATCACTATAAATTAGGGGTGTTTATCCGTTCGGTTATCGGGTTGTTTGGTTTCGTTAAATCGGTTATTTTTTTTATTCGGTTCAACACGAAAACCGAACCGAACTAGAATTAAACCGAAGCGAACCAAAAACCGAATATGGATTCACTTCGCTTCTTGGGTTGACCCGAAAAGTCTTAAAAACGGATAAAACGGAAAAAAATGGACTAACGCAGACGAAAACGTGTAAGAACGTAAGAAAACGTATGGAACGTAAGAAAATGTACATTAATATGTAAAACGATGAAAGCGTATGAAAGCGTACGAAGACGTCTAAAATAGATGAAAGCGGCTAAAAGCGACGAAAACGGTCAAAAACTTATACAAGCGGACTAAAACATGAAAAACCAATGACAAAGTGTAAACATGGACGAAAACGTGTAAACAAAAGCGAAGCGTATAAAACGATTAAAAGGACAAAGTCGATGCAAAAAAAAGTATGAAAGCAGGCCAAAGCGTGTAAAAATGAAAATGTGTAAAAGTGTAAGAAAGCGTATGAAAGCGGCGAAAAAGTCTTCAAAACATATGAAAATGGCTAAAGCGGACAAAAAGCGAACTAAAGCGGACACGTATAAGAGCGTAATAAAATGTACGTTAATATGTAAAACAGATGAAAGCGGACGGCGTCTAATATAGATGAAAGCGGCTGAAAGCGGACGAAAGCGGTCAAAAACTTATACAAGCGGACTAAACACGGACGACGTGTAAACAAAAACAAAAGCGTATAAAACTTATTAAAAGGACAAAGTCGTGCGAAAGCGGTGGAAAGCGTATGAAAACAGACGCAAACGTGTAAAAATGTATGAAAATGTGTAAAAGTGTAAAACGCATAAAAACGGACGAAAACTTATGAAAAGAGACAGCGTGTAAAACGCATAAAAATCGGAAGAAAACATGTACAAAACTAAGAAAGCGTATGAACACGGACGAAAACGATAAGACCGACTAAAGCGGACGAAAACGCACAAGGGTTGTGTTACCGTGCCCAACGTATCTAACGCAACCCTAAACACGGTTTCACACGGTGTTTTGAGTAAGACACGTGAGTTAATGATTTTATGTCATCACGAAATGTCAAAATTAACGTGCCCACCCTTAATAACTTTAATACATTCATATAACCTTCACACTATAACTATGGGTCAAAAGCATTGGGTTATAGTTGCTTAGTATATACGACCTACCAAGCGGTGCAACATGTTCATGACCGGTGGAAATTCACATGGTGGGTACATGTTACGGTTTTCAAATTAGCGTTCGGTTTGGAAATTCAAACATTCAATCAATAGTATATATAAAATTATAGTCACAAGCATTTACGGTTTTGGAAATTCGCGTTCGGTTCGTGATCGGGTGATAAAGAATAATGAAAGATATTTGGATTTTGTGAATAAATTTATGAAACATAAACTAAAAACAAAAAAGAGCAAGGTTAGATCAAGTGGTTAACACTCTTGCCTCGGAGAAAGAGGTCAAGGTTCGATCCTTACCCATGGCGGAGGTTCTTTTCTACCTTTGGTAGAACCAGAAGCGACCTCTCGAGGTTCGATCCTCACCCTTGCAAGGCGGAGGTCCTTTTCAACCTTTGGTAGAGCAGGCGCGACTCTCTACCTTAGGTAGGGGTAAGGCTGTCTCGTCTCAACCTCCCACATACACCGTGGAAGGCGATATTGGGACCCATAACCCGTGGAAGGCAGTCTTGGAGTTACTTTACTTTTTTTTTTTTTTTTTTAAACTAAAACAACTAAATAAGCAAATAAATCAACTAACAAAAGTCGAAATAACCTAAAATGCACTTAATCCTAAAAATACCAAATATTGGAAATTTAAGCATAAAATTTAAAATTATTTTTAAAAGTCCTAAATACTTATATATATATATATATATATATATATATATATATATATATATATATATATATTTTATATTTATTTATTATGAATATATAAATATATTTTTAAACTAATTAAATGAAAAAATCATTAAATCAAAAAAATCAAAATCATTTTTAAACTAATATGAAAACTTTTCAAAATTTAAGCAAATTTAAAATTCCCCACAAATTAAATTTATTCCCCAAAGTTTGCATCAAGGCATTCCAAACTAATTGCAAAATTAACTCCTCCTCCTCCTCCTCTGTGCCACCACACCTCCTCTCATCTCACTACAAATCCCGTCACCACCACAACTCTCCCGTCATAGACCCACCAGTCCGTCACCACCGGTAAGTATTGTTATCTTCCTTTTGTACACATCGTTCTAACACATAAAATAACCTGTTAAGCCTATTAGCTAATTGAACATTTGTTTGAGATATCCTCTTGTAAATTATGTCATTTTCTTGTTAAATTTAGATAGTTAATTGGTTAAAAATTTAAGAAACCACATTAAGCCTGTTACCACATGAACATGGAACCATAATTTAGCTAGTTAATTTCTTATTTTTCCTTGACCCAAACATCCCTTTAGGAACTGTTTCATTAGACTTTATTCAATTCTTAGCATAATTCAATACCACATTCAATCTTTGAGCTATCCTCATTACTTGGAATGTCTTTTTTAACTTTTAAGATCATCAATTGAAGTTTGATGTTGTCTTGTATAATCTTCAATAACTTGGGTGTCTTTTTAACATGCTGCGGGGACTACATTTATAAACATTCTTTGCTTTCGGATAAGTGGGACACATTTATAAACATGGACAAGTCTTGGATAGGAACTAATAGGACCAACAAATCTTATGTTGATGGAGTAGCGGCGTTATTGATTATGCAAGTACACAACTTGCGGAAGATGGGGAACATCGACCCACGAGTTAAGAAAAATGATCTTTCAATGCCATGTCCGTATGCATTGTTTAAACCACATAGAGCATAAAGTGGAGAAAGTGCGGTTCCATTTATTCAACAATGGGTTTGATCTAAGCTACCTAAACTGGACTAAACATGGAGAAGGATGAGTCATCAATAAGTACCGAAACACACATTAACGCTACAACATAGTTTGTTGACGACACGGATTTTGCTTGGATATTCCAACGGATGCCCCACAACGATGAAATGGTTAATGCTACAAAGATAATTTTGATGAGGATGATCTTGTCAAGTTTCAACAATTATTATTAGGCGAGAGAAGCCTCTTTCACGCAGGATGTCCCGACTTCACAAAGATGTCCGCAATAGTTAAACTACTCAACTTGAAGGGTAAGTACGGATGTTCGATAAGTTCTTTCTTGAATTACTAGGATTGTTAAAGAAGATCTTTTCTTTGGTAACGAAATGGTGGAAAAACTTATCAAGCCAAAAATATTTGAAATTGATGGGATCGGGATACAAAAGATACATGTATGTATCAACAAGCGCCTTCTTTCTTTGGAAGGGTGACAAGGATTTGATGCGTGTCGAACTTGTGGGATATCAAGATGGAAGGTGGATAATAAGACTAATAAAGTGTACGAAAACATTCCAACAAAGGTAATGTGGTACTTTCCAATTATACCAAGGCCGCAGCGACTATTTAAGCTAGAAAGTATTTGAGAGGATTTAAGATGGCACGCGACACGGAGGATAACCGATGGTGTGTTCGTCACCCATGATTCAAAGGCATGGCGTACCATAGATGAAAAATTCCCGAAATTGTTTGAAGATCCAAGAAATCTACGGCTAGGAATATCGGTGATGGGGTTGGCGTCAACTCGGAAATAGGCATCACGATGTATGGCGGTTTAACGGTCATATACAACCTTCCTCCATGGTTGTGTATGAAAAGAAAGTTTATCATGCTTTCGGTATTAATATCGGGATACCGGAAATGATATCGATGTTTTTAGAACCGTTAGTTGATGATCGCAAACCTTATTCGATCTGAGGGGTTGATACATATGATGCATCCACAAAGATAACTTTAATCTACGTGCCGTTGTGTTATGGACAATAAATGATTACCACACTTGGTACATTATGTGGCTGCCCGTCTGATGGATTCAAAGGTTGTGTAGTATGTGGGAAAGATACAAGCGTGTTAGACTTTACGCCTCATCCAAGCAAAGTTATGTTGGTCACAGACGATATCTACCATATGACCATCCGTTCGAGAAGGCAAAGGAAGGCATTTAATGGACAACAAGAATTTCTCCGGCTCCAAACCCAATGACCGGGAACAAATATACAACGAGTACAACATATTGAAAATAAGTGGGGAAAGGAAAGCGAACAAACAATAATGCATCGAAAACCAAGAAGATACGAGAGGCGGAGGTGGGAAGATTCAAAAGCGAAAAAGAAACATAATGTAGAGAGGGTAGTTCAAGCCAAGTAAGCGGACAAAATGGTGCGTATTGGAAGAAATTCAACATTTGGTATCGAAAACTTAGGTATTGGAGGCATAATTACATTCCACATTGTATTGATTTTATGCATGTAGAAAAGAATGTTCTTTGAGAGTCTCGTCGAACTTTGCTACATGTTCGGGAAAGGCGAAAGATGGATTGAATGCTCGATTGGATCTGGTGAGTTGGGGTAAAACAAGAGTTGTTTGCTATGCAAGAACAAGACAAAACAACACTACCTCCAACGGGTTACACATTAACGAATGATGAAAAGATATTTTTGTGAAACTTTACACAACATCGAGGTACCACAAGGCTATTGTTCAAATTTCTCTTCTTTGGTCACCTAAAGGATAGGAAGCTCATTGGCCTAAAATCGCATGACTATCACATGCTAATGCAAGAGTTTACGCCAATTGCAATCGTTCAATCATGCACCCACCCACACGATATGCTATTATCGGGTTTTGCTTTTCTTTAAATCAATATGTTGCAAAGAAATAATATTGCAAGAACTAGATAATATGCAAGCGAAGCTAGTAGTGACACTTGTGCCTACTCGAGAAGTTCTTTCCTCCATCATTCTTTGATATTATGATACATTTGTTGTGCACCTAACTCGGGAGGTAAAATTATGCGGTCCCATATGCTTTCGGTGGATGTATCCATTCGAAAGATGTATGAAGGTTATTAAAGGACATGTGCGGAATGTAAATAGACCGAGAAGGATGCATTCTTGAGGAGACTATTGCGGAAGAAACAATAGAGTTTTTAGCGAATATCATAAATCCATGAAAACTGTTGGTATCCCACGATAAACATGAAACGATGAAAATGAGGAAGGAAAGCCATTGTCGGCGGCAAATCAAGCTGAAGTTTCTATGGAACTCTTTTAGAAAGCACATTTGTATGTAATAAATAATCTGAGATGAAATTGTACCGTATATCGAGTAAGTCTTACTAACACATGTCTATTTCGTTCTTGAAAATGATGTATCAAATATAATAATCAAACACATTGTTTGAGCGACACAAGCAAGTTTTGAAAGCGAAAACCCGGGTAAGCGAATAGCATTTACGGAGAATGAGCACAACAAATCTTTTGCCAAGTGGTTACGCAAAAAGTAATTAATCTTATGTTACTCAACATACCCTTTCTAAACCTTATTTCTCACTCATTTTGATCCGAAAATTGGTGTACTTATTCTTTTGAGCTAATATATACTTGTAATGAAATTCGGGTTGAGAGAGTTACAAATCGACAAAGAAAGTGTATCGAAAGCTGTAAGGTGGATATCCTATGGACCACGCGCCACCGTAGTGAAATCGATGCATATCACATCAATGGGTATACTTTTCGTGCGAAAGATCATGAAGGCAAAGTTTACGAGAACAGTGGGGTTAGTGTTGAGGCATTAGATATGCACATATCTAAAGAAGTTGCAACCACAAGAAAAGCATATTATTATGGGGTTTTACAAGAGATATGGGAACTAGATTACCGTTACATGCAAATTCCTCTTTTCAAATGTGACTGGGTTAATCACAAAGCTGGTGGTGTGAAACGCGATACTACTCTTGGGTATACATTGGTTGACCTGAATAGTTTAGGCCACAAGGTTGATCCGTTCATATTAGCCGCACAAGCACGACAAGTGTTTTATGTGAAAGACCAGGTAGATAAAAATTGTCTATTGTGTTTAAGACACCTCCCAAGAATTACAAAGATAAGTATGACGAAGCCGATGAGGAATTTAGTACCGTCATTCACCGACACAATGATAACATATTGCCGCGTGTGGATCGGCGTGACTTGGGTAACGAATCACGAACCGACTACTATCGAACCGACTGTTGTTATCTGAAATCCAAGTGAACCATGTTATGGTCAAGTTGTCACACTCTACCTTTATCATATTTCACTCTTTTAAAGCATATAGACATTCGATTTTTGTACTTTTTAAGGATTTATGTTTATAATACAAGACTTAATATTAGTTAAATCATTAGGTATATTTTTTGTTTAAGGATATGTTGAAAAGCAAAAATTCTCACAGTTGGAGATGTATGGAAGTTGTGCTAGTTGATGTGCTATAGTACGAGTTAATTACGGTGATGTCATTATTAAGTCTGTTTGACCATTCTTTAGTGCGGTAGTGCAAAAAGTAAAAATGATTTTTCTTGTTTAAATAGTACCGTTACCTAATTTTAGGTGGTCAAGTATTTATATGGATAATTTTTATTTTTAGAATTCATATTTATCCTTTAATTACTTTATCCTAATATTTAAAAGTTTAAATCTTTTATTTCGATTAAGTCTCCTTACCGACACTAAACCCTAATTGCCTGCACTACCAATACTTCAATTAACATAAAAGATGGCACAATTAAAGTTTGTAGACAAGCACAATCAAGTGGGATTTCTCAAAAGCTGCTTTGAAAGCACAAGCTTGACGAGATAGTGGACTTTCTAAAGGGTAGTCATATCGGTATGCCCTTACTCATAATCCAACTATCTATGATTCCCTAGTCAAGCAGTTACGGCATCTTGCTCTTGCTAGAACTATTGCGATGGGACACTAGAGTTAAATGCAACTATTGATACGTTAGAGTATTCAATCAGCGAGGAATCGATCGAAGCAAGCTTCAATTGGGCGATGCCTCGGGGATTTCAATGTTGCTAAATGATGACCTCTTTCGAGGATTGGAAAATATTGGATATCCAACCGATGGAACATTCACTTTTGGAAGAGTCATTTTACGCCACAATGGCGTTTCCTTGTGCATCATATTTTACATTGTATGAGCTCTAAAAGTGGTGGATGGGATCAATTTGGAAGCAATATTGCTACGCATTGGTCTGTCTCTCCACCGGCGAGACTCTTCAATTTTTCAAAAATGATTTTTGATGCCATGGTTGCTAATTCCAAGAATAAGAAAAAGTTTTGATGTACCCAAGATTTTTCAAATGATCTTAAATGTTGAAACAACAAGCAAACATCCTTACATTGCTCTCCTTTCACTAAAAGATATTTGGTAATATGAAAAGGGGTTTTGAAGGGCACACAAGCCACTTTTATGCGCTATGTTGCTTTGTTGCTCTTGACCACGAAGGTACATCTACATCTGTTCCATCTCCTCTTGCTACATCGAGCTCGGGCTCAACCTACATCGAACCCGAAAAAAGCGAGTTTGAGCAGAGGACACCAACACCCCACCACCTTCACCTTGGTCCATAAGGAAGAACCACCGGTGATTCCTCAACCACAACCTCCAACACCCACTACTACAGCAGAACCCGGTTCCTTATCTATGGAAGATCTACTTCAACCGGTTCTCCAACCGATTTCAAGGGTTGATGAGTTGGAGAAAAATTGAAGAAGACCAAGAAGTCACTGGGGACTACTACAAAAGAGTTAAGAAATTGGAGGAAATTCAAGCAGACGGGGATAGACATTACAGACTCGGAAGGTGAGGAATCCTCCGAGGAAACTCAAATTAGTTCTCAAGGATTGGGCGGTGAAATCTTGGTTAAGAATTTCAATCACAAGAAATCCTTTAAGAAGAGATTGGATAAAGAAGGCGCAAGTTCTAGTGGAGTGGATAAGTCCGGTGACTTTACTAAAGATAAGTCCGGTGGTCTTTGAAATTAAATCGCTTTGATGAAGATTTTAATACTCGCTTTGATCTTTGAAGTTAATACTAGTCTTGAACATATTAATCTGGTAGTGATCCGGGTAGTCTTGGTGAGGAGTTTGTGCATAGGGAGGCAAAGGAATAGTGCAAGAATCTTACGAGCGGTGAAGACCAAAAGCAACTCATGAAGAGAAGCTAGCTTAGAGATTGCTAGGATTCAAGCGGAGGATTGAAGAAGCTAAGCGTGCGATCTCAAGCGGTGAAGACCAAAAGCAACTCACGTGAAGAGGAAGCTACCTTAGGCGAGATTGCTAGGATTCAAGCGGAGGATAAGGTGAATAAGCTAAGCGTGCGATTGCAAACAAGGGATGATGGTGATTGCCAAAAGTGCGGGAGGAACCACAATTAATCAAGAACAAATGAAAAGGAAAGGCGAAATTGAGGAATCGCCAAATTCTACATCGATGAAGAATGGGATACTATAAAGGCGAATATTAGTAAATAGAGATATCCTTCACGATATTGGCGGAGAAGACTATGCAAGTAAAATGGTTGAGATAATTAATGAGAAGAAGAGGCTTCTCGAGAGCGAGACAAAGAGAAAGGATGAGCAGACCCTTGACCAAAGTCGAGCAAAGGGATTATATGATCCACTACGTCAAAAATCAAGGAATCCTACACGGAAGTTGAGCCGATTAAGGAAATTGAAGACGATGTTCTAAAAGCGAAATTTGAAAAGTAGTGTACCAAAATAAAAATTTATTCCAATGGATTCGAGTTGGAAGCTTCAACGCTAAAAAGGAAGGGTTACAATCTTCAACCAAAGGATGCTAAGAAGCGAAGATTGCGAGAGGCGAAAAGGTTCTTTGTGAAAAACTTGGTGATAAGCCAAGCGTAAAGAAAGAGGAGGAAGGCGAGGTTAAGCAACCGGTTTTGAATATGACAAGGAAGAAATCCTTTGGAAAGAAAGGAGTGAAAAGGATAAGACAAATGTTAAGAAGGAAGTGGAAGAGTACATGAAGGATAAGGTTGATGAACCGTCATCGAAGAAGAGTTTACCATGGGCTCCATTCCTCTGAGTTCAACACTTCACTGCTAAGATTGCAAAGGTTCGGATCATCAAAAATGGGAAAAAGGTAGTTTACACGATAGTAAGGGAAAATCACACGGACACTATATATGTGAACTTTCTGGTTTATTGAGTGATTTGTCCAGGGATGATTTGAAGACCATGTACCGGTGATGATGGAAAAGCATGGTGACGAGAGACACGAAGAGGAATATGAAAGAGTCCTCAGGGGTGACTTGAAGACCATGTTTGAGACACCGGATCTTGATGATGAAATGTGGGCGGCTGTCAAGAACAAGTGATCGGATGGAGATATTTCCACACTTGTCGGTGCCTTGTTTGGAATTAGAAGCGCAATTGTTTATATGCTTACAGTGGAGTATCCACTTCCAAGCGAGATTCGAGGGCTATGCTTGAGAAGAAGGCATTAGGTGAAAGAAAGGATGATGCATGCTATCGACTTTTGAGGTTAATTGAATCAAAAGCTCAACGACAATATCTTGGCGATATAATGATTAAGTCGGTAGTATTCATAGTTAGTTACATTTATGAAAAACAGAATAGTTTATTAGAGTTTAGGAAGGCATATGTACGGCGTAGAGATATCTTAGGAAGAGATATCTATATCCTTCTACACGTTTTGTATACTAGGTTTTCCTAAGTGTATAAAGGAACCCTAAAGTATAGTGAAATGAACTTGTACTTAGGCGAATAGAAATATTAATAAAAGAAGTTTATTAGTGAAATAGTATTTGTGTTCTTCTTGCTTGTTGTTAAGATTCCGCATTAACAATCAAGTACTCGTTGTTAAAGAGTTCTTCATATATATAATTAGTTTGGATTTATCCAAGTTTAGTAGATTGTGGTGTTGCACAAGTGTTAATGTGTGTGTTTGTGTGTGCATATCAATGTGACTATAAAAGCCATCACCTACAAACCCACATTTTCATTAACAGCACAATAAATGCAACAAACTTGACCATATGGTGTTTAAAGTGAAGAAACGTGTATTTTGTGTGACTATTGATCATCCAATGGCCACATCAAATTTATTGTAGGATTAGGATGTTCATCTTTGCACCCACATTTTGATTAATACAAGTTCATCTTTGCACCAAAAAATATATATATTTTGTGTTGTGGTCTACTTATAAACAGAAAACTTTAGTGGTTAAAGTTGCGAGTACAAAGTTAAGTCTGGTAGGTTAGTTTTAGTGGTTAAGGCTGCCAGTACAAGGTTAAGTCAGCGGACATAAGCTAAGTCTGTTTAGTATTAGTAGTTAGTTACATTTATGAAAAACATAATAGTTTTTGTGTGACTATTGATAATCCAATGGCCACATCAAATTTCTTTTGTGTGGCCATTTCTAACATTTAGTCACATAAAGCATGTTTCTTTTGGTTATTTAGTCACATACAATTAAGCATAAAGTGGCCAAAGTGTTAATAAGTGTGACCATATGGTGTTTAAGGTGAAGAAATATGTCTTTTGTGTGACTATTGATCATCCAATGGCCACTTGAATTTTATGTTTGTGTGGCCTTTTGTAACATTTAGTCACACAAAGCATGTTTGTTTTGGGTATTTAGTCACATACAATTAATCATAAAGTGGCTAAAAGTGTTAATAAGTGTGACCATATGGTGTTTCAAGTGAAGAAAGGTGTATTTTGTGTGACTATTGATCATCCAATGGCCACATGAATTTTATGTTTGTGTGGCCTTTTCTAACATTTAGTCACACAAAGCATGTTTGTTTTGGGTATTTAGTCACATACAATTAACCATAAAGTGGCTAAAAGTGTTAATAAGTGTGACCATATGGTGTTTAAAGTGAAGAAACGTGTATTTTGAGTGACTATTGATCATCCAATGGCCACATATTAAGTTACGTGACCATATGTCTTGGATTTTGGCTACACTTAAATAATATGTGTGACAAAGCGTTTAGCGTGACCATATATGGCATTTGGTCACGGTGTTAGTAGTAAATGTGACTTTATAGATTAGCTTTTGGCAAGCTAACACAAACTAAACTTTAAACACACATATTAACTTACGTGAACATATGTCTTGGATTTTGGCTACACTTAACGAATGTGTGACAAAACATTTAGTGTGACCATATATGGCTTTTGGTCACAGTGTTCAAGTGTGTGACATATATTTGTCCTTTGTTTATATGTATATCGTGACTAATGCTTCAACCTTACTTTTCATTTGTCACTTGTTCCAATTTCGGATGTGGCTAAAGAGTTGGCAAAACATATCACCACCCTTAAATAATGTGTGACAAAACTTGACTCTATGATTTAGACACACAAAAATTACTTCATGTGACTAACGCATCAAGGTTACTTGTATTTGTCACGCGTTCCAAATTCATATGTGGCTAAATGATGCGAAACAAAATCACGGATACCTTTAGCCACACAATGTTCAATTGTGTGGCGTCTGAGTTCTAATGGTCACACAATCAAAATTTTCATGTGTGACTAATTAGTACATGTTGTCAATTTTCGTACCTTGACCACACAAATATGCGAATGTGTGGCCGTTCCATTTCGACCATGCGTGACCAAATCCGTTTTGTACTAGTGTGACTAGCGCTTGTAAGTCTACAACCACTTCGCTTTTACTAGCGGTAGTAAAATTAACTATAGTGGTAGTAAAATAACTAGCTTGTAAGTATACGCCAATTCATTTTCAATGTTTGGCGTTGCTTTCATGATTCAATGTTTTCAATTTTACGTAGTTATTTCATTTGTTGTATCATTAAAATACATACCTAACTTTGAACTTAGTTTGCACTCATTAAACCGAAATATTGAATAAGCCAAACATTGAGGTGGCAAACGGGCGGTCAAGCGCACACGGCATCGCTAAAACGGCACGGCTAGAATGGGCACGGCTTAAACGGGCACGCAAGCAACGGGCACGGGCCAAACGGGCACATGTTATACAAATCGCTTAATAAAAGACCTAAAACGACTAAATAAATTCTTAAACGTAATATTTTATTTATATTAACAAAATAAATATATTATATAAAAATATATTTAAAACGATCGTTAATGTTCAACAATTGAGAGAAAAAAAGTGCCCGCTTGTGCCCATTTAAGTTTTCAATGGGCTATATGTGCCCATTTCAAAAAAAGAAGGGGGCTAAATGTGCCCAAATCTTCTAAAAATGTGCCCATTTAGCCCATCTTTTTGCTTCTGGGCACATTTTGCCACCTCTACCAAACATGTATCACAGAACAAACGTAATAAGAGCCATCTCTTCATCTTGATTAGTAGGTTCTCTTGTATGTTGCAAGATCCTGTAGTGCTTTTTTACTACTTCTATACCAAGAGCCATCTCTTCATCTTGATTGGGATCAAGAGTCTATGTCATTGCATCAAGTTCATGTTCACTATTTTCTTCAAAATCATCTTCATCTACGTTATGTTCCCTGCACCCTCCATTGTCATTATCATTCATGTCGCATGCCCGCATAATGGTAAACCAATATAATACATCAATAAATAATGTCGCTTGATGTAATAAAAATTTATCCTCACTTTACAATCATTAACAATGGTCGATTCGCCCAAAACAATAAGTTTATCACACAAGCTAACCACTTGTGAATGGTCAACCGTAATAAACTTCAAACAATCGTAAACAAATGCAATTAAGATCCGGAGAGTATAGTGTTTATTGTGTCGTTAAGTCCCACTGAGACTTAATGGTGTTTAAACACGCTCAGTGTCGAATAATCACTAAGGATAGTGATCAAGAAGGATTTTGGAATATTTATACCTAAAGAAAAGTCTTGTAAATTACAGGGCTTAAATGCAAATTAAAGAAAATTAAAAGCTAAAATATATTAAATAAATGCTATCACTATTTTTAAAATGATGTTTTTCTTGATTTATAAAACAAAATAACTTAAATAAACTATTTTAATTGAAGTGTAAACCTAAATTACCTAAAAACGTGACCTAGAATGAAAACGCTGCTATATGTAAAAATTACGAAATAAGCAAGTAAAAACGTAAAATTTGTGAAATAAAAGTCCTACGAATGTAAAAACAATTTTCTTACTTACTATATGACAAAAGAAAATTTTAGAAATAAGATTTATATTTTTTGACTTTATATTTTTTATTATGAATTAAATACTATTTTAAACTAATTAAATGTTTAAAATACTAAAACTATTCTAAAAATCAAACTTTTTATAAAATACTTATTAACAATACAATGCTAGGAAAAATACAAAAGTTGAAAAGCTTGTTTTAATAAGCTAGAAATAAGCTAATTAACTCAGATAAGCTAAACTCGAACACAAAGGGTATATATTAAATTGTGCAAAGTATTACCACCAAAGACCCAAGTAAGGATGGTAGTGTGTGTGGTGAGTCGGTGGCTGTGGTTCGAATCCCAAAGAACTCTCTTTTGCAAAATATTGTTTTTTGTATTTTCTTTACAAACTAATTAAGCTAACTAAGATAAGCAATTTTATAACTATAACTTTTATGAAAACTACTAATAAGCACGTATAAGCTAAAAATACTTAATAAAGGAACAAAATTTGAAATAAGCACAAGATTAAGTTAAAATGGCTTATAAGCTAGTGAATAAGCAAAAGCTAATTGAGATTAAGCTAGACTAATTATAATAAGCTAATATGACCATCGAGAAAGCATAATGACTTATAAATAAGCACTAAACAATCCAAATAAGCACAAGTCTATCTGCTTGCACAGGTTCTATATGGTTATCTAGATACTTTAAGCTAGTATTTAAGCAATCGTAATAAGCTAGAAAATGAAAAAGAACTTTGAACTAACAAGTTTACCGCTTAAGCTTTCCAAAAGCTAATTTTCAAGGTTCGCTTCCATTAATAAGCTTGTGACAAGCTTTTGAAAACCGGTGACCATCGATTAATGACTCAAGATATACCGAGTGTTTTGGACAAACAAAAGCTATGTGAGCACTATCGAATAAGCTAGAAATTGGAAAATAAGCTTTGACTGTAGAGTCACTTAGTGATTGACGAGCAGTGTAATACTCATCATTTTGGTCAACTGAATCGCAAAACGCTTAAAAACGCCGAAATGCATCAAAACACCAAAATATTCCAAAATTGCATTTTATATGTTTCATGCAAAATGTTTAAAATCGATGAAAATGAGCAAAGTTTGCATAATTGGCGCTTACCCATAAGTTTCTAAAATTGTCAAAATAGTCCCCGAGTCAAAATTTCAAAGTAAAATCACCAAAGGTCCTTTTAAAATCAAAACTTGTCAAAATTAATCCTTTGGTGAAAATGTCAAAAGTTTGAGAAAATTACAAGTTTGGTCCTCCAACTTTGAAATTTGGCAAAATGGCCCCTGAAAATTGCAAATGGCAAGTTTGGTCCTTATACTTTTTAAGAGTGTCACTTTTGGTCCCTTGAAACATCTTTGATGATTCGCGATTAGGCCCTTGTATTTTCGTAAAATTGCAATAAGGTCCCTATAATATTAAACCCTTAAACACTCATTCGACCTCGCCACCAATTTTGGACCTTCCTTAATCCCTTTGGACCCTTTCACCATTTGACCCCTTTCTACTAATATCCGTCAAAACCTCTCGTCAAAAGCCCCTCGCGCCAATTTCTTCCCTTCCACTCGCCTCGCAACACCCCGCACACTCCACCCTCCTCACCTTATCCCTTCCCATGTTCCCTCCTCCACACAACTCCAACTTCATTTAATGCACCCTCCTAACACTCAATCCCCAACAATCACAAATAAGCATTTCGCCAAAATGGATTTAATGGTTAAGATCACATTTTCTCATCCAAGGGTCGAAAATGGGCGGATTAATCGAGATGAGAGAGAAGCATTTGACTATAAAAGAAGGAAGAAAGAAGCAAGCAAGGAGTAGTTAGTTTTACATATTTTTCTTTAATGTCGCTTTTTTTATAAATGTTGTAGTTTAATCAAAATGGTGTAATTTCGCCTATGTATCACTTTCAAGTTAACAAATCATTGTATTAAGCTTTTGAGTTTTCAATCCAAGTTTTAGATAAAATTCCATGTTTTAGGTTATCAGGTAATTTTCAATTTTAAAATCTCATGTTTAAGCTTAAGAGCTTGTATTTAATTTCAAACAATCTTGTATAAGCTTATGTTAGCTTTGTATCACCACATTCAAGGTTTAAGTGATTTTGGTTCATGGTCAATAATAGTCAACTGTTGGAGCAAATTGACTTGGAAATGAAAAGGGTGTTGCGAGCCTTATTTGGTTGGATTAGACTAGGATAGATTAGAGTTTGGTTTGGTTTTGGCCGCAACAAAGCCGACACATGCGAGTATCTCGTCTCACTTTTATTTTCAAGCCAATATTGCATATTTTGCTTGTATAAGTATCTCGTGGTCACAGCTTGTTCTTACTGTGTTTAATTAGTTATAATTAGGTAACTTAAGCTCATTTCAATCGCTTATATTAGCTAGTTAAGATCATTCTCGCCTGAGTGCAAAACCAGTAGCTAGTGCGGTGTTTGGTTCTCACGACAACTGCCCTAGAGGCCTGCTTTTGTGTTTAACTCTTGTTGGTTTAAGTTTGTGTAGCATATTTTAGCTCATATCTCTTTGGTCTTGTGCCTGCACATGTCCAAAGTCAACATCATGCATTAATCTGTCTCTAAGCTTGTCTGTTGAGTTTTTGTAAAGTCAAAAGCTCATCTTGTGTCTGAAATACATAAAGTTAGCTAGCATTAGTCTTATTTCATCTATTAAGTTCATAATCAGTCCAAAAATCAAGATCAAATTTCACAATAGTCAACTTTTCAGTTTTGCTTAAAAAGTCAAAATGCACAAATCTCAGTTTTGGCCACACTAGGAAGATTTTTAGTGGACTCATCTTTGGGCCAATTTCAGTGATTCTTGTTGTTTTAAAATATTCCCTTGGTCTATTTTCTTGTAGTGATTTTTGTGGATTTTTGTTAATTTCTTATAAGCCCTAAAAGATCTTGTCAAATGAGAAGAAGTGCTCTGCAGTGGCACCGAGCCGAGCACAGGCTTGTTCTGATTTTGTAGCTCTTGCATAGAGCTTATCATAGCTCCCCTAGGTCTCCATTTTGGTTTAGAGGTTCTTAGCCATGTCTCCTACTAGTTCCAATTTGTGGATTGCGCTTTCACTTATTGTGTGGCTTATTTTAAGCTCAAAGTAGCCCCTAGAACTGCTTTAGCTCATAAGCTCAAATTCACCAAATCCTTGTAGATTGCAATTGTGGTTATAGCTTGTTGAGACTTATTGCATTTTAGTTCTCTTAGCTTATAATAACTTCTCGTAACTCTGGTGGCTTGTCTTCTTCATTTGGCTTATCCAAGTGCTTATTTATAAGCACTTGGCACATCAGTTCCTAATTCCTCCACACATGCACCTGTTTTTCTATTTTTCTTAGATTCCTAATATAATTTTAGACTTTTCCTGAAATTTTCAGATTTTTCTAAGTTGATTTGCTATTTTTCTTGATTTAAATTAGTTTTTAAGCATTTTTAATTAGCTTTAAATACAAATAATTAAGAAAAGCTTCAAAAAAATAATTTTTCATTTTTCTTAAGTTAAGATAAATATAAAAAGCCAAAAAAGTATTTTTTTTCATATTTTTCTTAGTTAAAATTGTATTTTTAAATAATTTAAGTAGTTTTTAATAGTTTAAAATTCATAGAAAATAGAAAAATAATCGTAAAAATACAAAATAGTTTTGAAAATTCTATTTTGATATTTTAGATTTTTCTAAGTCTTAATTTTATTTTTCTAGCTTTATTTCCTATTTTCTTGTATTTTAGGTAATTATTAAATAGTTAAAAATAGTTTTTAATTAATAGTAATTAGATAAATAGTTATAAAAATAATTTTCTTTTTCCATAAATTTTCTTTTATCATTAGGATTGTAAAATGTCATTTTCATATTTTAGGACTTTTATTTCTTAGATCTCACTTTTTATTTTGTACGCTATTTAATTTTATTTTTAAACGAAGTTTTAAGTTTTAAACGCTCATCAATTTTAAAAATAGTGATAGCGCTTATTTAATATTTTTAATCTTTTAATTTCATTTAATTTGCATTTAAGCCGTTGTAATTTGTTGGCTTTTCCTTAGTTATAATCAATATTCACAAACCCCTTTTTCCGCTCAAATTCCTCGATCACTTTACGCTTGATAATCCATTGCATAGCTCACGGGACATAACGACCGGAGACTCTATACCCCCGATCTTCATTGAGTTCGCTCGAGCCGCTTTAAGTTTGTTACGGTCCGCCATTCAAGTGGCGTGCTCGAGTGATAAAGCTTGACCGCTTGGGAGCGATCAAATTTTTAGGCGCTACACGGGAGTCAGGCTGATTATCTTACGCTTAGCAGATTAGTGATTTGGATATTCACTTTGTTCATACCATCCATCTCAGATATGTTTATATTTTCTTATTCAAAATACAAAAATACTTTCTCATTCCTCTTATCCGTATGATTCTATTTCTCTACCCCTCGCACTGCTTGATTCTACTCTTCTTTAACCTCAAAACCGCTTAATTCTATTTCTTTAATCCTCTATATGTTTAATTTTATGTCGACATTCGTCAACATCATCGTCACAAATGTGTGTGAGCGTGTGGAGGGCCTAGTTCAAGCGAATTTTGCAATTGTATGAATTATCCATCAAAATTCTTTTCAAAGTTATTTCGACCACCCGCCACAACCTCGAAATACATTCTAATCTTGACAAACCAGCTCAAACATCTGAGCTACCCTAAGCACCCACCGAGGATTACGAGGACACTTTCTTTGAAGATAGAGCCCGTAATCTAATCGAACAAATTCAAGCCGATGAAAAAGGTCGAGAATTAGAATTGATTACGATGAACCTGCTCAAACACCGGTGACTAGCAAGAATGACTTGCCTAATCTTCACGCTTCTCAAGAACCAAAATCGGAGACCATAACGGAAGTGGTGGAAATTGCTAGCTCTCGAGCACACCACTTGTCCCACCTCCCGATTTTTCCGAATGTTCTTCGAGACTTGATAGTCATTCGGATCACCATGTTGGTTTTGTTGATTCTTTGAATAAACCGATTCCTTTTCATAACTCTCAAATGCAATCGCTTATTCCTTGTGTCGGTTGTGGTGAGCCTCTTTGGTTCACCCCGTCGTTGGTGTACGTGTGTACAATGTGGTAATGATATTCATAACGGAGTTGTTTGTTTTGTGGTTCGAGGAATTCATTTGATTATGATCCTAATCGAACTCATTTAACGACCCCTCAAACTTTTCCAATTACCACCCACAACCGACTTATCTTCATATGACCAACATTATCCGCTGTGAATTTTGTGGAGGTCCTCACCAAGGATTTGAGTGTCAACTGAAACACGTTTGTCTATGAACAGCTTTTCCGATGCTCGTAACTTTGGTTATAACCAAAATCCATATGATTCACCATTCCAAACTCAACAGCTTTATCATATGAGTACCGTGGAGGTCCCCACTTCACTCGATTGTCAAATAGGGAACCCAGCCCTTGTAACAATCATGACTCTTACTTGTTTGACAATTCCTAACCTCCACAAAGACTATACGGTTCAAACTCCACTCGAGCCGTTGTCTCAAGAAATCTCCCAAGATTTTGAAACCACAATGAAAACACTTGATGATATGATTCAAAACTTTAAGAATCAAGTGAGTGGTGAAAAGACCATAGGAGAATTGCTAGTCAAGAACGAGAAGAACGAGAGGCTCGCAAATCTAGGGAAGAATTATTAATCCTAGAACAAGCACCTAAGACGCTCCCAATTTCTTAAGGCGCTTCTATATGATGATGACGAGGAGAGTTTTTATCCTTTTAGAGATAATATTTCTCAACTCCTCGCCGGGCTGATATCCAAATAGCTGAGATTCCATCTCAAACAACTCGCTATCACACCCGAGATTCACACTCACTCTTATTACGGGGACGAGCATCTCGACACTGCTCCCGAAAAGGAATCGGACGAATTCATAAAGTCTAGTGTTGAGAACCTTGTCCCAATCCCAAGAGAGTCACTGTGGAATTCTTGATCATGTGTGATATCCTCCTCCTCTTGTCTTCCCAACAAATCATGTCGAGATGTTCTCCGATTCGATGATGATGATTCGTTATCTGTGGAGACATCATTTATGTGGAAGATTCACCTTCGAGCTTGTTAGCTTAGAAGAAGAGAATGATGAAGTTACGACAATCGAAATCAAAGATGAAGCTCTTCGAGCAACATTATTGAATGTCGCCTTCTCATTTCTAAAATCGAGGCTTTCAAAGAGAAACCTATTTCATCTCCTATCCCCATTAAGGACAATTCTGCTTTTTGGCCAATTTTTTTTGGAGTAAGTGTTTTGCACTTACTCATCTCGTTATCATCCGCCTTTGTCTAATAAACTAAAGGATTGGCTAATCCAGAGCAAACGGCTCTTGGTAAAGATTTCAAACCGCTTATATGGCTTGCAATTTGCCCAAAATTGTATGGTATTCACCACCATATCCTAAAAAGTGAAGAGTTGGCTAGCCCGCAAGTTTATGGCTTGTGGTAAAGGCAAGGGAAAACCATAATTGGTAATCACCACCAAAGATAATTCGATAATTTATCTAAGAGTTGGCTAGTCCGTAAAGGGTACGGTTATTTGTACTCGTAAAGACAAAATCAAACCATTGCTGAAAGTCGGTGGTTTGCTCAAAATCACATGGTTATCGTGTACCATGGTTCTTACTTGAACCAAACATTTGGCTACTCCAACTTTGTAAGTAATGGCTTTTGGTAAAGAGATTCAAATCCATTAAGCTTTTCTCAAAAGATTGCTAGGGACTAGCAATAGTTTAGTGTGGGGGATTGATGAGTGTGTAAATACTCATCATTTTTGTGTTTAACTCTTGTTGGTTTAAGTTTGTGTAGCATATTTTAGCTCATATCTGTCTTGGACTTGTGCCCAATCGCACATGTCCAAAGTCAACATCATGCATTAACTGCTCTCTAAGCTTGTCTCTGTTGAGTTTTTGTAAAGTCAAAAGCTCATCTTGTGTCTCGAAATACATAAAGTTAGCTAGCATTAGTCTTATTTCATCTATTAAGTTCATAATCATCCAAAGATCAAGATCAAATTTCACAATAGTCAACTTTTCGCTTTGCTTAAAAGTCAAATGCACAAATCTCGCCACACACTAGGAAGATTTTAGTGGACTCATCTTTGGGCCAATTTCAGTGATTCTTGTTGTTTTAAAATATTCCTTGGTCTATTTTCTTGTAGTGATTTTTGTGGATTTTTGTTAATTTCTTATAAGCCCTAAAAGATCTTGTCAAATGAGAAGTGTTCTCTGCAGTGGCAATCGAGCTCGCATGTGGCTTGTTCAGATTTTGTAGCTCATGCATAGAGCTTATCATAGCTCCCTAGGTCTCCATTTTGGTTTAGAGGTTCTTAGCCGTGTCTCCTACTAGTTCCAATTTGTGGATTGCGCTTCACTATTGTGTGGCTTATTTTAAGCTCAAAGTAGCCCCTAGAATCTGTTTTAGCTCATAAGCTCAAATTCACCAAATCCTTGTAGATTGCAATTCTGTGGTTATAGCTTGTTGAGACTTATTGCATTTTAGTTCTCTTAGCTTATAATAACTTCTGTTAACTGTTGGTGGCTTGTCTTCTTCATTTGGCTTATCCAAATGCTTATTTATAAGCACTTGGCACATCAGTTCCTAATTCCTCCACACATGCACCTGTTTTTCTATTTTTCTTAGATTCCTAATATAATTTTAGACTTTTCCTGAAATTTTCAGATTTTTCTAAGTTGATTTGCTATTTTTCTTGATTTAAATTAGTTTTAAAGCATTTTTAATTAGCTTTAAATACAAATAATTAAGAAAAGCTTCAAAAATAATTTTTCATTTTCTTAAGTTAAGATAAATATAAAAAGCCAAAAAGTATTTTTTTTCATATTTTCTTAGTTAAAATTGTATTTTAAATAATTTAAGTAGTTTTTAATAGTTTAAAATTCATAGAAAATAGAAAATAATCGAAAAATACAAAATAGTTTTGAAAATTCTATTTTGATATTTTAGATTTTTCTAAGTCTTAATTTTATTTTTCTAGCTTTATTTCCTATTTTCTTGTATTTTAGGTAATTATTAAATAGTTAAAATAGTTTTTAATTAATAGTAATTAGATAAATAGTTATAAAATAATTTTCTTTTTCCATAAATTTTCTTTTATCATTAGGATTGTAAAATGTCATTTTCATATTTTTAGGACTTTATTTCTTGGATCTCACTTTTTATTTTGTACGTTTACGTAATTTTATTTTTAAACGTAAGTTTTAAGTTTTAAACGCTCATCAATTTTAAAAATAGTGATAGCGTTTATTTAATATTTTTAATCTTTTTAATTTCCTTTAATTTGCATTTAAGCTGTTGTAATTTGTTGGCTTTTCCTTAGTTATAATCAATATTCACAAACCCCTTTTTCCGTTCAAATTCCTCGATCACTTTACGTTTGATAATCCATTGCATAGCTCGCTGGGACATAACGACCGGGAGACTCTATACCCTCGGATCTTCATTGAGTTCGCCTCGAGCCGCTTTAAGCTTGTTACGGTCCGCCATTCACAAGTGGCGTGCTCGAGTGATAAAGCTTGACCGTTTGGGAGCACATCGCTGATCTTCTCAAAAGCTAAGATGCACAAGCTAAAGTTAACTAATAAGCTCCGCGAGAGCTTGTGAAGTAGGCTAGCAAATCAGTACATGTGGCATGTTTTGACTTTTTAATTAATGAGCTAAGTTGACTTAAGTGAATTTTAATTACCTCTAATTGATTGATTATGTTGTTTTAAGCTATAATAAGACCGGTTTAACTAATCTTAACAACTTTTAAAGCTATAATGATGATTATGTAATCAAAAATCCTAACAGCTTAACCGGCAATATGAGATTAAAAGCTAATTTGACTTTTAGTAAACTAGGACTAGTTTTATGGTTCGACCGAGCTAATAGATGCTATTGTGACACGTAACATCAATAAGTAACAACTTAAATACCTTCTAACACGTATACTTAAGTAAATCCAAACACCACTTTATGAGACCGATTTGAAGATTTCCAAAGACTTTCACAAATTCGCACCATGCACTAGATTCAAGAACTTATATTATCATAATATGAGACTAGATAAACATGAAACAATGTAGATTTAAGCTTATGAATGTCTTACATGTTGAAATGCCAAATGGATCAAAAGGCTTACAAATTGGATCCAAGCACAAGACCGAGAACCGAGGCACACAAACACAACCTAAAGCTTCCTAATAAGCACTAAACCCAAGGGCAATCCTTTATTAACCCCGCCCAGCCTTTGATCTTCACTTCCATGGATTTTTATTTTAACTCGATTTATTTGTATTTTGGTAATTTTTTTCTTTTGCTTCTAAACAGAGTTTTAAGGTTTCTAAAAGCTTAGAAAAGCTTTATAAGGAGCTTAAGTGAGCTTATGAGTCCTTATCATCCACTGCAATTTACTTTAAGCTTATATGATATTTTTAACAAAATATTGCATAAACTGAATTCATAAACACAAACTGAAATTGATGTTCAGAAAAGCTTTATTACACACTAAAAACTTGAATTACAGAGCTTGAAAGCTTAAACATAAACTAGAATTTAAAAGTTGATTAATTCGACATACATTAATAAAAATTACTCTAGATAGTTCACTCCTATGCTTCTCCTCTTTCTTTATAGCATTGAGATACTCCCCACATGCCTCTGAAACTTTCCCACTTTAAATCTTAGCCATTGATGCACTAAAGTAATCTCACCTTCAAATTGGATTTTGGCGCCAAAAGTGAACACGGTTGCTTGAGACAGTTTTAGAGCAATTAAAGAACTTTGGTATATTGTGGAGGTGTAGGGACACAAAAGGTGAAGTTTTAATGGATTTGTGTGATGTGGAAGTAAAACAGGGTCATGAGTGTAATGTTGAAACGTGTTATGGTGGAGAAGCATTTATTGGTTGTGGGCTGAGATGAGGTGGAAAGGATGGTGATGAGTGTTTTAGACAAATGGGGTGATAAGGTGGAAGAAAACCACCGGTTTTGGTATAACAAAGGTGTGTAAGATGAACAATGAACCCGGTTCATGGGTTTGACTTAATTGACCGAGACTTATAATAAGTGGGGGTTCACAATGTTATTTGGCGGGGTCTTTTGGTTTGGTGGGGATCAAAATACAAAAGGGGTCAAGTTTGGTTTGTTTAATACAAGGACTAATCTTGCAATTTCGCAAACTTCAAGGATCAAACTGTAATTTCTCCAAAGTTATCACAAGGACCAAACTTGACAAAATTTAATAGTACAAGGACCATATTTGATTATTTTACCTTTTTAAATACCCAAGGACTATTTTTGACACTTTTGTAAAGTTGAGGGACCTTTTCTGCCATTTGACCAAAGATTCATTCAAGGACCATTTTTGACAACTTAGAATATTTCAGGGACCTTGAATAACATTTTTCTTTATTTTGAATTACTGTGGACCGAATTTGACAACTTTTGAAACTTGGGGACTAAACGCCAATTATGCAAACTTGATACGTTTTCATCCGATTTTGATATTTTGCATTAAAACACATAAAACACTTATTTGTGATATTTTTATCATTTTGATGCATTTCGAGTGTTTTCGATGTTTTGGCATTTTAAATAAGATAAAAATGATGAGTATTTAGACACTCATCAATCCCACACTAAGATATTGCTAGTCCCTAGCAATGTTTTGAGAAAAATTAATGGATTTCATCTCTTTACCAAAAGCCATTACTTCGAGTAGCCAATTGTTTTAGTTCAAGTAAGAACTTTGGTACAATGATAACCAAATGATTTTGAGCAAATCACCGCCTTTCAACGGTTTTGATTTGTCTTTACCGTAAGCCGCTTGCTTCGGACTAGCCAACTCATAGATAAATTATCAATATTATCTTTGGTGAGCTGATTACCAATTATGGATTTCAACCGCCTTTACCACAAGCCATAAACTTGCGGGCTAGCCAACTTTTCACTAGTTAAAGATATGGTGAGTTGAACACCATACAATTTTGGGCAAATTGCAAGCCATAAACGGATTTGAGATATCTTTACCAAGAGCCGCTTGCTCTCGGATTAGCCAATACTTATGTGGGTTAGACATGGTGGACTGACATTATTTGCCGAGTAAGTGTAAACACTTACTCCAAAAAAAATTTTGGCCAAAATGGGGAATCATGGTGGTATAATTACATGATAAAATTCGTGAGAATTCCCCACACTAGAAATGAATATTGCCCTCAATATTCAAAGTACCGGCATGTTATGCCGAAACATAGAACGAAAAGGGAAATACTACGCCATTATTTTATTTTTGATATATACACATTTTTTTTTTTTTTTTTTTGAGGATACTTATATACAACAATGGGGTAACTCCCCACACTAGGGTGATACTCATGGGTGAAAACCCATGTGGTGTGCTCGTTTTTGATTATCGAGTCGCTAGCTTGACTCGATCCCCGCATTCATTGGTTCATGGGGAAAGTTTGTAGATCCGGACAACCACGTGGAATGTCCTCTCCAAAATAGTGTTTCAATCGATGACCATTCACTTTAAAATTTGGACCATCAGTCGAGATAACTCAATGGTACCATAAGGATAAACCTTAGCAATAGTAAATGGACCGCACTAACGGACTTGAGCTTTCCCGAGAATATCTTCAATCTTGAATTGAAAAGAAGGACTCGATCACCAACGTTGAAAACGCGGTTCTTGATTTTGGAGTCATGAATCTTCTTTGTCTTTTGTTTGTAGATCAAAGAGTTCTCGTATGCTTGATCACGATTTAGTTCATTTAGTTCATTCATTTGAACTTTTCGTGATCACCAAATGTCTCGAATATCGAAGTTTGCATGTTTTAAGGCCCAAGATGCCTTGTGCTCAAGCTCAATCGAAGATGACATGCCTTCCGTACACTAGCTTGTATGGAGTACACCCGATTGGTGTTTTGTAAGTCAGACGGAAGGCCCAGAGCGCGTCATCTAGTTTATCCGACTGTGATGCACGGTTTTCGCCATCGTCCTTTCCAAAATTCTTTAATACCACGGTTAGAAACTTCCATTTGCCCACTTGTTCGGGGTGGTATGCGAGAGAGACGGTGGGTTACACCATACTTTTGCATGACACGATCAAATTGATCATTGCAAAATGTGTACCACGATCATCGATTATAGCTCATGGAGTTCCAAACCTAGCAAAAAGAGATTTTAAGAATTTCACAACTACTCGGGCATCATTAGTAGGTAAAGCTTTCGCTTCAACCCATTTTGACAAATAGTCAATGTACCACAAGTATGTATTTGTTTCTCGAGATGATGGAAATGGCCCCATAAAGTCAATGCCCCATATGTCAAATATCTCACACACTTGAATGGCGCTTTGCGGCATTTCATTTCTTTGAGAGATATTTCCGTGACGCTGACAAGCGCCACAGCTTTGACAAATTCGGGGCATCCTTGTAAATTGTGGGCCAATAAAACCCGGAATCAAACACCTTTTGGCGCAGTAGTTTGACTATGATGGCCCCGGTGGGTCCAAAGATGGCAAGCTTTGAGAATGTCCATAGCTTCTTGTCCATAAACACACCGCCGGATGACTTGATCCGCATATATTTTGAATAAGTAGGGTCGTCCTAGAAGTAATGTTTAACATCCTTGAAGAATTTGTTCTTCCGTTGGGTCGACATCCCTTTCACTATGAAGTTGCCCGCATGGTAATTTGCGGTCATGAAAAGAAACCATGGGGTGGTAGAGTTTCCACGAAAAGAAACCGCATTGAGTGTCTCGAGAGGAAATGTTTCATTTATTTCCTTTTCTCGAAAACATCTTGGTGAGGGTTTTCTAGATGGGATAGATGATCGCAACCTGTGTTCTCGCCTCTTTTTATAACGATAATGATATCAAATTCTCGGAGGAGGAGAACCCAATGAAGCAATCTCGCTTTGCATCTTGTTTTGCAAAGAGATATTTGAGAGCCGAGTGATCCGCTTACACCACACATTTGGTCAAGATTAAGTACGGCCGAAACTTCTCAAATGCATACACCACGGCTAGTAGCTCTTTTTCCGTGGTGGTGTAATGGGTTTGAGCTTCACCATAGTTTTACTCGCGAGTGAATAGGTGAAAATGCTTGGATCTACGCTGCCCTAGGACCGCACCGATAGCAAAATCACTTGCATCGCACATGAGCTCAAAAGGCAAGTCCCACGGGAGCAACAAGAATGGGTGCTTCAGAAGCTTTTTCTTTAATGTTTCAAAAGCTTCGATGCACTCAGTGAGAAGATAAAAGGAGCATCTTTTCAAGAAGATGGGTCATAGGTCAAGCGATTTTAGAAAATCTTGTATGAATCATGATAAAACCGGCATGACCTAAAAACTCCTAATACCTTTGACGGTAGTAGGATGAGGCAATTTAGCAATAACATCGACTTTTGCTCTATCTACCTCAATCCTGCTTTTGAAATCTTATGGCCAAGGACTATGCCTTCTTTGACCATAAGTGGCTTTTCTCCCAATTTAGACAAAGATTGGTGTCTTCACACCTTTGAAGCATTTTTCTAAATGGGAGAGACATGTTTGAAATGAATCCCCAATGACCGAGAAGTCATCCATAAACACCTCCATTGTTTCCGATCATGTCGTGGAAAATGGCCATCATACATCGTTGAACGTGCGAGCATTACATAAGCCAAAAGGCATACGTCTCAGGGCAAAAGTTCCGTATGGGCAGTGAATGTGGTCTTCTTGATCCCTGGATTAATGGGGATCCGAAAATAACCCGAGAAACCATCAAGGAAACAATAGTATTCATTCCCCGCTAATCTCTCAAGCATTTGGTCCATGAAGGGTAGAGGAAAATGGTCTTTTCGGTGGCATCATTCAACTTACGATAGTCAATGCAAACACGCCATCCCGTAATCAAATGAGTTGGAATTAACTCGTTCTCTTCATTTGTGACAACAGCTATGCCACCCTTTTAGGAACACGTTGAATTGGGCTAACCCAAGGACTATCCGAGATTGGGTAAATTAATCCCGCATCAAGAAGTTTGATAACCTCCTGCTTGATAACATCATGATTTTTGATTTACTCTTCTCGATGTTGAATCTGCTGGTTTGAAGTCATCCTCCATCAAGATTTTGTGAGTACAAAATTCGTGGTTGATACCCATAATGTCGGAGAGTTTCCAAGCAATTGCTTGCTTGTGTGACTTCAAGACCTTTATGAGAGCAGCCTTTTCATCTTTACTCAAATCTCGAGCAATAATGATGTAATTTATCATCACCTTCAAGAAATGCATACCGAGATTAGGCGGTAAGTCCTAAGTTCGACTTCAGAAATTCTTCGCTTTTCTCAACCGACTTGACTTCCTTGTTATGAAGCTCGACGGAGGGAGTGATGATGGATCATCATTAAGCAACTTCTCAATGAGAAGTATGTCCCCTCGATGTCGATGGGAGCGTGATCAATTTCCCATGGAATGTAATCACTAGACAAGTAGGCTTCAATCTCTTCCAAGATGAAGTCACTTTCCTCAAACGGAGCGAGAGAAGGAGTAGAATTAGCAATGATGGGTTGAGATGAATGAGTGAGATTATCACCAAGAATTATGATCATAACCAAGAACTTCTTGAGAGTACTCTTCGAAGCAACATCAATGATATCTATTCGGTTAACCAACTCGTAATCATAGTTTGCGGAGTACCTCAAGTTTGATCAAGGTTAAAGGTGATGCCTTCATTACCAACACGTAATGTGATTTCTTGCTCAAATACATCAATGAGAGCACGGCCCGCTCTCATGAATCCTCGTCCAACAATGAGAGGAACCCGATGATCGACATCGAAATCAACAACCACAAAGTCACCGGAAAATGGAACTTTCCTATTACAAATACGCCCTCGGCAATGCCAAGAGGACGGATATTGTACGATCCGCAAGCTCGAGAGTCATGCATGTAGGAGTAAGGTCCTAAGAGAAAGTTTCTTCCATATCGAATAAGGCATTAGATTGATGCTTGCACCAAGATCGCTAAGGCAAAGCATTCAACCATTCCCGAAATACACAAGGTAAGAGATATTTTCAGATCTCCAAGCTTTTCTAGAAGCTTCTTCGGATAACCGCAGCGCCTCGCTCGAGGAGTTTTGCCATTTCAAATAGCTTTTCCTTGTTGCTTAACATGTGTTTGAGAGTTGATGCAAACTTGGGCATCGATGATAGCATCCGCAAAGCTTATGTCAAAATGTAGCTCTTGGAAAATTTGAAAAATTTGTCCATTTGATGACCGGCTTTTCGGAGCTTTTGCTCATTCAAACGTGATGGGTAAGGAATAGAAGATTTGGATTTGGTATTTTCAACGGAGCTACCGGAGGTTCAAAACAACTCCGGATTGGATTTGGGTTTCGGACAACTTGAGGATGGACATTGTTGGTACCTCCGTTATTAGTAGGAAGTTCCTTGTCCTTTGTAGCCTCGTGTTCACTTTCCACTACCTTCGGAGAGAAGAAGAAGAGGTAGTAGGAATAGCGGTCCATTGTATGAAACACCACTTGGTTGTGATCGCTTTGCGCCGCCTCGGGTTAGCGATCGTGTTGCTCGGAAGTTTTCCGAGCCCGAGGGTTGATCATTTAAAGACTTCTTTAGATCGCCGATCCGACCGACCAACAACCTGCTCATTTCATCTTGGGATTTCATGAATTGCTTCAATAACTCATCGATGATGGTACCGGAGGTACCGGAGGGAAATTCGAGGTCGGATGTTTTGATTATGACCTTGTTGTTGAAAATTCCTTGGTTAGGATTCACATTTCGAAATTGATTCCCTCGATTGAAATTAGTTTTGATTAAGGTTTCCTTGATGTTGGAAACCTTGATTGGGTCCAGATAGAAATTACCTTGGTTTTGATAACCTTGGTTAATTCTAGGTTGGTTCGATTCGGTTTTGTATGTTAGGATTCTCGTTAAAACCGGTGGTGCTCGATAAGTATTAGCACGGTAGTTTGATTCATTTTGAGGACGGTATTGATTACCTCCCGATGTGAAGTACCGCTATAGTATTGGCTTCAAACGGACTACCATCGGTGGCGATGATTGTAGTATGCATGAGGCCACCACAAGTAACACAAACTTCAACTTTCTTCACTTCACCATGTGATGGTGTCTCGGTGAAAGTGACTTTCTTTGGTTAGCAAGAACCAAAGCTCGAATAATATCCGTGAGTTTGTCAATCTTAGCATCGGTGCTAGATGTACTCACGGAGATGAAGTAGAAGGTCCAAGATTCGAATCGAGACCGATATGTCTTTGTTCGGAAAGGCGGACCTCGGGACTTGTTTTCAATTATTTGCAAGGCTTCTTTTGTGGTCTTGCTCAAGAAATTACCTCCCGGAGGCATTTAAAGAGTCTTGGTTAGTCCGGTTCGCACCATTGTAGAAAGTATCCATTTGCATTAATTCGGTAAAACCATGATGCGGACATCATGAGCAACTCTTTGTAACGATCCCATGCCTCCCGAATGATTCATCAAATCTTTGAGAGAATTTCATTATCTCATTCTTAAGACTTGTAGTTCGGGATGGAGGATAGAATTCTTAACAAACTTAGTGACTAGATCTTCCCATGTCTCAATGGAACGAGGGGTTGTTTCTCGCCAATTCCGGCTTGTCCTCTGTAGAGAATGGGAATGTAAGAAGCTTAATTGCTTCATGTGGGACATTCTTGTATTTGATGGTGGATGCAATCTTGTTAAACCATCGAATATGTGCATGAGGATCATCCCGCCAAAACCATAGAATTGGCTTTGGGTTACCAGATTAAGCAACCCGGTTTTGAGCTCAAAGGTATCACCACAATGGTCGAATAATAATGGCATCTCCGTAACCTCGATGGGTGCTTGGAGAAGCTCATTCATAGGTTTGTCTTCCGCCATTACGACGGGGGTGGTTGTGCTAGACGCCTCACCACGGTACCGAAGGAGCGAACGCCCTCACGCTCACGAGGAATATTTGCAAGCTCGTAAAGTGGACTTGTAGAATCGAAGAACGAGCGCATGCACTAAGTATAAAAATCGGCCAAAACAAATGCGAGGCAAAACGACAAGTGAACTTAAACCAATAATCACAAATGAAATGGCTTTGAAAAGGTACACCAAATCACAAGGACACAAAGGCAAGTTTTAAATCATGTTCGAACTTATTAATGTTCACACCCCAGCTGGTAGGTGTACCGCCTTGATTTGCGGTGGTTGATTTTATGTATTTATTAAGTACCACCGAAAAGACGAGGTATGGATTTGTGCTAAGGGTTTAAAAACTTTGGACAATATTTTTGGTATCGCCTCGCTTAACCAAATCGTACATTTAAGAATCACCTTAAAGGAAACACAAGCTAGAAAATGTTATGATTGTTTTGTTGTTTTATTTTTGTTTGGTGTTGTTAACACTTTAGAAAAGTGTTAATGAACTTTTGATTTTGATTAACTTTACAAAAAAAAAAAAAAAAAAAAAAAAACACACAGTGGTATATGTGCAAGAATGGATCCGAAATGCTTAAAACACGCTTACCTCCCGCAATGGCGCCAAAATTTGATTCGCTCCAAAACAAATAAGTTTATCACACAAGCTTACCACTTGTGAATGGTCAACCGAATAAACTTCAAACAATTTCGTAAACAAATGCAATTAAGATCTGGAGAGTATAGTGTTTCCATTGTGTCGTTAAGTCCCACGGAGACTTAATGATGTTTAAACACGTCAGTGTCGAATAATCACTAAGGATAGTGATCAGAAGGATTTTGGAATATTTATACCTAAAGAAAAGTTTTGTAAATTACAGGGCTTAAATGCAAATTAAAGAAAATTAAAAAGCTAAAATATATTAAATAAATGCTATCACTATTTTTAAAATGATGTTTTTCTTGATTTATAAAACAAAATAACTTAAATAAACTATTTTAATTGAAGTGTAAACCTAAATTACCTAAAAACGTGACCTAGAATGAAAACGCGAGTTATATGTAAAAATTACGCGAGTACGCAAGTAAAAACGTAAAATTTGTGAAATAAAAGTCCTACGAATGTAAAAACAATTTTCTTACTTACTATATGACAAAAGAAAATTTTAGAAAAAAGATTTATATTTTTTTGACTTTTATATTTTTTATTATGAATTAAATACTATTTTAAACTAATTAAATGTTTAAAAATACTAAAACTATTCGGAAAAATCAAACTTTTTATAAAATACTTATTAACAATACAATGCTAGGAAAAATACAAAAGTTGAAAAGCTTGTTTTAATAAGCTAGAAATAAGCTAATTAACTCAGATAAGCTAAACTGAACACAAATGGTATATATTAAATTGTGCAAAGTATTACCAACAAAGAACCAAGTGGCGATGGTAGTGTGTGTGTGGTGAGTGGGTGGCTGTGGTTCAATCCCAAAGAACTCTCTTTTGCAAAATATTATTTTCTTTGTATTTTCTTTACAAACTAATTAAGCTAACTAAGATAAGCAATTTTATAACTATAACTTTTTATGAAAACTACTAATAAGCACAGAATAAGCTAAAAATACTTAACAGTGAACAAAAATTTGAAATAAGCACAAGATTAAGTTAAAATGGCTTATAAGCTAGTGAATAAGCAAAAGCTAATTGAGATTAAGCTAGACTAATTATAATAAGCTAATATTACCACTGAGAAAGCATAATGACTTATAAATAAGCACTAAACAATCCAAATAAGCACAAGTCTATCTGCTTTGCATGTGGTACTATATGGTTATCTAGATACTTTTAAGCTAGTATTTAAGCAATCGAATAAGCTAGAATATGAAAAGAACTTTGAACTAACAAGTTTACCAGCTTAAGCTTTCCAAAAGCTAATTTTCAAGGTTTGGCTTCCATTAATAAGCTTGTGACAAGCTTTTGAAAACCGGTGACCATCGATTAATGACTCAAGATATACCGAGTGTTTGGACAAACAAAAAGCTATGTGCAATTTCATCGAATAAGCTAGAAATTAGAAAATAAGCTTTGACTGAGAGTCACTAGGTGAGCTTCTCAAAAAGCTAAGATGCACAAGCTAAAGCTAACTAATAAGCTCTGTGAGAGCTTGTGAAGTAGGCTAGCAAATCTGTGCACAGGGCATGTTTTGACTTTTTTAATTAATGAGCTAAGTTGACTTAAGTGAATTTTAATTACCTCTAATTGATTGATTATGTTGTTTTAAGCTATAATAAGACTGGTTTAACTAATCTTAACAACTTTTAAAGCTATAATGATGATTATGTAATCAAAAATCCTAACAGTTAACTGGCAATATGAGATTAAAAGCTAATTTGACTTTTTAGTAAACTAGGACTAGTTTTTATGGTTTGACTGAGCTAATAGATGCTATTGTGACACAGAACATCAATAAGTAACAACTTAAATGCCTTCTAACACAGATACTTAAGTAAATCCAAACACCACTTTATGAGACTGATTTGAAGATTTCCAAAGACTTTCACAAATTCAGACCATGCACTAGATTCAAGAACTTATATTATCATAATATGAGACTAGATAAACATGAAACAACAGAGATTTAAGCTTATGAATGTCTTACACAGTGAAATGCCAAAATGGATCAAAAGGCTTACAAATTGGATCCAAGCACAAGACTGAGAACTGAGGCACACAAACACAACCTAAAGCTTCCCAATAAGCACTAAACCCAAGGGCAATCCTTTATTAACCCTGCTCCAGCTTTGATCTTCACTTCCATGGATTTTTTATTTTTAACTGATTTATTTGTATTTTTGGTAATTTTTTTCTTTTGCTTCTAAACAGAGTTTTAAGGTTTCTAAAAGCTTAGAAAAGCTTTATAAGGAGCTTAAGTGAGCTTATGAGTCCTTATCATCCACTGCAATTTACTTTAAGCTCATATGATATTTTTAACAAAATATTGCATAAACTGAATTCATAAACACAAACTGAAATTGATGTTCAGAAAAGCTTTATTACACACTAAAAACTTGAATTACAGAGCTTGAAAGCTTAAACATAAACTAGAATTTAAAAGTTGATTAATTCGACATACATTAATAAAAATTACTCTAGATAGTTCACTCCTCTGCTTCTCCTCTTTCTTTATAGCATTGAGATACTCCCCACATGCCTCTGAAACTTTCCCACTTTAAATCTTAGCCATTGATGCAGTCAAAGTAATCTCAGCCTTCAAATTGGATTTTGGCGCCAAAAGTGTACACGGTTGCTTGAGACAGTTTTAGAGCAATTAAAGAACTTTGGTATATTGTGGAGGTGTAGGGGACACAAAAGGTGAAGTTTTAATGGATTTGGTGTGATGTGGAAGTAAAAACAGGGTCATGAGTGTAATAATGAAACGTGTATGGTGGAGAAGCATTTATTGGTTGTGGGTGAGATGTGAGGTGGAAAGGATGGTGATGAGTGTTTTAGACAATTGGGGGTGATAAGGTGGAAGAAAACCACCGGTTTTGGTATAACAGCGCTGGTGTAGAAGATGAACAGTGAACCTGGTTTGGCGGGTTTGACTTAATTTGACCGAGACTTATAATAAGTGGGGGGGTTCACAATGTTATTTGGCAGGGGTATTTTTGGTTTGGCTGGGGATCAAAATACAAAAGGGGGTCAAGTTTGGTTTGTTTAATACAAGGACTAATCTTGCAATTTCTGCAAACTTCAAGGACTGAAACTGTAATTTCTCCAAAGTTATCACAAGGACCAAACTTGACAAAATTTAATAGTACAAGGACCATATTTGATTATTTTACCTTTTTAAATACCCAAGGACTATTTTTGACACTTTTGTAAAGTTGGGGACCTTTTCTGCCATTTGACCAAAGATTCATTCAAGGACCATTTTTGACAACTTAGAATATTTCAGGGACCTTGAATAACATTTTTCTTTATTTTGAATTACTGTGGACCTAATTTGACAACTTTTGAAACTTGGGGACTAAAACGGCCAATTATGCAAACTTGATACGTTTTTCATCTGATTTTGATATTTTTGCATTTAAAACACATAAAACACTTATTTGTGATATTTTTATCATTTTGATGCATTTCTGAGTGTTTTCAGATGTTTTTCGCATTCTAAACAGTACAAAAATGATGAGTATTTAGACACTCATCAATGGCCCTAATAAACCATAACATGTACTGTTGGTATTAATGTAGTTGGATATAATTAAAAAGCAAACAAAAATAATAGAGAAAAAATAATCTACTAAAACATACCTTTCACAAAATTTTCACAACAAAATCTAAAATATTCTATTTAAAGTATCACATGATCAACATTAAAGGAGGCGACGCTTTGTTTTCTCCGGATATTTTACTTTAATGTAGAAGACTAATAGGTTTTATTGGGCCCATCAAATATTTAACGGCACATGGCCTAGGGTACCGTCCCGCCCCTTAAAAGTTCAAGGTAGCAGAATTCCAGCTTAGCTAAGTTGGAGGCAAGAAATGGGTTTGGCCATATTTTACGGACCAAATTTGAAAAGCTTGTATCTTGGGCGCACAATTAATGAACCAACCCAACAACCACATATAATGATCATAACACACCCTCGCTCGACCATCAATTGCAAATCAACAACCCTCATCCAAAGCCTCCGTCGACAATTAAAAACCAAAAATTTCCTTGAAAACCATGTCGTTTCGAGCTAATGTTATCACCATTATGAGAGATTATATTAGCAACAAGCCGATCATGTTGATCGGTAACATTTTGAATCGGTTGCCAATAAGCGGTGAGCACCTCTATTTTATCTACAAATTGAGGTTTAAGTGGACCTTGCTTACCAAGTCATAATTGATGAGGATTTCTTTTATTATTTAACATATAACTTTGATGGGAGCCATGTTACTAGACTTTTAAATCACCACGGGTCCTATAAAAGTTTGTCTTCTCTGAGATCCCAAACCGTTGTCCGGAATGGAAGACTTGAATTATGAAGAGATTCGTGATTGGCTTATGTTTTGGCACCGCAAGGAATTCGTGAGTCGACAGCTTAGAAACTGGTATGGACAACCGCTACATTGCCAACCGAACTTTACGGGCGTATTGAATTGAAACATCTTGAAATTCATTGTTGTGATTTTCCTAGTTTGGTGTTTTCACTAGTTTTCCAAATTTATTGAGCTTAGAATTGTTTTTAGTCAAATTTCTTACCTAAGACAGTTTGGGATTTAATTGTTGGTTGTCCCTTACTTGAGTCTCTTATATTGGATGTCGAGAGTACAAACGGATGAAACTATGGAATCTTGCAAGTCTTAGGAATTTGAAGAAGTTACATTTGTCATTCGGTATTTCGAATGTCACACGACAATCATAGCATCCAATATCTTTCACCGACAAGACTTTCATCTCTTGAGACCCTTACATTGGATTTTGACTATTGCACGGTAAGGCCGCTTTGAGATTTACACTTCTAATTTTACAATGTTAAATATATGTGTAATCAGTAATGACATTTAATCTTTGAAACTAACCCAAACTCGACTGTTGTAGTTAATGCGTGATGGTAATTCTAGGATGAATGTCCCTTGCCGCTTGTATCCTCGTTAATCGAATCTAAAAGGAGTTGATTTTGGCGAGATCATATCGTGTCACCATCGTCCAAATGATTCGCGATCTCCAAACTTGAAAAGCCGGAAACCGAGTAAGTGTAATACTTTATTACTCTATTTCATACGTATCAAATAAACATCCGTAACCGCCATGTTTTTCTATCTCAATACTATTTGATTTTCCAGTCGCACACACGCTTAGTGTTTTACCTTTGGAACAACCTTCATTTGATTTAGACACAACCACATTCACCATGGGCGATTCGATGGTGATTTTTCGATCCTTTCCTAGATCACAGAATGAATTACACATAATAAAGTTTATACTTGCTTGTTCAACGTCGTTAAAGAAAATGTATATCAGGGCCAGCGATTTGATGGACGATGGTTATGATAATATCAAGACGAATTGGGAGTTCGCTAGGAAGCTGTTAAAACTCCCTCGATCTTCCGTCACAGCCGTTGTAAAATTGTTCTAGTGGTTGTAGTTTTATGTATGGTTTCAATACCTTGCGTCAATTAAATTTGTGTACACAAAGTTTGGTGTGTCTGTTTATCAAGGGTTTATGTAGTAATCGTAATATGTTGTAGGTTGTCGTCTGTATGAAACGTTGTATGTCAACGTATTTAGTATTTCCTCTGTTGCCATTATCCATTTTTATTTCATCTCGCTAACTAGCGCTTGTTTCAAATATCAATTTGGCAACCAATCGTTGAACGTAAGGCAACTTCTATCACTAGCGCTTGTTATAATAACTAGCGATTGTAAGTATACAACCTATTCGCTTTACTAGCGAGAGTCATTGTTTCCAAATATCAATTTGGCAACTAACTGTTGAACGTAGGGCAACTTCTATCACTAGCGCTTGTGCGATAATATTAGCGCTGTAAGTATACAACCTATTCGCTTTACTAGCATGAGTCAAGATAATTAGCGATAGTAAAATTAACTAGCGCTTGTAATTTGGCAACCAATTCATTTTATAATTACGTATATTTAATTTAAGTAATCAAGCATAAAAGCATTGTACCATTTTTGACGCTTAGAAAAGTCGATAAACCTCAAAATAATCAACTCACTCTACACATCTAATAACATGAAGCGTTATGTGCTTACGTCAAACTGATGATAAACTCACTCTACACATATAATCAACCAATTAGGAGAAACCAATTGTGTTGCTCTTTATAACAATTTTGTGGTATTTTTAAAATCCGTGACCTAACAAAAATAATGTAACATTTTTTTAATCTAACTAGTTACAATACATCGACATTTCCGTTTCATCAGTATTCACTTGAATAGTATGTTTGAAAACAAATATTAATGTTGACAAATTAAATTCACACCAATAAGTTATGGTCTATAAAAGACCTACAAATATTATTAATACACGAATACACTGAATAGTATGAGCGAGTAGAACCTTGGAGTGTATCGACTCTAGCCTGGACCTCCTTTTATAGTCTAAGGAGTCCTTTACAATATACATGATAATTATACTTAGCATACTTATCTAATACAAAACATCCTACCCAAGAAATTCAAGAATGTTACATATTAAACCGATACAATCATACTAGCAGTGAAAAACTACATTAGCAGTGGTTTGCTCTTTATTTTATCCCTACCCGCAAGCTCATCATTTTACCTTGACCTCGCCTATCCAACCCGATCGGCCAGATTGGTAGATGTACACTTGCTTCGGAAGCGGGCACCAATCAACAGAGGATGTAGACCATAATTTTAAGCCTCTCTTTGCATATTCTATCACTCCTTCGACCCAATACCCATGATATACTTCCTTCTTCCGCTCGGGTAGAGCGAGGTTAAAAGTAATCGGTCGAAATTTGAACATCCCAAATGGCTAATGAGAGTCTAATCGGTTTAAACTCCCACCTTGGTACGCCATATGGTCTCGGGCATGCTTCCACAAACTTCAAAGGACACGGGTTTTGGGTGAAGGAATGTTGTGAATGGTCGCGGATGTGTTATTAGTCGTCATTCGCGACATTTTAGAAACGACTAATTGTTTTTAGTAGTCATTTAAGAACATGTTTCAGCTTGTGGCAAGAATCGCTGCGCTTATGTTTTTTTTTTTTTGGGGGTAAAGGTTTAGGCTACGTATGGGCTTTTGGAACCGACGGTGCGTGGGCAACGGGTTAACATCTTCAACTTCTCTTTGGTGTTTTTGTTGGTGGAGGAATGGTTATTTTTATGTGCTTTCCTTTATTTACCGCGTATTTAAAGCGAGGATTTTACCGTTCTTGCACGCGGTATAATTTATTTCCACCATGTTTTGTGGGTAGGCACGCCCTAGGCTCCTACCCTTCTATTTTTCCTTTGGATTTGTCCCAAAATTTCTAGGAAGGAACGTGAATATTTACTTGCAGATTTGTTCACCTTTTTGGTATTTGGATAAGCCTTATCCGTAATTACAAACCGCTTGAATTTATCGGTTTATTATCCTTTTTGTACTTGAAAGTTTGCTATGTCTCTATATACTTTTTTGGAAAATGTAGCTTCCACAAATTTGTTGGTTTTGGAAATGTTGCTTATGCACGCTTGACAAATCAAGTAAATCATTCATATCGGCGCTTTAAATTTCACTTTTAAAATTTGAACTTCAACTAGTCAACCTTTTAATTCGCAAAAACCATATGCGGAGGGACTTTTTTTATTATAATTGATTTGGAAAAAGAAACAAAGTTGGTATTTGCGTCAACACTAGCGGTGGTTTGAGCGAACCTAGCGAAAGATTTGTTAAATTGTAGCGATGGTTGCGACAAACATATGCATATAATTGAGAATTTGTTCAAACCATGTAGCCTCCTTTGGTTTTTCCAAAACGCAACCATGTTGTGAGTTGCAGCAGAAGAGTTGGGCACCATTGATGTTTATTTCAAATTGATTGCAACAGTTGTTAGGTGTTGCGAATTATGATGTGTGGGTCTAAACTATGTTTTTCCCTAGCGCTTGTAACTCTATTTTTTACCCCAATTGAATCCAAATTAATCAGACTTTCAAAACAACTGCTTTACTCTTGTAGCAGCTTTTAGTATTTTTGGACGATTTATCCCCAAATGTGCTATTCTAATCAAGAAACGCAACCGTTATCGCCATCTACTATCTAGACACGACACCATTTTATGACGCTTAGAAAAGACGCATAAACCTCAAAATAATCAACTCACTCTACACATGTAATAACACTCAAGCGTTATGTGCTTACTTCAAAGTGAAGATGTTGACGTTTTTACAATAACTTATGGTCTATAAAACACCTGGAAATAATATTAATACACGAATACTCTGAATAGTATTAGCGATTACAACCTTGAAGTGTATCGACTCTAAATATGCCGAAAAGTTATATCAAACTCTAGCCTGGACCTTCTTTTATAAGCTAAGGAGTCCTTTACAATATACAAGATAATTATACTTAGCATACTTATCCGTACAAAACATCCTACCCAAGAAATCCTAGAATGTTACATATTAAACCAACACAATGATACTAGCGTGAAAACTACATTAGCAATTGGTACGCGACTTAATTTTGAGTGTGGATTCCTTCTTGTTTGCTATCATTTTCTTGAAGGATTTCCGTCGTTTGGTTCTCCGGGCGGCCGTATTTTCATATGGGATTCCTGCAGAAGTTCGGTAGGCTTCTCAACGGGTTTCCGTGTAAATCCGCCCTGCGCGCGGTATTGGAAGAGCTTTTAGTGGGTTGCTTTTCCAATCCGCTGCAGCCTTTTATTTTAGAGCAATGGTAGAACCACAAATAATTCGGAAAAATACATCCACACGACGTGATAGGTTTGAATTTGAGTGAGGAGAGAACCGCCATAAAATACACCAATCATCCCTACACGATAGCATGGGAATTTTTTACTAATTATTTATGTGGTTTGCTCTAAAATTAATCCCAGTGTCTAAAGCTCGCTATTTTACCTTTAACCCGCCTATCAAACCCGATATGCCGAGATTAGTAGACATACACTTGCTTCGGGGTCGGGCTGCAATCAACAGAGGATCGAGACCAAAATTTCACCGTGTTGTTTGCCTCTCTTGCACATTCTACCACTCCTTCGACCCCAATACCCATGATATACATCCTTCTTCCGCTCGGGAAGAGCAAGGTTAAGAAAGAATTGCACGAACTTTGAACATCCCAAATGGCTAATGAGAGTCTAATCGGTTTAAACTCCAACCTTTGGTACGCCATATGGTCGTAAGGTGCTTCCACAAACCTCAAAGGACACGGGTTTTGGTTGAAGGAATGTTGTGAATGGTCATGAGATAGGTCAATTTTGTCGCCTTAGAAACGATAAATTGTTTTTAGTAGTCATTTAAGAACATGTTTCAGCTTGTCGCAACAATCGCTTTGCGCTTATGTTTTTGTTTTGGGGGTAAAGGTTTAGGCTATGTATGGGCTTTTGGAACCGACGGTGCGTGGGCAACGGGTTAACATTTTCAACTTCTCTTTGTTGTTTTTGTTGGTGAAGGAATGGTTGTTTTTATGTGCTTTCCTTTATTTACCTCGCGTATTTAAAGGGAGGATTTTACTTGTTCTTGCATGCGGTATAATTAATTTCCACCATCTTGTTTTGTGGGTAGGCACGTGCTTAGGCTCCTCGGCATCTATTTTTCCTACTTGGATTTGTCATAAAATTTCTAGGAATGAACGTGAATATTTACTTGCGATTTTCTCTCTTTTTGGTATTTGGATAAGACTTATCCGTAATTACAAACCGTTGGAATTTATCGGTTTATTATCATCCTTTTTGTATTGAAAGTTTGCTATGTCTCAGTACATCCATTATTGGTTTTGAAAATGTTGCTTAAGCACGCTTTGACAAACCAAGTAAATCATTCATATCCGCGCTTTAAATTTCACTTTTAAAATTTGAACTTCAACTAGTCATTTGGAAAACAGAAACAAAGTTGATATTTGCGTCGACACTAGCGGTGGTTTGAGCGACACTAGCGGTGGTTTGAGCAACCCTAGCAGTGGTTTTTTAAACTGTAGAAGTGGTTGCGTATTCACATATGCATATAATTGATAATTTGTTCAAACCATGTAGCCTCCTTTGGTTTTTCAAAAAACGCAACCATGTTGTGGTTTTTTATCCCCAATTTAATCAAAATTAACTTGTACTTTCAAAACATCTAGTATCTACACACGAAAATTCTGACAATCAAGTTAAAGTTATTGGGCAATTTCGTTGGAACCTCAGGCCACCTTCCAATTTGCAATCTGGGCAACTAAATGCCATAATTGGGCATTACTTGTTGTACGATCGGGCAACCATAATTCTTAACCATATGATCATAAAGGATACACTTAACATCATAAACCTAACAGCACTAAGTTTGGCATAGAAGCACTATCGCATGGTTGGCAGCATAAACTCATAATTATTTTTTATAAGAACAAACATTCATAACAGGTGGAACCATTCCTTGTGCACTAGCCCTTTTTTTCTATGATCTCGAACCCTCTTTCGCTTTCATGATAGCAACACGCTTTGTTAACTTCCTTCTTTGAAAGGTGTTGCACTACCGCACCGCATGCCGTCCCTCTTCCCGACATACCATGTTTTGAAATAAAATTGTGACAAAGCTCGTAGCTCGTGCACAATGTAGACGTCCATGGATCCATTCTCATCGGCAAGGTCATACATTCGTCGAACGTCATTGTCTGTGCAACAATGTTAAACCGCCTTCTAGTGCCTTATTTGGTGCAAGATAAAATAAAGCCTATTTTCCTCCTCCAATATCATTCAAAACATGATCAAGCACCACGGTAAATGCAACCTGGTGGAGCTAAAACACCGGACATCGCAAGGAGACCGCCTACATAGCGGAGTGGTGAAATTCAAATTTCCGTTGTGGTGCACTTTAAATATGACTTCTTTGGTTTCCGCCATGTCCTATAAAACATAAACCCTAATAACAATTTCAATAACTTTTAATTAAATAAATATTTAATAATAGAATATAAAACATAAAGTTGCACGATTATTTATATTCATGTACTCTATAAATATATGAACGAATAAGGTAACAAAGTACATACGAGGAGTACAACAAACCTGGATTTGTTTATAAAAAGAAGAAAAGGACAACGATTTTTTATTTGGATTCTTCGATGAAAGTGTAAGCATCCGTAATGCAACTTTGTGAAAGACTTTAACTTGGTGAAAGACTTTTTACTATTCTAATAAGATATTCAAATGAATTGTTCCATTGTGGCAATAACTTTGAAGAAGACTTTTACAAAAACACTAGTAAAGACTTCAAGTGTTTGAAGCTATTGTCAAAAAGCTTTTGTATTTATAAAATTTCATTTTCACCCAACATTAAATATGCAAATGCTTTTGCGTGGAGTATTAGTGTTCAATGCATCAAGTCTTTTATGACTTGATGCATTGGTAATGCTCGAGGAATGTGTGGATGTTGATAGTTGAAGATTATTAATTTGATTTAAAATACAAAACCATTTCCCAAAAGCAATTGACATACTTACCAAGAAAGCAGTGAAAAGTGAAAACAAAATAGTCAAATGCTAGAGTTCACAAAAAGTCAAAAAGTAAAATGCAGAGGCCATCGATACTCTAACTCTTTGTGACCACAAAAAACCCATTTGCAAACACCAATTATTACAGTTAGTTTGGATTATTCACACTATACACCAATTCAAATTCTCAATAAATAATACAGTTGTCTACACAAAAACTAAAAACACCTTTTCATTTGTGAAATTTACCTTTCACTTCTACTATGATATTTTAGTCAATTGACATTTAGATCAATTAGATTATCAATCATTACAATCATTTACGAAATGGCGTGTTCTTTGTGTCAAGATGGTACATGCACTCCGAATTTTACTAATTTGCACGATTCTTTATTTAAAGACATGATAGACCGTTTCAAGAGAATGGTAATTGCTTGTGAGTCGGAAAGACTTTCCCAATAGAAGGAAATTTTAGAGAGAAACAAGAGTCGATTGATAAGAGGAAGAGAATGATTGAACAACTTCCGAGTATGAATGTGAGTATGAAGATATGAAAGTGCGTTTCAAGAGGATCAAGATGATAATGCTAATTTGGAAGCAAGGTGTGAAGAGGCGATAGCTGATTTTAAGATTTACAAAGATTATAATGTCGATCTTTGAAGCGAAGTATGAAGAGATGCAAAAGCAGTTTAAGATTTTGAAAGATCATAATGTCATTGTCAAAGCTAAGTATCAAGAGATGGTTGAATGTGCCAAAATCTTATCAATGACTCAAAGAAGTTGCGGTGATGTCGATGATTTTAGGATTATGAATGTGTTTTGTAAATGTTTAAGAATGTGTTATTTTGGACTGATTAGGTATGTAAGGTAATAAGTATTTATCTAATTAACAAGGTACTAGATTACTGCATCAAATTTTATGTTATGATTTTATGATATCATTTGTGAAAACATAAATAATCAAAATAATAGCCAATCTCGATATTCTTCACATGCGAATATACTCTAACTAGACTTAATTCCAATACTAAACTCAAAATTCCTTTAGTTATTGATATTATTAACTAGGAAACATAAATTTTCCAAACCTCAAGAGTCAAGATGATTCTTTAAAGGTGCGATTGAAGAAAAGGAGAATGAAGGGTGCAGCAACCACTTCCAAGATTGTTGCATCCACCGCTAGTATTGGAGTAACCATCGCTATTATTATACCCATCGCCAGCTTCGACGTTTCCACCGCATAGGCAACCATTGCTACAATTATAACCACATCAATAACACCAACACCAAAACCAAAAAGGTCGACAATGAGATTGCCATACAATTGGTTAACCAAAAGCAATCTCACCCTATCCTCGCACCTAGAGCTATTGCTAAGACTCTAAACATTGGTGAACCTGCGTAAAGATGTAGTTACTCAAACCGATATTGGAAAGGGTAAAGGGATTGCGATCCAACTTTGGTGTTTCAAAGTACGAGAGGATCGAGATAGCTTTTGATGAAAAACCACTACTTATTAGTCTACAAACCGCCACTAAATTTTTAATGAACCAAGTAATGTTACATACTTAACTAATGACATCTAAGGTATCATACCCTACATAATTACGAATCGATACACATAAAAAGAGCAACGGATTATAAAATGGAATTAACACCTATCTAACATAACTATTCATCGAATAACAAAACGATTTATTATAACACGAACCAATTGGAAATAATCATATGTAATAAACAACGAGAACAATATTTACGTACCATATTTGGGAACATTTTTTAAAACTTGATCAATCGAATGTGGTTTGCAATCAACATCGTAGCTTTAAAGATGGTGACATAACGGACGTTACAAGGAAGGCAAATGACGAAGAAGACGGTTTGATTTGTGAAAATAGTCTGCGAGAAGCAAGAGAAACCGATAACTATGGATGCTTTATTGGTCGATGACTTTTGGATTTTGAACTCTCTTAATTAATGGATACTTGTACTTTTACTATTCAAATGTGTACTTTTTGTCTAACGAAAATGACGATAGAACCCTTTTAAAATTATACGGTTGCCCATCGCTTTTAGTTGCCTAAAAAACAATACCTTACACATACAGGACACTTGTCGCAATGTCGATGAGTTGCCCAATGACAGCGGTTGCCCTCGGTGTATTTTCGAATTAAAAATAAAAGTGGTCTAGAAAGTGATATGCATCAGGGCGCGCGGTCTATTTGCGTCATTTTCCCTTTGAACAATGATAATGTGTGATTCCTTTTTCTTGGTAAAAATAGTATTATCTACTAATCCCATGGTGTATATGTTTTCAACAAGAAAAGTCTTAAGTCTATCGTACCAAGCTTTTGGCGCTTGCTTAAGACCGTATAATGCTTTCTTGAGTTTGAAGACATGATGTGGTTTCTCAAAGTTGGTAAAACCGGGAGGTTGAGCAACATATACTTCTTCGTTAATAAACCCATTAATAAACGCACTCTTAACATCCATTTGAAATAATTTAAAGTCATAAGCACATGCATATGCGAGTAAGATTCTAATAGACTCGAGCCTAGCTACCGGTGCATAAGTTTCATCATAATCAATACCCTCTTGTTGATTATAACCTTGTGCGACAAGCCTAGCTTTGTCTCTAGATACTACACCATTTTCATCCATTTTATTTCGAAAAACCCATTTCGTTCCAATTATAGTTTGATCTTTAGGTTTTGGAACTAACTTCCAAACATCATTTCTAACGAATTGGTTTAACTCTTCTTGCATAGCAATTACCCGAGATTCATCTTTTATTGCTTCATTTATGTTTTTCGGTTCAATGGTAGATACAAAACAAAAATGATTACTTTGATTTTGGGCTTGTGATCTTAAGGTTCTTTGATTAAGTTGTCCTATGACCTTTTCTAAAGGATGACTTTTGGATTCTTTAATGTTTATAATTTCATTATTTAACGGTTCATTTTCCTTGTCATTTTCAATTATTTATTGACTTTCTACAAGTTGACTTTCAACTAAGTCATAATCTACCAAATGTGATGTCTTAGAGGGAGGTGGACTTTCGTCGAATGTTATGTTCAACGATTCCTCGACTCTCATTGTTTCTTTGTTTAAGACAATGTAAGCTTTACTAGTTTGTGAGTAACCAAGAAATACACCTTCATAAGACTTTAGGTCAAACTTGGTGAGATAATATTTAGTATTAAGAATGAAGCATTTACATCCAAATACTCTAAAATATCCTAAAATTGGCTTTTTACCTTTATATAGCTCATATGGTGTTTTGTTTAAGAAAGGACGTATTAAGACTCTATTTAAAATATATGTAGAAGTGTCAACGGCGTTACACCAAAACTTTTGAGGAATGTTTTGTTCATTAAGCATTGTTCTACTCATTTCTTGAATGGTTCTATTTTTACGTTCTACTACTCCATTTGATTGAGGTGTTTGAGGAGCCGAGAAGTTGTGTGTTATACCATTTGCATCACAAAAGTTTCCAAATTATGTTTCATTGTCAAATTCACGACCATTATCCGTTCGAATCGACACAATGTTAACACCTAGTTGATTTTGAATTTTCTTGCTAAGAATTTCAAATTTATCAAAAGCTTCATTTTTGGTTTTCAAAAACAACGTCCAAGTAAACCTTGAGTAATCATCTACTATGACTAAAGTGTATAAGTTGCCTCCATAGCTTCTTATAGCGGATGGACCAAACAAGTCCATATGCAAAAGTTCTAGACACTTAGATGTGGACACCATGTTTTTAGCCTTATGACTACTATGGGTTTGTTTACCAATTTTGCAAGCGTCGCAAAAATGTTGGTCATATTTAAGTTTTGGTAAATTCCTAACTAGCTCTTTTGAAGATAGGTTTTGTATAAGTCTCATATTAGCGTGACCTAGCGTCTATGCCAAAGAGTTGAGCTATCATCTAATGTTGTTAGACAAAGTTTGTCATTAGATGTTTTATCTATTTTCATGACGATATGTTATTTTTCCTAACTCCTTTAGCTATGGTGATACCATCTTTTAGTATTTTACTACCATTTTCTTCAAATAGTACTTTATACTTTTTATCACATAATTGGCTAATACTAAGTAGATTAAATCCCAACCTATCGACATGAGCAACATTTTCAATAGTTAGGGAGTTATGAGCGATCATACCTTTGCCAATGATTTTGCTTTTGAGATTGCTACCAAAAGTGACATTACCTCCGTCATACTCTTGGTATGTTGAGAAGAGGCTTTTGTTGCCCATCATGTGTCGTGAGCATCCACTATCTTTTATCCACTCATCAGGTTCCAATCCAACTTTCAAGCATACCTAAGACACAAATAACGCAAGCGTTTGGTCCCCAATATCTCATGGGTCCGTTTGGGTTAAACATACCATTTACTTGATTCATGTATGGAAATGATGGGTAAGAGTTCCATGGCATGTAATCTGGAGTTTGATATGGTCTAGGGAAGTTTTGATTCCAACCGTTATGTTGATAGTTGGGTTTTATGTTGTGGTTGCTCTTAGGAAAGGGGTGTTTGGCAAAAGGTGTTTTATGTCGTTGTTGAGTAGTTTTAGATCTAAATTCATTTCTAGCAAGTCCTACTCCTGATGTAACAGCAGGTTTTAGTTTAACACTATCCTTGGTTTTCTTTGTTACTTTGACAAATTCACTACGGTCCGTATCATAAACATTATGTCCTGCTGCAGTCCCCACGGCACCATTTTTACAAAGGACGGAACCTGTTTTTGGGTCCGTCTGTCCTTGCTGCATCGCAATGATTTGATGATTTGTTTGTCTTTTTCGCCGTTTGGTTTGACTCTTCGAATTAACACCTCATTAAATCCTAGTCCATTCATGTTTCTGGTGTTTTTGAATTCTAACTATTTCATCGGCACAAGCAATGTTTTTATTAAACCTTTTAAACTTAGAATTATGTTCGATTAGAACATCTTGTGTGAGCTTTAGTTTTTCTATTTCAAGATTAAGCTCTTGACATGATTTGCAACCATCGTCATTTGCTTTTCCTTTTCTAATCGCTTTGCCTTTTCTTTTAACTCATAGACTTCATTTTCTAAAATTCCTTTTAGTCTTTAAAACTTATTTTTAGTTATGATTTTAGACTAAGCTCACACAATTGATTATATTGGTTTTGAAAAGTGTCATCATCAATAGAGGAATAAGATGAGTCGGAATGTACCTCGTTTGACTCGTGTGCCATTAGAGCGATCTCATCCTTGCTCGACTCTTCATCATCCTCACTATCACTCCAAGCGCCACTTACAAAAGCTCGCTCGCTTTTGTTTTAGGTGGCTTGGGACAATCTCCTATTAGATGACTTGCATCACCGCATCTAAAACACTTTCTTTTACCTTTGCCCTTTTTGTCATCCCAATCTTTTCGGAATGGCTTCTTTTCTTCTTGAGGTTGTCTTACAAACTTTCCTCTTCTTCTAAAGAACTTTTTGAAATCTCTAACGGCCATGGCATACTACTCATCTTCACTACCGGAGCAAGATTCGTCATCATCACTTGATTCCGTTCTTGCTTTTAGAGCAACGTATTTGATTTTCTCTCTTTTTCCTTTGATGATTTCCGAATTGTTCTCCATCACCATTTCGTGTACTTTGAGGTTTCCGATTAGCTCGTCTAGTGGCATTTTTGAGAGATCTTTTGATTCCTCAATAGCCGTCACTTTAGCTCTCCACTTCGGATGGAGTGTTCTAAGAAATTTCCTGACAAATTTCTTACTACGAAAAGATTCATCAAGTGCTTTAAGTGATGTAATAATAGTATTAAAGCGAGCAAAGCCACAATCAATGGTTTCATCTTCAGGGATAACAAATTGTTCATATTGTTGAACAAGAAGATCAATTTTGTTATCCTTGACTTTTGAATTTCCTTGATGTGTAATAATCAAAGATTCCCAAATGTCTTTAGCGGTTTCACACATAAAAATTCTTTCATATTCTTTTCTAGGCAAAGCATTATAAAGCATCATTTTAGCTTCATTATTTTTAGCTATTAGTTTCTTTTGATCATCAACAGAAATATCTTTTGTTGTAGAACTAAAATCCCCTTTAACAATAACAAACCAAAGATTTATATCTTTTGATTTTACATATGCTTCAAAACGGTTTTTCCAATAGATAAATCCATTGGTTTCAAAGAGTGGTGGCCTTTGCATAGATTGCCATTATTTAAAGTTTTCAGAATCCATGGATCGTTTCAAGTTTATAAAATACAATATACTTTAGAAATTCTTGAGCAACGAGGCTCGTACCAATTGTGGAAAACTAGAAGGGGTTGAATAGTTTACCGATTAAAAACTTTGTTTTGAAACTTATTGAAAGATCAATTGATATTGATCTTAGATATGTTAGTGAATAGTAATCAACAATATATAAAGAGTAGATAAGGAAAGAAACAATCAAACCACAACAAGTTGTTTATAGTGGTTCGGTCTACAAGGACTCTTTTCCTTGCCCTCCTCCACTCCCGAGTCTCACACTCGAGAGTTTAACTTCACTAGTCAACAAGCTCCTTTCACCGGCGGAGAAACCTTTACACTTCGCTTACACACTATTTCCGACACTAAGCTAAATGTCGAGTTCTTTTCAAGGGTACAACCACTCCCACACACAATGTATTTTAAGGACTAAAATACTAACCACTCACACTCACAAGATTATGATGGTTTGGTATAACAATGATGTATGAATCAACACAAGATCATACAACAACAAACAAACAAGACTTCCAACTTCTTGTTGAAGCTTGAATGTGCCTTGATCTTCTTTGCTACAAAATAGATCATTAATATGATATCAAACCGAGTTAGAAATGTTAGAGAAGGAATGTATGAGAATATGATAGAAAGGGATGGAAAACAACTTGGTTTGGCTTTGCTATTTATAGCCAAAATGATCGTGAGCACTGACGGACCACGGAACCCTTAAAAGGGTTCCGCCTGTATTATTTTGGTGCCGCCGAGGTCCGACAACAAGATCACAAAATCTTACCAAAGTCAACCATATCTATCCAAAATTGTGTAAGATATGTAGAGTCTAAATCTACACAAAGTATCTAGTGAAATCTTCTAAGTATTTCAATGATGCACTACATGATGTCATGTGTTTGTTTTTCTATTTTAGAAATATGTTAAATGTAAATACATATGTAATGTTTTGTTTTAAGAAACCAAAACATTCTTGAACTAAAAATACTAACATACATTATGGTTTAGAGTCATATCAAAATATGATTAATCACAATGTAAATGTTTGAGTGATGAAGATATTATTTGAAAAGCTTGATTTAATATCTATTAAACTTGACAAGCTTTAAGCTTTATAAAATTAAATTTACTTTTGTCGTTAACAAAACTTAGGTAAAGATCGAAAATATAAATAACGCTTAATGACGATATTTGTATTAACACTTAGATTTAGGAAGTAATTTGTACACTTTCATAATTGATTGGGTGTTGGAATTATATAACATGACAATCATATATAAAACACATAAACATCAAAGAAACATGCGGGACTCGAAGCGTAAAGGAACGATATAATGAATAATTAATTAACATAAACATAAAGTATGCGTACCTTTTTATTCTAGCCCAACAAGAATCAATTCCACAAAACTAGCAATTGAGATGAACCCTAATTAGGGTTTATAGGATTATAAGAATTACCCTTACCGATTTTGTAATTCAATCCAAGATACAATCAATAGTGTGATTGTACCACGTTCTTGTACACACGTACTATTAACGAATTAAAGTAAATGCTAGTTTAAATAACACAAAACAATTTGTTTTGAAAAAACAAAATGATCGACACCCAAGGGGGTTGTGTCGATCGGTTATAATAAAAGAACACAAAACAATTTTAGGGTTTAGATTATGAGTACAAGAGATGAAATACTAAGACCCTAGGCCTTGTATTTATACCCAATATAACTTGGTGACCAAGTTAGATATGGATTGGGTTTGAAAACCCATAACCGATCGGTTTGTACTCCCAAGGGTTTCTAGAACCTTCTCGATCTCTATTTTCACATCTAGTCCTTCCATTTAACATTTAACGATCGTTAGTCCATTACACTTAATTAACTTAACGTCCGTTATATTTTTTCGTGTAATTAATAAATAAATATAACATTTATATTTAATTATTAACTTTAATTCTCATACGTAAAGTGTGCAATCCCGTGGTCTCGAGTTCGATCCTAACACACATCTATTAATATTTTGTCCATTAAACCAACAGCTCCCACTTGGACATATCTTAATAGTGTGATCACATCGGTTAGCGTCTAGCAACACTTCGATGCCTCTAGTACAACTCGAGTAAGGCTCCTGGAAAACCTTTTAATGATTTCTCATTATTATTATCCTTTTGTTTCTAATACCATGTTAAATAAAGATATGGAATTAAGTCATTCTTTATTCAACCATTCTGTTTCTCGTTATAAGTGATTGAGCAAGATTACCAAATCTTCTGAACATATTCAGGGGAGATCTTGGGCATGGCCATGCAAACATCTTGTCAACCCTACGAGGGGCCCAACAGTATTAAACTCCAAAATAAATTTGAAGGAACAAATTCTATCTTGACTACAAGAATAACCCATGAACTTTGCAACACTTCAGGAAACAACCCTTATGACTACCAGTTACGTATAGCGTTAAGTTGTTCCACGTAAGTGCACTACATTCATGACACTTATCCGGTATCTCAAGTCCGAGGATAACTATTCATGATTTACTTAATAACAATATCCATAAAGTAAAATCATGTAGTTGGGATAAGTCCTATATTCAATTCATTGAATATCATCCGAAATTGGTATGCTTTCTCATCAATATACTTTTAAGTATATTCTACCAAATCACTCGATTTGTCTTAATTTAACGATACTCCCATATCATTAATTGACAACGGACGATTTAGAATAAATAAATTTATTCACGGATTAAACATGCAAATATAGGATACAATATATTATAAAATCAAACATACCAAGTATTTGATTTATTATAACAATTGTTTAACATCCTTTATCCAAATACTAAATAGATCAATGCATGAAAATTCCAGTTGATGAATTATGCCTCAAGTAATGACAATCATACTTGTTGACAAGGCATAAATCAACCAACTTGATCTATCGTAATTTTGAGAATACTTATTTCAAGAATTCAATTAGTGAAGTCCTTGTATGTGTGCATTCACCAATCCACATAATAATTCATAAAGTGTGTGACATCCTCTATCACCAATTTATGACAATTTAAACTTTCAAACATTTTAAAGTTTAAAGTATTCTTATTCTTTTAATGTATAATGCAATTGCGCTCTTAGTAGCACAACTAGTTCACATGGCCATTAACAAGGATGAAATCCTACCATGACTAGTATTGAGTGTCATCTCAATTAAACCAACATCATTGTATACAAACAACAATATGCTCATTAAAACTCCGTAAACTTTAATATCTTATTGTGTAATGTTTGATGTCTTCCAAACTTTCAAGTTTGTAGCTGATGACAATTTGCACAACAATTGACATATTGTTCATCCATAGAATCTAGGAGCAATTCCGGTGAGGATGTAATTCTATTAGAATATTCATTACACAAGTTATCTAATAACTTTTAGTTAGATATCAATGTTGTCAAATCATCTTCTTATTCAAGAATGATACAACAATTTTAATACACAACATGATGTACATGATGAATCTACATGTCAAACATTGATTTTATTCATGTTCTATCTTGTCAAAAGATATTTATCCATTTCCCAAATGATATATCATGTTTTATTAGAATCATTTATTTTACTGTGCATGTTTATTAATAATAAACATATATTTCAAGGTTGTATGTTTTAATTCTTAAATCTTACAAGTGAAGTTTCATTCCAATCTAAGACTTAATATTTAGCTTACAAGGAATGTTACTTCCTATATGTTATACAACATATAAGATTTAAAACCTTAACATAATTCTCCCACTAGCTTTCAGAATACTTAAAATTTATCTTATTTCAATTATAAATCAAAACTAGGATTTAATAATTAAACATAAGAATACTTTCATAGATGCATGCATTTATCCATTCATTAATTATTGCACTTCGTACACTTCCAAAGATTATATGAATTTAAAAAAACCTTTCGATTACTTACCGTCCTCGCTCAAGTAATTTCTCAAGAAAGAGTTTTGATATTCCATTGTCATATTTCATATTAATGAAAACAAGTATGACCATTATCATCTTTATATATTTAATGTGTCTAGGAAAGAATTATTCAATCACAATTAATTTCTTAAGTATGATTAATAATCTTGTCATAAAACATGCATTAAATATGTGTACAATTTTGTCCATATGATTTCTACATAGAGATTTAAACCACTAGAGTTTTCCATCTCTTTGAAGAAACTTATCTTCATTCTCTAGTCTAACTATTAAGATAAACCAAATTTCCAAAATTGATTATCTTTATGGACAGCATCTTTAACATTCATAGTATGAGTAATTTACCCAATTCAATATTTGGTAATCCATCATAATGATTATCAGGTTTACTATAATCATGTAACTCATGTTCTTCTCAGCATATAAATCAAATATCTGAGATATCCTTGCAGATCTATGAATGAAAATTCCATCATCTTGAGGTTAACATTTCATATCTAGCCTCATCATGATATTTACTAGTGTATTTAAGAAGATTATGTATCTTGTAATTTTATCTTTCAAGATAAAAAAAACTCCCACTTGCCTTTTGTAATATATAGACTATCTATATATACTTAGCAATTAGAGCAAAACTACATTGTTCTCTTTTTGGGACATTACAAATACACATTGATAATTCCTGACTTTAGTTTGTTAATAACCTATTCATAAGTAGTTTAACAAATTCAGAATCTTCAATTTTAAAACTTAATGTGATTCATCACATTCCATAATAAAATGGTGTTTTATTAATCTTCTAGGTTGGAGTCATATTGAGTATATTCAATCCATACTCAATTTTCTAACCTTGTTACTTTTTAAGAAAGAAGTTATGGTTATCTTGAATCAAACAAATCAAATAGAGTTTGATTCTCCTAACTGAACATACCATCAACTTGTGGTATTCATTAGAATTAATATTGTAAGACAATCTAACAATATATAAGATAAACATATTCCTTTTGGCTTACCTATTTACCAACTAAGTCAACTTAATGGTATAATAGACTTTCCAAGCCAATTGCATGCTTTATAACACAAGTACTTTTTAACCAAGTCACTTCATATCCATGTCTCATCAAGAAAACATAAACTGTTATAATCCCATTATACGTTATAAATCATTGATCAACTCAATGACTTCTTGTATATGTCTTAATTAAAAAACATAACAAGTTAACGTCTTACTTTATTATAAGTCTTAAAAGACCTTATGTTTATGTCTTTACAATGAATCATAAACATGTTTAACTAAAGTAATTATGAGCACAACTCTTGGTTCAATAATAATTTCAAGTTAATTTATTTACTTCATAATAATGTAGGACTACATTATTTTTCATTTATGTCATTCCAAAATACATAAATAAACAAATTGAAGTAGGATTAGATTACTTCATTTATTTATGTCATTCTAATAATACATAAATATTTAATTTGAAGTAGTCTTATATATCATTTTGACACATGTTCTAAATACTTGGCTAATTTAAAAACTGCAAATATGTCCATGCAAGGTCTGACTTCACATGGAGATCTACTTTGTTGTTGCAATCTCGCCAAGTTCTCACATGACGTAAATTGCAACACCAAGTGTTTCTTGAATTAGATATGTACAAGTCATATTCTAACGTTAGTCTCTTACCTTGCGGTCAAGAGAATCCGTGAAATCATATACCTATATGTTGTACCTTGCACACAATATAGATTTCTCCCACTTGTGCATGGAACAACATCATGTAGCAGATAAACAACACGACATATGTTTGTTTATGTGACTAATATGATTGTGTCATTGATATTAGCATAACTAGTAGATGTAGAACCACTTCATTGTCTAATAAGGAAACGTACATGACTATCCTTGAAAACATAAGTGTCTACAAGTGGAAAGTAATTATCTTAAGACATTCTAGAGATAATCTGGGTTACTACCAAGATGACAAAGCTTGTAACTCCCACTGAATTAGAGATCATTACATTAATTCCTTATTCAGTAATAAGAACACAATACTCCCACTGGATTTGACAACATTGTAAGTGTTTCATTAACCAGTGAAAGAAAATAGTGTTCTATTTACTTCCCTACACTTTTGAGAAAGTCCATACATAACAATTACTTATGTACTAAAAGAGTGTATTCTACTATGTAGATGATGAATTATCCATCAATGCTATTAACTTGAAAAATTGGGCATGCAATTTCTTTCTTAATAGTTCTACTATTCCAACAATTGTAAGTAGTACTTTTAAATGGTCAAAACAAAACAACTAGATAAAATATGCTAGTTTGTCTTTTACCAATTATACAGTAATTAGTCTAGCTTCTAATTTAATAACTCAAAAAATATGCAATTTTCTTAACTATTAAAATTTGCTTACGAGTTATGTATTTAGAATTTAGACAATTCTAATTGTCCTATCATACCTTTCTTCATTCATGAAAAGGAATAGGATTGAATCTCACTCTTTCTTATGAAAAGAGGACTAGGTTTATTCTTTTAGCAAAGTTGACTCTACCAAAAACCCTTACGGTGTAGATCAATTTACCAATACAGAATAACCTACGTTTACGGTTTAATGTTGCATTAATACATTTAAAGAATTAGCAAAATTCAATTTTAGTATTTTCGATAATTAAACTTTTCAAGAAAATAAAATACCCAAGGTAATATTCATATAACCATAGAATTTTCTCGAAAACTAGGATCCAAATTATCATAGTTCCATTACATCAGTTGATCTGCTAGTAACGAAAGCACATAATAAGGTAATCTGTCGAACAATAATTGGCAAACATTTTCCAATTCCTAGATCATTATGGGATTTACATTTTCCAACGCTATTGCAAATGTAAACATGTTTTATCCCATCTTGTGCCTTGAGTCCGTGTCTCACTTACTACTCAATTTAAGTCGTCTAACTTAAAGAACGCAAATATGTTCATGTAAGGTCGACTTTACATAAAGATTTACCTTTCCATCACAATCTCGCCAAGTTCGACATGACGTAAATTGCAACTTCAAGTGTTCCTTTAACTAGATGGCACAAACTTAATTTATAAAGGGTACTAGTTTTGATTTTATGGTGTCAAATCAAATATGTACAAAGATGTCATGCATTCATCTTGTAGCATAAATTTTTAATAAAAACTTTTTATTAACCAATTCATAAAGATCAAATTATCAAAGTTTTGATTGAGGTATTGGTTTCGCCAATCAAGGAATTTACCTTTAATTATCGTCCATTATACCGTACTTTTGCATAAGTCTAAAGACTTAGTGTTTCGGATAATTACCACAAAAGTGGCGCATGGAATTAAAGCTAATTCGCCCTTAAGATGATTTTGTACGCATAGCCTACTTGGTAACTCCAATTTGACTCGCAAGGAAGCGGAGAATTTGGTCAGCGCTGAAGCAATAACCTCCTTCTTTAGGGTCACAATTTAATGCGCTCCCCTCCTTATACCCCCCACACAATCCGTCAAATTGGGTGAGCCGTTCTCACTATTTGTACCAAAATCATCAATCAATTAAACTTATTTGAAAATTTAACTCTTCAAAAACAAATCAAATTTCACCATTGTTTAGTCCAATTTATTTTTCTATTCAAAATTACCCTTTGCTTAAAACTTGTCACACATAATAAACAAACAAGTAAACAATAAAAAATAAATAACTAAAACAATGCGCACATAACTAACAATTAATACGTGTAAACAAGTAGCCACATGCAACTTATTTGATAAAACCTATTAATAATCAATATCTAGGTTAATTAACGTATATATTAACTAGGGCTTTCACTCGCACAATTGAAAGTGAGCCACATACATCGACGAATCGATTGCGTAAGCCATAATTAGAATATACCAAATTGCACATAATTGATTCATTAATTTTATTGAGGTATTCCCCAATTCAAGATTTATCAAAATAATAAACATGTGTATAAAACTTAACAATTAATTTTAGCCTAACCAATCTTAACAATTAAATATATATATATCGACAATAATCCATGCCAAACATGCACATTTTCATGGATTTAACATAACAATTTATTCACGTTGTCACAAAATCGCATACAATTCCATGTCACATAACAATTTATTCATGAATATATCACGTAACAAATATATTAATTCTAGGTTTCGATATTGATAACATAACAATTAATATAAACCCTAAAACAATTTTTAAAAGAAATCGACTAAAAAAAATTAGGGTTTCGACCCATAAAAAAATTTTGGTCGAACAATACAAAAAATTTTAAACAAATTAGGGCAAAAGCCCTAACCCTAAAATTAGGGTTTACATAATCATAACCAAAACCCTAGAATAATCATATCAAACAACATACAATATTCGTTTTTTACGTGTTTAGTAATTAATTACTCATTAAACCAAGCTCGTGATGCCACTGTTGGAATTATATAACATGACAATCATATATAAAACACATAAAACATCAAAGAAACATGCGGAAGCGTAAAGGAACGTATAATGAATAATTAATTAACTAAAACATAAAGTATGTGTACCTTTTTTATTCTAGCCGAACAAGAATCAATTCCACAAAACTAGCAATTGAGATGAACCCTAATTAGGGTTTATAGGATTATAAGAATTACCCTTTACCGTTTTGTAATTCAATCCAAGATACAATCAATAGTGTGATTGTACCACGTTCTTGTACACACGTACTATTAACAAATTAAAGTAAATGCTAGTTTAAATAACACAAAACAATTTGTTTTGAAAAACAAGATGATCGACACCCATGGTGTAGGATCGATCGGTTATAATAAAAAAACACACAAACAATTTTAGGTTTTAGATTATGTGTACAAGAGATGAAACACTAAGACCCTAGGCCTTGTATTTATACCCAAAGATAACTTGGTGACCAAGTTAGACATGGATTGGGTTTGGAAACCCATAGCCCATAACCGATCGGTTTGATCTAGTCCCACAAGGGATTCTAGAACCTTCTCGATCTCTATTTTTCAATCTAGTCCTTCCAATTAACATTTAACGATCGTTAGTCCATTACACTTAATTAACTTAACGTCCGTTATATATTTTGTGTAAATAATAAATAAATATAACATTTATATTTAATTATTAACTTTAATTCTCATACGTAAAGTGTGCAATCCCGTGGTCTCGAGTTCGATCCTAACACACATCTATTAATATTTTGTCCATTAAACCAACAACTCGCGGGTACCCGATTGTTGATTATCCGTTGGATATTCTGGTTTCCTAAAGCATCACGTGTTTGTGTTTTAGTATTTTTTTTGGGACAAAATGTGCAAGTATTTAGTGTGATTAAAGAAGAGTTCAGAAAATATTATATATAATACACTAGAAGCTAAAAAATAACATTATTACCGGATAATATAGTATACATTTTTTTTTGAGTAAAGGGTTTCCCCGATAAAATAATAGTATACATTTCGATTACAAGTTATCGGGTATGTGACTATTATGTAAAAAAAATATATTTTGTAAAATAAATATGTTTTAATATATTATTTAACCACTAAAAGCAAGTTTATAAAAGTAACATTTGCACAATTGGGATTTAGTGTTTTCGGGCCTGCATTATTTTGTGTTAAACTGCTGCCAAAACGATATCCTTCATCTTGTTGCCAAGGCTAGAACATGCGACATCCAGGCTGAGAGAAGTGATGTTCCCCAACTGCGATATTATGTCATAGTTTGCCACTTTGCCTTATCTGATATATAATTTAATGATTTGTAGAAAAAACTAAAATGTTACTGTAACTTAACATTAAAATGTTTGTATTTAAAAAATAGCAAATTCTTCAAATGCCTTATTCGCGTAATGTGGTCATCTTTTTTAGACAAAAAATATGTGATTTCCCAAAATAAATCAGGGCGACTTGAGCACTGGTCGCTCATATTAAATGTTGACAAGTAGTTATGCTTGTACTTTGAGTGACTTTTTGTTTAAGAGGTGTGTGTAACATATTTTTTTCACTACCTTTTTTGTGCGATTGACGGCTTTTACTTTGAGCGACTTTTGTGAAGTTGAAAAGTACATTTTTTTTTAGTTATACCACACCACCCATCACTATCGCCACCCACCCACCATCACCGCACCCACCACCACAAAACCACCGCGACCACAACCACTCGACGCCACCATCCGCCACCCCCGCAAGGGGTTGTGGTGGCGGTTGGCGATTGTGGCAGGTGGTGGTAGCGGCGGGTGGCGGTGTTAGCTAGTGGGGATAGTGGTGGGTGGCGTCGTGGGGGTGATGGCGGGTGGTGGTGACGGATGGCGGTGGCGTGTGGTGGTGGGTGGTGATGATAGTGGGTGGCGGCGGCGGTGATGGTGGTGGTAGGCGGTGGTGGTAGTGGTGGTTGTGGTAGGTGGTTGTGGTGGTGGTGGCTGGTGGGATAGTGATGGGTGGCGGTGATGGCGGGTGGTGGCGACGGTGGTGTCGTGGCGATGGCGGCATGTGGTGGTGGGTGGCGTGATGGTGGGTGGTGGTGGCGGTGTAGGTGGTATGGTAAAAAAAATTTGTACTTTTCAACTACACAAAGTTCTTTCAATCTGAGTCGTCGATCATTAAAAAATGTCTTGAAAAAGTCGCTACACACCTCTTACACAAAAGGTCGCTCAAAATACAAACATGAACACTTGTCAATATTTAATATGAGCGACTAGTCGCCCAAATCGCTCTGGTATATTTTGAGAAGTCGTTTTTTTTTTTTTTTGTCTGTCTGTCTAGAATAGATGAACACATTGGACGAATGAGTCATTTGAAGAATCTACTCTATTTAAAATGAGGTACAATTTCAAAAAATTAAGTTCTCTTTACTACATTTTACATCACACCGAATGAATTCATGTTGTTCGCGGGAACCTTCTAAAACAACACTAGGTCCGCCCCTACTCCAAACATGAGCCTATTAAGATTTCGGGTTAATCACATTGACTCGTATAGAATAAGATGTTCTTCGTACTAATATGAATCGACTAGCAAGGACGTGAGTTTAGTCAGTTTCGTTGAATTTAGATAATCTTTACACCCCTAACCATGCCAATCTGCCTTACCGTGTATACTCAAGTCACAAGTTCTTTTTATCTAGCATAACCAACCGTTTTTCATTCACGTAATTTGATCGCTGAGACTGAAATATTATGTCACCCATTTTCATAATTTAGAGCAGAAGTATTGACAATCCTATGAAAGGTTACCATTAATTTAAAAAAAAGAGAAAATTTGCAAAAGAACTTTAAGAAATAATAAAATACTTTACAACAAGGGCAGGTAGGGGTTAAAAATCTGACAATTTATTTTTTTTAAAATGTTACGTTTATTTTTTCTCACTGCAAAATTGTTTACCTAACTTTTTTTCATCACACAATTTTGTTTTTATAATTCCTTTTAATTTCAATGTTTTTCATTTATTTTGTTTCACTCTTGTAAACAAGGGTCAGATTTTAGGCAAACTTTTTTTTTTTTTTTTTTTTTTTTCGTGTATAACTTTTTTTACTTTCTATTTTCGTGTATGTTCATCAAATATACATGTCACAATATTTTTTATTTTCCTTTTCTACACTTCTTTTACCTATCTTTCTTTTACCCAAAGCTTATGACTAGTATATAAGTTGTCTATCAACTAAAATGTTGTGAGTTCAATTTTTGTTAAAGACATTTGTGAGATTGGTGGTATAGTGGTGTGAAATAAAAATAATACTAAAAAAGGTTTATCTTCTAAACATAATTTCTCTAATTTCATTATATAGGATATTTAATTGCCTCTAAATTTAGGTGATCGTATATTCTGTATAAAGACTTTATAATTTAGTCAACACACAGCTTTTTTAAAATTATTTTATTAACAAAAGATAGGAAAAATAAAAACCAAAATAATACAATAACAATTCATACTATTATATAAAGTATTTAAGACACTCCATAATTTAAAAAACATGTATTGGCGCGTGTACCATGCTAGTAACAATTCGTTAAACAACATTCAGCGACAGAAGGTCTTTAACAATGATATATCTATGATTACTAAGCCACATCTTAATAAACCCTCATGACCGTCCTCTCTCGTTGTGGTAAAAGTATCAATGTTATCAAAACATGATGGCATATATCTTCACTGATCCGAGTTAATCTTTCACTTTTTTTATCTTCTGCACACCAACTAGAAGGTCTTTAATGCCACACAACTTTTCTTTAAGAGTAAATTACATAAATGGTCCTTATGGTTTGAGGAAAATTACATCTACCGTCCTTAATAGTTTAAAGTTGCATTCTTGGTCCTATCTTTGCAAGGAATAATACCGATAGTCCTTCACCTTAAACTATCAGGGACGGTAGATGCACTTTTCGCCACACCACAAGGACTAACGATGTTACGGTGAAGAACTATCGGTGTTATTCTTTGAAAAGATAAGGATCAAGACTACAACTTTAAACTATCAGGGACGGTAGATGCAATTTTTGCTAAACCATAAGGACCATTTTTTGTAATTTACTCTTTTTTTAAAAACCTTTGCATTCTTGTCAACGAGCCGACATTTTGAAGAACTATTTCATTCAAAGTAAATCCATTCACTGGGCAAGCGGACCGACACCCTACCATGCAAAGATCATATCCTAAATGTTTATAGCTTTTTCTGCCGATTCCACCACACTGTCACAACACGGACAATGAGGGAATCAAGATCAGTTCCATTTTTTTTTATCAAGCTCCACTTGAACCACACTTCTTCCATATGATGCCTACTAAATGAAAACATTAATTTTTTTAGGCACAAGGTTATTCCACACAATTCTGAACGGACTTGACACTCCCAAAACACGGGGCTCCAAAATACACTTAGAAAAAACTTTCAACAAGAACACCCCTTTCGCATCTAGTTGATGTTAGAAATTGGGGTTAAGATGATGATAATTTTGGATATCTTCACGAATCGTGTAGGTTCACTTTCCGTATAAAGTATTTCGATCCTATTGGGGCCTGGGTATCACGAAATCCTTATTGGGATAATTTGAGAAGAACACTTTGTTTTTAGGCACAAGAGAACAAAGCAAGACAAATAGAATTGTGTGAAATTCGTATATTCAAATGAGACAAGATGTGTCTGTTTATGTAACAGACGTTTGTGACAGTTATGGCGGTTAAATTCGGTTATAATCGGTTAAATTCCAAGAGTCACAACTCTTCACCAGCAGACATGTTGATTGGGTTTTGGCGAGAAAATATGCTAATTCACTTAATCGATTAATGAAATCCGTTTAGGTTTTGGGGCACGACCCCCGCCTGCTCACCTCGGAGCTGGACCCAAGCAAGGGGCGCGACCCTCTTGACCTCCACACCTTTTTATGGCCAAAAATATATTAGCTCAATGAGTGTGCACTCTACACTTTCCTAACTCGTATCCGAGTTTAATATGAAATTCCACTGGTCTCTAGTAAATCGCAATTACCTAAAATAGTTGATGACACTAAAATCACCAACAGCTACCATTTCTAAACGCCATTCCTATCCCTTTACTAATGCTAACATGTGTTACTAACTCTTCGAGTTTCTTAAACTACCCTTTCAATCTACACAATAATGTCTATTCCACTCCTAAAGGCATACCCATACTCCATTGATCCAACTATATCTCCATTGCCTACTAACACCCTCTTGTTACTTTCTAGTTAAAAAAACCTAGGAAATCGATCTTATAAACATATATCTCTAACTAATTTATCCATCCAAAAAGATGTACATAAACCATCACAAATATCTTAAACAAAGGTATGCATACCCTCCCCCCCCCCCCAGCCCCATCGCTAAGATATCTATCATCTTTTTGGTACGAATAATATCAGCCTAAACACTCTTACCACTAATATGAGACCACAAATCCCCTACCCTTGTACCATAAATACTTCTAGTTAATTTACACCAAAGAGAAATACTTTCAAACCTAATCATCCACTGCCAATTTCCTAGAAAACCCCAATTCTTTACCTTTGAAGAAAGAATATTAAGCCCCACATCTTCGGAAGAGGATATAACTTTTTTCTCATTTGACCCAACCCGGTTTTTCCCTACCCCAAAAGAATTTGTTCATGACACTCTCAAAGGCAATTTTAACAGTCATCGGGACGCGAAACATTGATAAGTATTATAACGAAAAACTACCAAGGACCGATTCACCAAATTTAATCATCCCCTGAGAGACATCGTTTATGCCTTTCACTCGAAAAGCCATGATTTGAATCTTTCAGTAATACCATTCCACGTCGATACTCTCCTCATATCCACCCAGATAGGAAGACCTACACATGTAAACCGAAATTACCCCACATTACATCTCATGAACTACGGCATTTTATCGACCTCCACGCCCACGAATCCAACACCATACACCTAATGTTTCTAAAATTAATCTCTAGCCCCATCTTTTAAGCATTAGAGTATATTCATAAGATTACACAAATTTTATTTACTCTACTCCCTAAAAAATAATAGTATCATCGACATATTGTAGATGAGACACGAAAACCTCATCCGCACAACCCGGATACCCTTAAAAGTATTTGAGTCAATCACTTTCTTCAATGGGGTGTTAAGTCCCTCCATTGCTGAGATGAATAATATAGAGACAATGAGTCACCTTGTCTCAATCGTGCTCCGTAGTAAACTCATTAGTAGTTGAATAAACAAAGAGGTTAAATTCTTTGATTTATTTGGGTTAACTTCTCGTATTCCTAATGTTTTAAAACCTAGTCAGTCCAGTCGAGTGAAAGGGTCACTGGGTCATCGGTTTAACCGCCGGTGAACCCGGTTTTCGTTAAAAGAAAAAATCAATAGTTAGGCTAACCAAATCCTGTTAAACCTATAATATCTAAAACCAAACATACATAAAAATAAAAAATCCAGGGACAGAGCCATGTTGGAGGTTGGATGGGCCATGGCTAACCCAAGTTTCTTGTTTGATATGAGTAGTATGTGATTATCAAGCTTTAGTTTCCCTCATTCTTTCTCTCTATGGCACGAAACACACAACACACCACAACATACTCTAAAAATATGTAATTCTATGAAAGTCTCTAGCTATAAGTTAGTTGCAACTTTGACCAATTGATACATTAGGTCTCTCAAGTCCTTTTTTTCTTATTTAGGCCACAATATACTTTATACCTTATAGTTACACTTAACCAACATCTAACTTAAGTTAACTAACAATTGACATTTAGTCCTTAGACACGTAAAAGTCTTGGTCAAACCATTTCAATAGCATTCTAGTAGTTATACACTTAAAACCAATTTTGGGTTGTAACAGTATCAACCATAACCAACAACTGTCAACTACAACAAACCACCACAACAGCCCCATCCTCCTCAAGATCTTAAATGAAAACAAAATTGTGGAAAACTAGAAGGGGGGTTGAATAGTTTTACCAATTTAAACTTTAGTTTCAAAAATTTTAGATCGATTATATGTGAAACCTTTGGATGATGAGATATAGACAATGCAAGATAGTAAGTAAGGAAATGAATACGATAAATAAAAGATAGGAAGAGATAGAACTATGACACAGTGATTTATAGTGGTTCGGATACAAGGACACATTCCTTGCCCTATTCCACTCCCCGAGAGTTCTTAGGCACTATGTCAACAAGATCTTTAATCGGAGGAGAAGCCTCACAACGTTGCTTACACTTTTTCCGCTACAAGTCTACATACTGAGTTCTTTACAATGGAAGAACCAATCCAACACAACTAACACAAAAACTTTATGATTACAATATAATGTATCAAATACAAGAAGCAACTCAGTGATCTTGAGTGATGATGAAGCCTAGCAACACTTCTCTTGAATATTGCAAGTCTCGTATGCAAAGAATTTGATCTCGTCTTTTAAGAAGAACCTTAAGAAACACTTAAAGATAACTACAAGAATGATCCATAGATATGATATTAGAGAGATATAACAATGAGAGAAGATATATAAGAGAATGGGTGAGAAATAAAGAAGAAATAACTCACTATTTATAGGCAAATTGATCACTGTTCACCCGAATCCGGCGGATCCCTTTCAAAAGGGATTCGACCAGTGTAATCCAAGGGATTCGGCATACTGGTTAATCCACTTTGGATTTTGGGTTACAATTCCGGATTTTGGGTCATGGATAATGTACTATGGGCCATGGGTCATGGACTTTGGGTCAAGATAACCAAACATGATGTCATGCATGATGTAATGCATACTTTGGGTCATGGGTTATGGACTTTGGGTCATGGGTACCCAACTTGATGTCACGTATGATGTAATGCACATGGGCCATGGGTTTTGGGTCATGAGTATTGGGTTATGAGCTATGGGTCATGGGTACCCAACACATTTATACTTACATTATTTATTTTACAACAAATAACTAACTAATAAAGTATATAGTTTACTAAAAATAAATATGATGAGTATTAAATAAACATGTAATCTTAAGTTTATACTTGAGATAATTTAATGATTGTTATCAACAAAACATATAGAGATCGAGAAATATAAATAAACGATTTTAAGGCTTATTTGTATTAGCAGTCTCCCCTTTTTTGTTGATGACAAAACATAAAATTACTTGTGAGTAAAACTTAAGAAGTAGATGTTTATAATAGTTGAGAAATAAAATATTTGAAAATTTTTAAGTTTTACTCTCTTCTCCCCTTTTTTGTTGAAACAAAAAAAGTGCCAAAGAGACAATATGGTGGAATAAGAATTACAAAATTCAAAACTCCCCCTTGACGTGAACTCCTCCTAGAAATGGACGTCAAGTAAATGGAATCGAAAACCTACACAAAAAGAGGTTTAGTGATAAACAATAATAGAGCCTAATAGATAACACAATTAAGTAAAGAAAAGAGACTAGAAAGATGTGTGTGAGAGTCAAGGTACGTAACGATAATCCTTATAATAAAAATGAATATAGTGATATAGTTACCACATACACATGTAAAAACTAAGAACAAGGATTTGCTCTTTTAGAGTACGAAAAATTAAAAACTAAAACATAGAAAGACAAAGAAAATTATGAAAATATATTTAGCCCTTGGATGCTTGCTTATCCATTTAACGAAAGGTGCGATGGGTGATGATGTTGATGCGGTAGATGATATGGTTAAGAATGAATCACATCTCATCTCTTATTTCAATACCAACTTGCCTTAAACTTTGACAATGGTCGCAAAAGATATAGTGCAGAAGTGGTGGTAGAGGTTCATTGATCCAAGAGGGTTCATTGGATTGTGGAAGTGATGGTGGAATAGTTGGCAAAGGAGTCTCAACCTCAATGATTTCAAGGATTGGTGGTTGTGGGTTGACACTCCTAGGTGGATGATCTTCAAGATCATCAAAGAAATGGTTTGGTGAAGTGGGAGGTGTGGAGAAGACAAGCTCAATGGGCTTGATGTTGGATGCTTTTTGTGATGATGATTTGGATGCCGGATAGTGGTGGTGGAGTCATTTTTGGTGTTTCTAGTAGTTCTTCTAGAGTTGTGATTGTAGGAGCTATGAGAGAGGTGGTTTGAGTGGCTAGAGGAGAGTGTGGTGGTGATTCCAATAGAGTTGGAGGAGGTACCATGTTGTAGTTATTTGGTGGTGATAAAGTGCTAGGTGGTGAAGAGTTGGTTGAACAAGATAATGAATTTGTAAAGAAACATGGTCTAACACTTATACGGCCAGTTTTTCTTGGTTGAGGTGGAGGAGGAACAATAGAAGGTGGTCGAGTAAAGTTGAAGTTTTGAGCAATGGTGGCTTGTTGGATGTGAGATTCAATAAGATTTTTAAGGTTTTGAAGTTCGTTGATTTCTTGAACAATGTCTTCACGGGTTTGTGATTGTTCTTAAGAAGCTTGAACTCTTTTGAGTGCCATGTTTACTAGGAGGATGAGATTAAAAGAGTGTTGGAGATGGAGATGCAACCACTTTAGGACATTATTTATAGAGGAAAGCCAATATTACATTGAATGCTAAAACCACAATATAAGCCATAATCTAATGATTAGATATATTCAATGCAAGTAATGATAAGAGGTCAAGCACAAAGTCTTAATCTCAGTTAATATTAAGTATAAAGTAGTAAAAGTAAATAATTTCAAGTTAAAAACATCAAAAGAAAGTCAAAAATGTCTTCTGTCTGGCCGGATCGGCCGAATCTATCCCAGAAGGGATCCGGCCAGAAAATACATATTAGTTATGTATTCCCTTTAGCATTCAAGAGACATATGAGATAATGCATGAGAAATGTTTTTACTTTGTATTAACTATGTATGAAAAATATGAGTGTTCTAGACGTGAGAATCTTTGATTAAAAGTATGGGGTGTGAATTTTGAAAAAGTGATTTGTTAAAATTTAAATGCAATTCCTAACTAAAAATATATATGTGTAAGTTTAAACATAAATTCCCATATACTTTGATGTTTGTGATTTGTGCAAAATAGAATTCCTAGACTCAAAATAAGAATTAAAGATACGTACCTTGTAGAAAAAAGAGAATTTACGAAGATTGTTCCATAAGACCGAGTCCTAATCAAAGTAGGTTGAACGGTTCACCTTTCAAAGGCTTGGTAAGAATGTCGGAAATGTTGTCTTCAGAAGAAACCTTTTCAATTGAAATGTTCTCTTTTTAAACATTATCTCATAAGAAGTGATGGCGTATGTCAATATGCTTTGTGCTAGAATGCAAAAATGGATTCGTGCTGAGATCGATGGTGCCTTTGTTGTCGTAGAAGATGGCAATATCTCTAAGTCAGATTCGTAGTCAACTAGAGCTTGTTTCATCCATAGTGCTTGTTGGCAAGCTTTGCCAATGGATACATATTATGCTTCTATAGTAGAGATGGCTAGTGCGGTTTGCTTCTTAGAGAACGAAGATGTCAAGCAACATCCCATAAATGTAAAAAATTCACTTGTAATTTTGCAATCAACATAATCACATGCATGGTCAGAATCTGCATATACAATAGTTTTCACCCCTGTCCTTTTGGGATACCGTAAACCCAACTGAGTAGTACCTTTTATATACCTAAGAATTCTTTTAACACCTTCAAGGTGAGAAGATTTTGTATCTTCTTGAAAATGAGCGCATAGGCAAACACTGAACATGATATCCGGCCAACTTGCTGTGAGATAGAGTAAACTACTAATCATGCCACGATACTTAGTGTTGTCTACTGATTCACCGTCTTCATCCTTGGTGAGTTTAGTGTTAGAGTACATTAGTTTTAATTGGTTTGAAATCTTCTACCCAGAATTTCTTTAACATTTCTTTGATATACTTAGATTGATTGAAGAAGATACCATCTTCTAATTGTTTGATTTGTAGACCGAGAAAGAAGTTTAGTTATCCCATCATACTCATTTTGAACTTGTCATGCATATTTTAGAATAATCATTACAAATTGTTTGACAAGTAGAGCCAAATATAATATCGTTCACATAGATTTGAACAATGGTGATATGCGATTTGTTTTTCTTGGTGAATAAGTTGTTATCTAATAAACCCATTGTATATTTGTTATCTAAGATAAATGTTTTAAGTCTATCATACCAAGCTTTAGGAGCTTGTTTAAGACCATATAGAGCTTTCTTAAGTTTGTATACATATTTCGGTTTTTCAAAATCAACAAACCCGGGAGGTTGAAACACATAAAATTCTTCATTTGTAAATCCGTTTAGAAAAGCACTTTTAACATCCATTTGATAAAGTTTGATATCATTAGAACAAGTATAAGCAAGGATGATTCTTATAGATTCTAATCTTATTACCAGAGCATATGTCTCATCAAATCTATTCCTTTTTGTTGATTACACTCTTGTGCAACAAGTCTAGCCTTGTTTTGGGATACTATCCTATTTTCATCTAATTTGTTTTTGAAAACCCATTTAGCACCAATAACGGTTTGATTTTTAAGAAGTGGAACAACGTTCCAAACATCATTAGTGACAAATTGATTTAATTCTTCTTGCATTATTATTATCCAACTTTTATCTTTAATAGCCTCACTAACATTTTTGGGTTCTATTGAAGATATAAAACATAAAAAGTTACTTTGATTTTGAGCTTGTGAACGTAACGTTCTTTCGTTTAATTTTCTTAGGACAATTTATAAAGGATGATTTTTAGATTCCTCAACGTTGACAATTTCTTTATTTAATGGTTCATCTTCCTTATCTTTTGTTTCCTTAATTTGGTTTTCATGAATTTGACTTTCTATTATATCGTCATCAACAAGAGGTTGGGATTTAGGAGGAGGACTTTCATCGAATTTAACATTTAAGGACTCTTCTATTTTCACGGTTTCTTTATTTAGAATTAGGTATGCTTTAATATTTGGTGAGTATCCTAAGAAAACACCTTCGGAGGATTTAGGATCAAATTTTGTGAGATAGTTTTTTGTGTTTAAAATGAACCATTTGCTTCCAAAGACTTTAAAGTAATCGATCGGCGGATTTTTACCTTTAAATAACTTATACGGAGTCATACTTAAGAAAGGTATAATTAAAATTCTATTTAATATGTATGTAGATGTGTCGACGGCATTACACCAAAAATTCTGAGGGATTGACCGCTGATTTAACATGGTTCGACTCATTTATTGTAAAGTTTTTACGTTCGACTACCCCATTTGATTGTGGAGTACGTGCAGCCGAGAAATTGTAAGTAATACCATTAGTGTCACAAAAAGCTCTAAATTGTACTTCATTGTCAAACTCCCGACCATGATCCGTACAGATCGACACAATTGGAGAACCTTGTTTTTTTAATTTTCTTACTTAACATTGTCAAAATGATCAAAAGCTTCAGTTTTATTTTTCATAAATCTAGTCCATGTATACCTTGAGTAGTCATCAACTATTATCAAAGTATAGAAGTTTCCTCCATAACTTTGGATAGCCGATGGACCCAATAAATCCATATGTAAAAGTTCTAGACACTTAGTCGTTGAAACTATGTTTTTAGCTTTATGACTCACATGGACTTGTTTTCCTACATTAGAAGCATCACAAAAATGTTGCTCATATTTTAGTTTTGGTAAGTTTCTAACAAGCTCTTTAGATGATAGCGATTGAATAAGTCGCATATTGGCGTGACCCAATATTCAATGACAAAGGTTCGAAGTATCATCTATTAAAGTTAGACAAAGTTTATCTTTAGGAGAGTTTCCGATTTTCATTACAAAAAGACCATTTTTTCTGATTACTCTTCCTATGGTGATGTCGTCTTTAAGTATTTTACTACTAGGTTCACTAAATAAAACATCACACTTTTTATCGACGATTGACTAATACTAAGTAAGTTAAAGCCTAGATTATCTATGTAACAAACATCATTTATGGTTGAGGTTATGAGAAATCGTACCTTTAACAATGATCTTGCTTTTGCCATTACCAAACACTACGTTACCTCCGTCACACGCCTTGTAGGATAAGAATAGGATTTTATATCCCGTCATATGTCTTTTGCATCTGTTGTCTTTGATCCATCCGTTTTCTTTTAAACCCTACATTATCTACGTAACAAACAACTCAAGCGTTTGGTCCGTAATATCTCATGGGTCCATTTGCGTTATACAATCCATTCATTTGGTTCACGAAAGGAAATTGGTTCAAAGGTCCAAAGTTAGGTGCTTGAAATTGATAACCATTATGAAATCCGTTGTTCCAACCCATTTGGTTAAAGTTAATTTTTGGGTAAAGAGCGTTTGGTATCCTAAATGGTGTTGTGGAGGTTGGTCGTAAAGTAGGCGTATTTCTTGTAATTCCTTGACCATGTGTTTAAGGGATGTGGTTGATTAATATTTCTAACAGTAGTATTAGGTAACTTCTTTTTAGTTATAAGTTTATAACTACAAACTCATTTCTAGAAGATTTGGTCGAGTCAAATTTTGGTTTTGTTGTACCAGGTGGCCGGATCCCTTGGTTTGGTTGGTTTTCTTCGCTAGTCGAAGCGATACATTCTGTAAAAAACTACACCTTTCTTTTTATTCTTTATTTTCTGAGTTTCAAGTATTTCATCTAGACATTAGTACTAAGTCTATCAATTTTAGACTCAATATGATCAATTATAGTTTGAAGATCTAAACATAATTTGCATTCTAAATTAGTTTCTTTACCTTTTTCAAGTATTTTTATTTTTTCTTTTAATTCAAAAACTTCATTATCTAAAAGTTCATTTTTACTTTTCAAATGTTTGTTTTTGTTAATGACCTTGAGACTAATTTTGGAAAGTTTGTTATAATTTAAGTTTAATGATTCATCATCTAAAGAAGAACTACTATAGTAAGGAGAATCGGAATGTACCTCATTAGAGTCTTTAGCTATGAGACAAATCTCTTCTTTGTCTTCTTCACTTGGACATCTTGAGCCACTAACAAATGGCTTTTGTTCATTTCTTGAGTGATTGGGACAATCACTAATGAAGTGATTTGGATCACCGCACTTGAAACACTTTCGGTCATCTTTTCCCCTTTTGTCTTCCTTGAATTTTAGAAGCCTTTCTTGTCATCATAGGTTTGTTTAATGAACCTTCCTCTTCTTCTAAAGAACTTTTTAAAGTCCCTCACCGTCATGGCGTATTCTTCGTCTTTGCTATCCGAGGAAGAAGTGTCTTCGCACTTGACTTCTTTTTGGCTTTTAGAGCTACTGACTTATACTTTTCTTTCTTGTCTTTAGAGACCTCGGAGTCTTTTGCTAACATCACTTCATATACCTTTAGCTAGGTTACTAATGAGATCGTCGATAGAAATAATTGTCAAGTCTTGTGATTCTTCTTTGTCGTTACATTCGGTCTCCATTATGTTGGAAGTGCTCTTAAGAATCTCCTGACATGATTACGTTTGGAAAAAATTTCATCAAGTGCTTGTAATGAAGTAATAATATTATTGAATTTAGCAAATGCATTATCAATATTTTCCTCATCCGATATAGAAAATTATTCATATTGTTGGACAAATAAATCAATTTCATTATTTTGCACTTGTTGAGTGATCACCAAACAATTTCAAATATCTTTAGCTGTTTTATGCATAAAAATTCTTTCATATTACTTTTTAGGTAAAGCATTGTATAAAACTATTTTTGCCTCGTTAATTTTGGAAAGCATTTTCTTTTGTTCATCTTTTCGACTTTCTAAAGAAACAAAATCATTTTTGTCAATAGAGATGTTCTCAAATACTGGCACATAATCACTATCAACAATAATGTTCCAAAGAAGATCAATATCTTTAGATTTCACGTATGTTTCAAATCTATTTTTTACAATATATTAAACCGTTAGCTTCAAAAAGTGGTGGTCTTTGCATAGATTTCCCTTCTTTATAGCTTTAGAAAACCTGCACTTGATGCCAATTGTGAAAAACTATAAGGGGGTTGAATAGTTTTACTGATTTTAAACTTTATTTTCAAAAACTTTTAGATTGATTATATGTGAAACCTTTGGATGATGAGATATAGACAATGCAAGATAGTATGTAAAGAAATGAATACGATAAAGTAAAAGAGAAGAAGAGATAGAACCGTGACACAGTGATTTATAGTGGTTTGGCTACAAGGACACTTTCCTTGCCCTACTCCACTCCTGAGTACCCAACTCAAGAGTTCTTAAGCACTATGTCAACAACCTCCTTAATCGGTGGAGAAGCCTCACAACGTCGCTTACACTTTTTCCGGTACAAAGCTAAATGTCGAGTTCTTTACAACGAAAGAACCAATCCAACACAACTAACACAAAAACTTTATGATTACAATATAATGTATAAAATACAAGAAGCAACTCAGTGATCTTGTAGTGATGATGAAGCCTAGCAACACTTCTCTTGAAGATTGCAAGTCTTGTATGCAAAGAATGTGATCTCGTCATTTAAGAAGAACCTTGATAAACACTCAAAGATAACTACAAGAATGATCCTTAGATCTGAGGTTAGAGAGACATAAGAATGAGAGAAGATATATTAGAGAATGGGTGAGAAATAAAGAAGAAATGACTCACTATTTATTAGAAAACTGATCACTGTTCACCCGAATCCGGCGGATCCCTTTCAAAAGGTATCCGGCCAATGTAATCCAAGGGATCCGGCATACTAGTTAATCCAGTCTGAATTTTGGGTTACAATTCCGGGTTTTAGGTCATGGGTAATGGACTATGGGTCATGGGTCATGGACTTTGGGTCGAGATAACCCAACATGATATTATGCATGATGTAATGCATACTTTAGGTCATGGGTTATGGACTTTGGGTCATGGGTACTCAACTTGATGTAATGCATGATCTAATGCACATGGGCCATGGGTTTTGGGTCATGGGTATTGGGTTATGGGTTATGGGTTATGGGTTATGGGTCATGGGTACCCAACACATTTATACTTACATTATTTATTTTACAACAAATGACTAACTAATAAAGTATATAGTTTAGTAAAAATAAATATGATGACTATTAAATAAAAATGTAATCTTAAGTTTATACTTGAGATAATTTTATGATTGTTATCGATAAAACATATAGAGATCTAGAAATATAAATAAACGTTTTTACGGCTTATTTGTATTAACAAAAAAGAATAAGAAAAAAAGATCTCGGGTTTTGTTACTTGAAGATAAGATCTATAAAGATCATCAAAAACTTATCATTGATCTTTGAAAACCCAAAATCACCTACCTAGTTCGCGACTTATATCAAATTCACAACTAGATTCAAAGGGGTTGGTTCGTGCCTTCATGTTTGTGATTGTGGTTAGAAAATCAGAGATCTAATAAGGGGTGTCGTGATTTTTAAGAAATCAAGATAAGAGAAGGTGAGTGTGTTTAGGTAGGATAAGACTGAGTGAAAAAAGTGTTGTGTGACTGTGTGTGGCGATATGAAATGATAAGTGTGACTAGTATTGTTTAGGATTAGGGTTATAGCAATTTAATATTCGGTTGGATAATCGTTAACTGCAAATACCACTATGGATATCACTTGGAATCGTGTGATCACTTTCCAAAGTAAACTATTCGACCCTAATGCAGGTTACGAATATCTACTTGGGATAAGACCAAATGTAGTTATAGAATTAGGCACAATTCAATAACCCTTTTGCTTAGAAGTGTTAATCGTTTTACGTATGTTTTTCATGCATGATCGATTTCCTATTTATAGGAAAATACTCTTAGCTAGTCAAATGGAATTATGAGAATTAATCGCCCATTAATCGCCTCATAATTATCCCCATTATAGTTTGTTAGTGGTTACATGACCAATTAAACGTGGTCATTATGCGGTTATAGCGCCACTTGAATAGGTCAATGCTTACAAGTTACAAGCGGTATTTCATACACTAGCGGTACTTTCATAACACTAGCGGTGCTAACATAGTACTAGCGGTGGAAACACCGCCCATCGGCACTAACTTAGCACTAGCGGTGGAAACACGCCTATCGATGCTAACTAAGCACTAGCGATGGAAACACTTGTCTATCGGTACAAACCACTATTAGAGTCGGGGTGTTCGGGGACCATATGGGTGTACACTCCGTACCTCGACCCATTACGGTGTGAACTAATCCCACAAGTGCACTAAATTTTCCAACAATCCTCCCAAATTTAGTTCACTTCCTTTGCATGAAAAACAAACATCAAACAAAACATGTGCATAAGCGAAAATATCACGAGGATTGAATTTCCATCTTAGTACATTACGTTCAAATATTCGAGAATCGGGGTGTTCTAAGAATTGAACCCTTCAACCCATTTGAATACTTGAAGATAAAATACACACAAGTTTTCAAACACTTAACACTCGTGACACTATACAAGCCATGTGTCCATATCCAAATTCATAAATGTTGTAAAAGCTAAAAGTCCAAAAGCTTCACAGCGGCAAAACTTCAACATTTACATAGGTGGTTCCTCTTTATTCATGCTCACCAAGCACTTTTCAAAGAAAATTAACCATTAAGTAAAGACTTCATCCTCCTTTCGGCGAGTTACGAGCACAACCTTGGGATGTAAATAAAACATGTGCTCCATCCCATTGAATGTTCGACTTTCCACATTGAACTCGGCTCCCAAGTTTCCTCGGGAGGAGTTGGGTGTCCTAGCATTCGATGACTAAGTTGGACTTAAACCCATCCCTTTAGCGGACTTTATAACCAAGTCTCTAGCTAACCCCTTCGTCAAGTGATCGGCTAAATTTTGTTGAGATCTAACAAACTCTATAGATACCACCCCATTCATGATAAGCTCACGAATCATGCTATGTCGACACCTAAGTGTCTAGACTTACCATTGTACATCGGCTATAAGCCTTAGCCAATGTAGTTGCACTATCACAACGGATAGAAATAGGTGCTATAGGTTTAGGCCACAATGGAATCTCAAAAGCAAGTTTTCAACCATTCGACTTCTTTACCGGTTGCTAAAGCCACAAATTCATTTCCATTGTTGAGCGGTGATACAAGTTTGCTTCTTGGATGCCCAAGAGATTGCACCTCCACCAAGTAGGAATACCCGACCCTTTGGTAGGCGAATTGTCTTGATGTTCTTGATCCAACTTGCATCGGTGTATCCTTCCAACAACGAAGGATAACGATATATGAGAGACTATAATCCATAGTTCTCTTCAAATACTTGATACCCTCGAGCGCTTGCGATGATGAGCACTAGGATTACTAGTATACCGCTCAATTTTCCCACTTTGCAAAACCAATATCGGGTCTTGTACAAGTCATGGCATACATCGGCATCCAATTACCTAGAATACTCAAGTTGAGATCTGACCTTGCCATTATTAGGCATTAGCTTCTCACAGTATCCATAGGTGTACTCATTTGAGTACAATCAAAGTAATTGAATTTCCTCAACACCTTCTCAATATAATGAGGCGAGAGATAGAAATTCTTTTACTTTCATGTTTAATCCTTATACCAAGGATAACATCGGCCTCCCCATGTCCTTCATGGAGAACCTTGATGACAAAAATTCCTTTGTCGGTCAACTGATTTTGGTCGGTGCCAAAGATCAACATGTCATCAACATATAGACAAATGATGACTCCTTTACAGATTCATCAAATTTGCTATATACACATTTGTCGACTTGGTTAAGAACATAACCACTAGACAAAACCACTTCATCAAATTTTTGATGCCATTGCTTAGGTGCTGTTTTAGTCCATAAAGAGACTTAATCGGTTTACACACTTGTTTTCATTGCCGGGCATGATGAAGCCACGAGGTTGGTTCATGTAAACCTCCTCATCAATTCACCATTTAAGAAAGTTGTCTTCACATCCATCGATGAATAATCGGTTGTGAATAGATGCCAAAGCAATCGGCGGTCTTATGGTGCGTCGAGCCACGGGGCATAAGTATCAAAATAGTCTATCCACGACTTTTGTTTAAAGCCACGAATGACTAGTCTAGCCTTGAACTTTTCAATAGTTCCATCTACCTTCATTTTCCTTTTGAAAATCCATTTGCAACCCAAAGGTTTGCAACGGGAGGTAGATCAACCAACACCTAAGTGTTGTTGCCCATGATGGAATCCATCTCATCATTGATTGCTTCTTTCGAAAAGCAATATCACGGGACTTCATTGCTTCTTCAAATGTCTTGGGATCATCCTCAACAATGAAGCAATAGGAGTATTGGTCGAGACCTCATCCTTGTTCCTTCAACTAAGTATAGTTGAAACTCGGGTCCAAATGACTTTGGAGTTCGACCCTTTTGCTCTTCACGAGCACGAGTTCGAGTTGTTGAACCACAACCTCATCGGGGACCACGATGGTTCATCATCGAGGACCTCGATACACCGGTGTCATGAGTTCCATTAGGAATCCTCGACTTGGTCTAGGGGCGATGAGAATCTATTCTCATCAAAGTTTGCATCCCTTGATTCAATTATTGAGTTAAGCGAAACATATTCATTAGGTTCAATAACATAGAACCTAAAAGCCTTGGAATGCTCGGCATATCCAACAAAGATGCGATCAATGCCTCTTTCACCCAAAGTCTTTAGCTTTGGATCGAGGAGTCTTACAATGACCCTACAACCCCAAACCACGAGATAGTTCGGGTTGGGTTTCCTTTTAGTCCGAGTTCATAAGGGTAACCTTGTTCCTTTTGTTGGGAACCCTATTTAATAAATAGCAAGTTGTTAACATAGCTTCACCCTAGAACCCTTGACTCGATCTGAATAGGACAACATGGAATTAACCATCTCTTTGACACCTGTTTTCCTTTCGAAATACCATTTCTTTGAGGAGTATAAAGGCGATCGTTTCATGGATAATTCCAACAGATGAAAATCTGAGTATCCATGTACTCACCTCCCTATCGATCCTTAATCTTTTGATCGGGGACCCAGTTGTAATTCAACTTGATTTTAAACACTTTGAATTTATCTAATGCTTCATCCTTGGTATGTAACAGATAGACATAACAAAACCTTGAAGCATCATCAATAAATGTCACAAAGTACTTCTTATTCCCCAAAGAAGGAGTGGCATGCAAATCACACAGTCATTGTGTATAAGCTCAAGAGCTTAGTCTCACGACTAACACCACGAAAAGGTTTCTTGGTTATCTTGGTCAACATGCAAGTTTTACACTTTTCGGTGTCCATGTCAAAAGTGGGATTAACCCATCCTTAGACATATCTTGCATTCTTTTATAGTGTACATGGCCAAGTCTTGCATGCCATAGGGTAGAGTCGGTCGGTCGGTGGTGGTCACAAATCTTGAATTAACACTATCGGTGACAATATTAAGCTGAACATTTGATTACACAAATATCCAAAACCAATAAAAACACCATGCTTAGAAAGAACAAATTTATCGGACTCAATAACTTGTTTATATCCATGATTATTCAAAATACTACTTGAAACCAAGTTCTTCCTTATATCGGGAACATGAATAACATTAAACAAAGTTACAATCTTTCGAACTAAAATTAAGATCTACACAACCACGACCATGCACCAAGGTCATTGACTCATTTCCCATGTGAAGAATAGAACCATCATTCGGTGACTCATAAGTCTTGAACCGACTTCTATCTTTACACATGAAATGTTGCACGAGTCAACCCACCACGCAACATCATCATCTTGCACATAATGAGATTCGAGATACATATGTAACATAATAAATCGAAAAGACTTATTAACCATATTCGACCTTTCGGTGAGTTGGAAGAACCACCACTCCACGAACCATTAGTGCACGATCCATTGGCTTTACCACCAACCTTAACACCTTTGCAATCCCTTTTAATGTGACCGGTTTGCCACATTTCCAACAAGTAGGTGTTGCCTTCTTGTTAGGATCGCCTTGTGTTGTCATGATATTTGCGTTTGCCTTTGTTGTCATTGTACACGGTGGAGTTGTTATGCTCCACCATATTGACAACAGATGCACCGATAGCATTGCTACTCTTTGGCTTGTCATTATCACGCACCTTGAGAGATTCCTCAATGCGCGATGATGCCCAACTCAACCGAGTTAACTCCTCCTTTTATGTTTCAAGGTATGCTTGAAATCTTTCCAAGAAGGGAAAGTTTATCAATGACACAAGAGACTTGAATAGCCTCATCCATGTGCATATTGTGTTGTGTAAACCTTCCAAGTATACCAAAAGTTCATTGTATTGTTCCATAAGCGGTCTTGAATCGGTCATTTTGTAATTTGTGAAATTACTTACAAGGAACTTCTTACTTGATGCATCCTCGACCATATATTTGGCATCCAAGGAATCCATAGTTGCTTTGGAAGATTCAAAGTTCGATAAATATCAAGCAGAGAATCGGACATACCATTGAGGATTAGACCTCTGCAAATGTAGTCATCATTCTCCCATTTGCTCCTCCTCTGATCGCTCCACGGTAGCATCATCCCCATCATCGGGAATAGGTGTGGTTAGCACATACACCACACTCATGCTTGACAGACAAAAGTGCATCTTCTTACGCCATCTCCTAAAGTCCACCCTTCAAACTTATCAAGCTTGGCAAAGTTTGAAGCCATGTGTTCATTGCGGCGACATATTGATTATCACAAATAGTTTACTTTGATTGTTGGGGTAAGTCCCGAGCAGGGTTAAGATAATCGTAGCAACTGCAAATACCACTAGGTGGTTACGGATATCACTTGGAATCGTGTGATCACTTTCCAAAGTAAACTATTCGACCCTAATGCAGGGGTTACACGAATATCTACTTGGGATAAGACCAAATGTAGTTATAGAATTAGGCACAATTCAATAACCCTTTTGCTTAAAGTGTTAATCGTTTTACGTATGTTTTTCATGCATGATCGATTTCCTATTTATAGGAAAATACTCTTAGCTAGTCAAATGGAATTATGAGAATTAATCGCCCATTAATCGCCTCATAATTATCCCCATTATAGTTGTTAGTGGTTACATGACCAATTAAGCGTGGTCATTATGCGGTTATAGCGCCACTTGAATAGGTCAATGCATGTTACAAGTTTATTTCGATACTAGCGGTACTTTCATAACACTAGCGGTGCTAACATAGCACTAGCGGTGGAAACACTCCCATCGGTGGAAACACCGCCCATCGGCACTAACTTAGCACTAGCGGTGAAAACACCGCCCATCGGTGCTAACTAAGCACTAGCGGTGGAAACACTGCACTAGCGGTGTTCAAACCATATGGAGTACACTCCGTACCTCGACCCATCGGTGCTAACCCAAGCACTAGCGGTGGAAAACACAACCTATCAAACGATTCAAACCACTATTAGAGTCGGGGTGTTCAATGGACCATATGGGTGTACACTCCGTACCTCGACCCATTACGGTGTGAACTAATCCCACAAGTGCACTAAATTTTCCAACATGAGCTCCATTTGAACTTTTTTTTCTTTAAAACATCATATAATTTAGTCAAGCCCGAGACGAGCTCGAGCTTGTCAAATTTTCACGAGCCGAGCCCGAGCTCAAAATATGAGGCTTGAGCTCGGCTCGGCTCATTTTCATCCCTATATATAATTGAAAGGGCGTAATGACAAAAATATCCTGGTTTTCATCCTTTTATATTCTTTTCCATTTAGCGATGCCAAGTCGCCAATGTGGTCGTCCCCTGTTCTAGTTATTCTTGTAGTGTTAGCAATTTTAGGAAGTTACCGTTTCGATTTGCGTTATGATGGGTTCACCGAAAAATGGTGGTGGCAGCAATGGTAGCAGTTATGGTGGCAGTTATGTCGGGCGGTCATCTATGGTTAGTGGTGGTGTGATTGGTATGTGTTTTTGGTGATTTGTTTAATGAAAAGTAGTGTGTTTGGGAATTGGTTTTGATAGGTGATGAAGAATAAGGGCCCGTTTGGTTTGTAGGTGGGTTTTGAATTTGGATTAGAATTTGAATTGATTTGATGTAGGAGAGAGAAAAAAAATATTTAATAGTATTAATTAATTTATATAATAATTTGGTAATACAAAGTATTATTAATTAAAAGAAGAGTAAAGTCCAAATACATCCATGTGGTTTGCCCTTTGTCTCGCTTTACATCCCTAAACTTTTTTTTAGCACAAAACCATCCCTCCGTTAGTAAAGTTGGCACAAATACATCCCTCTGTTAGCAAATTCAGCTAATAAGGACTAACGGTGCAAAATTTTCTCCGTTATCTCCTAACGGAAGAGAAAATATTTGCACCGTTAGTCCTTATCTTTAGTATAAAAAGAAAAGTTTATTCTTATAATTCACTTTACCAAAACCTAAACCAAAAAGAAGTTGCTTCTCCTCTCACCCTCTCTACCACAGCCGCCCCTCTCAGGCCACCCATCTTCCAGAGAATGGTTTGAGGATGGTTGAGGAATCGGATTTAAGGAAGTACTTGGAGAAATGGGATAAGACGTATTGGCCAACTTACAAGGTGTTGGATATATTGCAAAAGGTGTTTTATCGGTCTAATCCTGCTAGAGAGGCTTTTGTTGAGATGTGCGCGGATGAGTATGTGCAGAAGATGACTTTCGATAGTTATTTGTACAAGAAGGTTGCGCCTGGGAACCCTTTGGAGGATTTGAAGCTCGCGGTGAACACAATTGGGAGTTTGGTTAGGGCTAATGCTCTTAGGAATGAGATGGCTAAAATTTGATGTACTTAAATTTGTTGGTTTTGTAATATGTTGAGGAACTTATATTGGTTATACAAGTTTTAGTTTGTTAGTCTGGAATATGGATATGAAGGTTGAAGAATTAGTTTTGATGTTTCTGAGAAGAAAAAGCTTTTGGTACCCACATGGATGTTGATAAGAAATGGTGTAAGGTGTTTTCAACCTTGAAAGTTTTACTTGACATGAACCTTGCAAATTCATTGGCTGATAAATTTTGTAGATCTTGTTTTCTTTCTAATTGATTGTGACAACAAACAACATATTTGTCACACACACTAAAAAATCTAGTGATTCAATAGTTGCTGTAAATCATTTAAAAATATATTGTATGGCTTCAAATCTTCAATAATTGCCAATCAAAAGATATGGTACTTGAAGGCTTCAAGCCATGGGAAATTTTGTTCTGGTGAAGAACTATATTTTTTCTTGACAGGGGAAATCTCAAATTAGGACTATGGTTGATCTCATATAATACTTGTGTTGATAATTGTTACGGATTAAACATCGAACTAACGTGATCTAATTTGGTTTTGGTCACTTGTAATAAAATTTGGGCGTTGGGTGGTGGGTGGAGGTGGCGGTGGCGGTGGAGGTGGCAGGTGGCGGTGGGTGGTGGCGTTGGGTGGTAGGTGGCGGTGGAGTGCACCGTTAGTCCTTAGGACTAACGATGCAATTTATTTTATTGCATCATTAGTCCTAAGGACTAACGGTGCAAATATTTTCTCTTCCGTTAGGAGATAACGGAGAAAAATTTGCACCGTTAGTCCTTATTAACTGAATTTGCTAACAGAGGGATGTATTTGTGCCAACTTTACTAACGGATGGATGGTTTTGTGCCCAAAAAAAGTTTAGGGATGTAAAGCGAGACAAAGGGCAAACCACAAGGATATATTTTGGACTTTACTCTTAAAAGAAATATAGAGAGAGATGAACGTAGAGTGGTAAATGAGCCCACTAAAAATATTAATACCCATCAAAACCCATCTACACCCCATCATTCAATCTATGATTCTTGAATCCATTCTCTTTCTCAAAATACACAACCAAACAATTATTAAATCACATCATCTCAAAACCCATTCCACATACTCATACCAAACGAACCCTAAATAGAAGAAGATAATGTGAAAGCATAGTTGGATATAATTTATAAGAAAAATGTAACAAAAATAAAAACCAATGGTGCGTTTGGTATCCCCAATGGGAATGAAACTATTACTATGAAAGTGATTAAAGGTGTTTGTTTAAAATGAGGGGGCCCACCACTATGGTAATGAATGATAGATATAATCCATACTCCATATACATCAAGTGAGCTAGGTATGAATCTTTCATAGGTGAGGGAGCCACCACTATCAAACCCATACCCATTGTCATTCATGACAGCATATCAAACGCACCCCAATTCCTGCTCAGTAGGTTACTTGCTACCCACAATACATGAAATTTAAATGTCTGTTATGAAATGTAGAGAATGATAGATTTATATTAAGTGATGAATCCAAATGATTAGGAAGTGTAAACCCTAGCTAACTAACTCTTATAACTAAAGTGGATATGCATTATGATTTATTTACAGCAAGGTTAAAAAAATAATTAAAAAAAAAAAAAAAAAAAAAAAAAAAAAAAAAAAGGACAAAGTGATAAATAGCAAATAATACGGATAATCTTGTAATTCATAGTTATTGTTGGCAATTTTAGTGCTATCAACTATTTTAATTGATTGTGTTTTACTTGAGACTAAGGACCTTATACAAGTTTAGCTCAAAACGAGTTAGGAGGTGCGGAATGCACACTCGTTATGGTTAGCTTGATACTGCCACGACAAAAACTCAGGGGTCAAGGGTTGTTGGGGCTTGACCAGTGCCTCTTACGCGGTCAAGGGGAAGCACCCCTTGTTAGGGTCTACTAACCAACACAATGGTTGGTAAATAAACAAAAATAACTTAATTCGGTCTTTGTTCTTGTCTCATTTACATAATATAACATTAATAATACTATAACGTTTCTGATTGATTTCTCGTGTCTTAGAATTCAATTATCCGATTAAGGATTTCATGAACCCGAAACATATAAGGTCGGAATACTTTAATATAAAAGTGATCACATCATTGAGATTAATATCCAAATCATACACACCACAAAATTCTAACAGTTATTGTACTTAACTTACCTACTATTATAACATACAACTTGGGCAAAACTTAACTCATTGACTTATTTCATTGTTTGTATACAGGTACAAATTTGGAAAATGGATTTTATCAGTCTGTTTATTGATCCTATTATTCAATGTTTGATGGAGCCCATTAAGAAACACATTGGTTTCTTTGTTTCCTCCACAAAGCATGTTGAAACGATGCGTGAAAAAATGCAGGAACTGAAAAACATAGCACTAGATATGCGAAATAAAAAGGAAAAAGCTGATGAAAACAATGAAGAGGCATCCCCACTTGTCTCTCCATGGCTGAAAGAATTCGAGGAGACGGATGAAAAAGCAAAAAGTGTTCCAACAGGTGGAATTGGGTGCTACAATGTGGCCAAGAGATACAAGGTAGGAAAAACATCTTTTGATATTGTCCAGAAGATAGATAATCTCAAAACAGGAAAATCTAATATCGAGTGGACTCATAAGAAAATACCTCTTGGTATGGTTCAGCCTACTTCTGTACCAATTTCTGATGGTACCGAAATCATCTTCGAGTCCAGAGAGTCGGTATTCAAGAAAGCATTGAAATTCCTTCATCCTGATAGTAATAAATACCAAAAGATAGCTCTAATTGGAATGTCTGGTGTGGGGAAGACCTTTATGATGGAAAAGATAAAAAATGCTGTGGAGGAAAAAAATATGTTTCATTGGGTTATGAAGGTGGTTGTTGGGGAAAAACCCGACCCAATCACTATACAACAAGCCATTGCAGAGTACATGGATGGTGAAGGTCTGACTGAAACGACTAAGGATGCAAGGGCTGATCGTCTTCGTAAAAAATTTATGTCGATGGCACAAAACGGAAGGAAAGTTTTGGTAATAATGGATGATCTCTGGAACGAGTTTGACCTCAAAGATGTTGGACTAATGAGCCCTTTGCCAAATGGTTTCAAGCTATTGATCACCTCACAATTTTTATTTGTTTGCGCTAAGATGGGTATTAACCCTGAATCAATTTTTACATTAGGCCTTTTAAATCACACAGAAGCAAAAAAATTCTTTTTTGGAATCACGGAACCAACTGTTGGTAATGATCCCGAGCTACAAGAGATAGGAGAACAAATCGTGAAGAAATGTGGTGGTTTACCAATTGCCATAAAAACTATTGCTAATAGTCTCAGAGATGACGACATAAAGGATGCTTGGGAAGATGCACTTTACAAATTAAAACACGGGAACCTAGAATTACTTTATGGCATCGTGGATAAAGTATTCGAAATGAGCTACAACAATCTGAAAATCGACGATGCTAAAGCAATCTTTCTTCTTAGTGGCATATTTCCTGCTGACTTTGATATTCCTATTGAGGACTTGATGAGGTATGGATGGGGATTGAAGTTGTTCAAAGAAGTGTATACTATACCAAAAGCAAGACAACGGAACAACACCTGTGTTCACAAGCTCATACGAGCAAACTTGTTGACTGAAAGTGATCGTGATGGATGTGTCAAAAGGCACGATCTTTTTGTTTTGAGTAATTTTTCAGAACTCAAACAAGCTTCAGTTGGCAACCATGAGGACATGGCAGGGGAGCTTACAAAATATGCAAACGAGTCTTATGAAAGAATTCTATTGAAGTGCACTGGTATGTCTGAATTTCCTGCAGACTTTAATTACCCAAACCTATCACTTCTGATTCTAAAGGATGGGGATAAGCTGAAGTTTCCGCCGGATTTTTATGAAAGAATGAAAAAGCTTGAGGTCGTGTCTTATGAAAATATGAATACTCCATTGCTTCCGAAGACGTTTGAACACTCAACCCAACTCCGAACACTATGTCTTCGTTCATGCTCGTTGAAGGGTGATCTATCTTTTCTTGGAAGTCTTAGCAAATTGGAAACACTGACCATTGCTGATTGTAACTTAGTAAAGTTACCATCAACCATAGGGAATTTGAGAAATCTGAAGTTACTAGATTTGTTAGGATGTGGTGACCTTTGTATTGACGATGGTGTCTTTCGAAACTTGGCCAGTAATCTTGAAGAGCTTTATATGAGAGCTTATGAAGGACGTGCTATTAAGTTTACAGATGCTAACTGTGCCGAACTGGAGATACTTTCACAACATCTTTTTGCATTAGAGATGGAGTTCTTTGAGAGTAAGGCCCAACCTAAAAATGTGTCTTTTAAGAAACTTGAAAGGTTTAGGATATCTATCGGATGTAAATTATCACACAGTAAATGGCCTTCATTCAGAAACGAATTATATCTTAAGGCTGACTGCAAAGAACTTCTGGAATGCAAAATCAATGTGCTATTTCAGAAAACAGAAGAACTTTTATTGCAAGTGAATAATATGCATCATCTTGGAGATATGCATCCTTCTCAACACTTTTACAATTTGAGAGTCCTTCGTGTTAATGAATGTCAACACCTGACATACCTCTTCACATTTCAAGCGGCAATTGGGTTGAAGAAACTGGAGCGCCTCATAGTTACCAGGTGCCCACTTCTGGAAGTGCTGGTTGGTGGGAATAGTGTGGTAAGCGAAAAAAGAGTAGAGGTGGAGGATGAAAGGGATAGTCAACCACCTTTGGGATTTCAACTTCACAGCTTAGATGAGCTCTCCCTCGTAGGCCTGCCATGTCTCAAGGGTATTGGTGGTACGAGGGATATGTGGAGTATAAGCCATAATACTTCAACCAGTACTACTGCTTCCGTCAATAATCAATTTCAGGTATGTATGCTTTCCATTCTATGGAGTATAAGATGTGACTTTTATTCTAATTATGGCATACTGAGTGGTAAGTTTAAGTTGGTAGCTTTTATAATTTATACCAAATGTTTAAAGTTTTAATCCAGAACTGTATCATGTTATAATTTACAGTTTTACGCCTTTACTCCTAATCTCTTTCATAGTTTGCACTTTTGAAAAAATACAAACTACTTCCTCCTTTCTTTGTATACAAAAAAGGGGTTAAGTCGTAGAATATTAATGTACTTTTCAAAGTGTCCAATTTTGGTACGTGTATTTTTTTAATTTGTAAAATAGCAATGTACTTTTTCAAAGTGTCATGTTTTGCTACATGTATTTTTTAACTTTGTTTAAGTTGTAGAATAACAATATAATTTCAATAAGTGTTCCAATTTGGTACGTCATCCACGTATCAAATTGGAACACTTATGGAAAGTACATTGCTATTCTACAACCTAAGCAAAGTTAAAAAAAAAGTACACGTACCAAATTGGAACACATTGAAAAAGTACATTGCTGTTCTACAACTTAAAAAAGTACACATACCAAAACGTGATACTTTGAAAAGTACATTGCTATTTTACGACTTAATCCATACAAAAAAAACATATATATGTAAAATAAATATATTGTATGAATAAATCATATTGTTTGAAAAGATACATGCCTCGTTGCAATTAGGGTTGTTATTCGGGTTAACCCGGTCGGGTTCGAGTCAATCGGGTCGGGTTCGGGTTCAGATCGGGTCGGCTTTTATGACACTCCTAGTTGCAATATATAGAATCTCGTGTATTTATTTTCATCTCATAGTAACCCTTTGGGTCTTGCTGTCATTTTGATATTGATATTCAAGTTAATAGTAATTTTAGTATGTGTATTTAATTTTTAACATATATACGCGCGAGTTAAACTTATAAAGATGACTAACATAAGTCGTCATTGAATGTGAATGTTAAAAGATAAAATACTTTTCCGGACAACCTTACTTAATCTCATAAAAAGGAATAACGTGAGTCGTTCATATGTTTACAATCTCGTCTAACCATTTACAACAACATATATGTTGTTCATAAAAAAAATATAAGGTTTAGAGGGTATAAAGTATATGAATTATTTATTAAATTCATGGTGTTTTTTAAAAATATGAAAACTGATAAATTTACTTAAATCAATATAATTTATTTAAAATTTAACAGTTAAAATTTATTAGTTATTCTCTTATTATTTTTAGTTTTTTCACAAAACTGATATAATATAGGATAAAGATCAAATAAAAAGACAAATATCCGTAGAAAGGATAAAAAAATTAAAAAAAGAAAGGAAAAAAGTTCTCGAAAAATTTCACAAGATTGGGTATGTTGGTGCATAAAAAAAGTTGTGAAGGAAGTTTTCTAAAAGTGGATAGTTTTGCCAAAAAAAAAGTTTGTGCATTAAATCGCTTTTTTGTGCATCACAAATTCGTTTTTGAACCTAACTTCTTTCGACTTTTTCATCAAAATAACATGCGCATCAAACTAAAACAAGTTAAAAATTTTGTGCAACAGAATTCGTTTTAAAAAAACCGTATGAAAACTCAAAATTAGAAAAACTTTTTTCACTAAAGTTTTATGCACCAACATACCCGATCTTGTGGAAGTTTTTGGAATTTTTGAAAACTTTTAAAAAAAATCATTTTATCCTTTTACGGATATTTGTCTTTTTTTACTATATATATATATATATATATATATATATATATATATATATATATATATATATATATATATATATATATATATAGGCTTTGGATCAAATAAAAGTTTTTAAGATAAAAAAGATACAAAGTGTATGTGTCAATAATATCGTATTGAAAATGTGACAATTGTGTGTCAATTAAAAGAAATTATGTGCAAATGTGTCAACATATTTAGCTAAAAAAATCGTTTGTGTGTCAATAATACGCCAATTATGTGTCAATTACAATAACTTTTGTGCAAGTGTGTCAACATATAGAGTTATATGTCAAATGCATCATTAATACCTCAATTTAATATCATTAATACACCAAGGGGGCTATTCGCCCTTTTTACTTCAAAATAATTTTTGAAACTCAAGGGGGCTATTCGCCCTTTTTAGCACTAGACTGACATTCTCATTTCGCTTATTCAGTTCAACGAAAGCCGGTGCATCTAATGAATAGAGATGTATCAAATTCAAGTCGTTGCATCTCAAATGTGTGATTATAGTCACTTCTTACCACTTATTATTTTAATTTACTTCTTACTAGATCCCTTTCTTACTAAATAAAATTTAAATGAGATTAACCGATTTTTTCAATTTTGACTTTCTATTGTCTAATAGACTCGATGTTTCCTGCATCTCAAAATCAATCTCTTCTATATCATTGTTATTTTGCATAACGTAGTTATTATTATTTGGTCAGGGTGACTTTTTGTTTTGTTTTATCTAATCAACCAGCAGATATTTGACTTTTTGCATGGGTTGTTTGACCACCCTTCAAATTCCTTCTCAGCAAAAAACCACTGAGCCACCATCTGCCATCCTCATCACAACACAACCAGTCAACCACCATCTTCACCTGAATTCCCTAGATTCATTCTTTTATTTTTCTTACTTGATTCGATCATTTCTCCCAATTCTCAAAACCTTAAGATGACATGTTTCCAAACACTAAATCCACAAGTCGGAAAACGTTATCGTTAAAAATCGTGTACTAGAAAACTATGTATGAACTAATATCTGGTGTATGTACGAAAGAATTATAAAAATCAAACCACGTCACGTTTCATACTAAAACAATTTGTGATCCGTTGTAGGGTACTCAAGTAATCAGTGCTACTTGGCCATTATGCCAATACCCCAGAAGATTGATTTTAGAGGGTTGCAATGCATGTTCAAGCATAATTGCATGCTATGTAGGATTGAAGGATTTGAAGCATAGAGATGATACACAGATTATTTCATCCAATGTGTTACTACAGTTGACAAAGCTAGAATACATTAAGTTAAAAGACAATGCATTGGTGGAGGAGGTATTTGAAGTAATACCGGAAGGGACAGATAATAATAAAAATGGTGGTTTCAGTGATTCACAAATTGTTTTTAACATTCCAAACCTAACATTGCTGGATATATATGAGTTGAAAAATCTCAGGTATTTATGGAAGAGAAACCGATGGATGGTACTGGAGTTTCCAAAGCTTACAACTCTGAAAATTGGTAGATGCAAAAGGTTGGAACATGTTTTTACATCTTCCATGGTTGGTCGTCTAGTCCAACTCCAAAACCTGAATATTGGCGACTGCCAAAATCTCGAGTTAATAGTCAAGGAAGAAGAACAAGATGTCAGAGTGAAGAGTAATGATCAGATAATTGGGTTACCTCATCTAAAGGTCTTAGAACTAGCTAATCTTCCAAGTCTTAAGGGATTTTGCTTAGGGAATGAGGCTTTTTCATGGCCATCATTAGATTATTTAGAAATCAAGAGATGCCCAGCAATTACGGTTTTCACCAAAGGAAAACTGGACACCCCTGCCCTGAAAGTTATAGGTACAAGTTTTGGGAAGTGTGATATAAGGGAAGAAGACCTCAACTCTTTCATAAAGACCAAGCGAAAAGAGGTACTTAACTACCTACTTGTTGTTCTGCTTTAATCATTCTTAATTCAAATCAGAAATAAGAAAACAATTAAAAGTTGATCACTCAAAATTTGATAGGGAATATTTTTTAAATATAGTTCCTGCTTACTTCAAATCAGAAATTTTGTATGCTTATACCTAGAAAGAAACTTGATATTAATTAGTCTAAATAGGAAGTTGAAATTAATAAAGGCCATAACTTCTTCATGTAATTCTCCTGTTTAAATATACATTTAAACAGTTACCGTATACGTACTGTTATGAACTCTAACTACACTCTAAATTTTTCAAAATGTTTTTCATGAATTTTGTGCAGGGGAAGACATTCTAGAGCATGGAGATCACATTTTTTTTAATGCGAGCAGTGTCGAATGCAAAAGTAAAACAAGCGTGGTTCTTTACATCATTAATAAGATATATCAAACATAAATTATAAATTGATTTTTCGAGATTTCACAGTTTGACAATATTAGCATTATAGCATTATATATTGTAAATAAAGTCGAATGCTTCGAGGCATATAATGTGAACTAGTAATAAGATCTGTTAATGAAGTTGTTACATTCTCTTAATCAGATGTTTAATTTCTCAAGCCACCCCATATAGATGCTTATAGTTTTTTTGTTTATAAACATTTTTTTTTAAAGTAGAAGAGGATATCATTGATAGAAAAAACAGAGAGTCAAGAACATGGAAAAACAAGAATCTACCAACATATAGGCATAGAGATAAAATAGTCCATCAAACCATGCAAGTCAAAATGCCCCAAACAAATCACAAAACAAACTTCATTGTTGCAAAAGATCAAAATTTCCAGATGCTGAGAGGGGTAGAACAGAGGACGCCTTCTTTAGCCAACTTATCAGCATCACAATTGCCTTCACGTTGTTAGTTTTATGGATATAAATTAGTAGTCGTGAGTTAGGATCGAACTCGAGACCACGGACCACATTGCACACTTTACGTATGAGAATTAAAGTTATAATAATTAAATATAAAATGTTATATTTAGTTATTATTTACACAAAACACATAACGAACGTTAAGTAATTAAGTGTAATGGACTAACGATCGTTAAATGTTAAAGGAAGGACTAAATATGAAATTAGATGTCAAGTAGGTTCTAGAAACCTTGTGGGTTTCCTAAACCGATCGGATGGGGGGTTTCCTAAACCCAAATCAACCCTAACTTGGACACTAAGTTTCTTTGGGTATATATACAAGGCCTAGGGTCTTTGTAAATTATCTCTTGTACTCCTAAACCTAAAACCTAAAATTGTTTGTGTGTGTTTTTGGTTCCAAACGATCGTCCCTTCTCCAAGGGATCGATTACTTTGTTTTTCCTTAACAAAACGTTTTGTGTTAATTAAACTAGCATTTACTTTAATTCGTTAATAGTACGTGTGTACAAGAACGTGGTACAATCACACTATTGATTGTATCTTGGATTGAATTACAAAATGGTAAGGGGTAATTCTTATAATCCTATAAACCCTAATTAGGGTTCATCTCAATTGCTAGTTTTGTGGAATTGATTCTTGTTCGGCTAGAATAAAAAGGTACGCATACTTTATGTTTATGTTAGTTAATTATTCATTATACGTTCCTATACGCTTCGCATGTTTCTTTGATGTTTTATGTGTTTTATATATGATTGTCATGTTATATAATTCCAACAGTGGCATCACGAGCCTTGTTTAATGAGTAATTAATTACTAAACACGTAAAAAACGAATATTGTATGTTGTTTGATATGATTATTCTAGGGTTTTGGTTATGATTATGTAAACCCTAATTTTAGGGTTAGGGCTTTTGCCCTAATTGGTTTTAAAAAATTTTTTGGATCGACCAAAATTTTTTTATGGGTCGATACCCTAAATTTTTTTAGTCGATTGTTTTAAAAATTGTTTTAGGGTTTATATTAATTGTTATGTTATCAATATCGAAACCTAGAATTAATATATTTGTTACGTGATAAATTCATGAATAAAGTGTTATGTGACATGGAATTGTATGCGATCTTGTGACTTACCTGAATAATTGTTATGTTATATCCATGATGATACATGCATGTTCGGCATGGATGGTTGTCGATATATATTTAATTGTTAAGATTTTATGAGAAAATTAATTGTTAAGTTATTTTATCACATGTTTGTTTTGATAAATCTTGAATTGGGAAGACTACAATAATATATTAATGAATCAATTATGTGCAATTTGGTATATTTTAATTATGGCTTACGCAATCGATTCGTCGATGTATGTGGCTCACTTTCAATTGTGCGAGTGAAAGCCCTAGTTAATATATACGTTAATTAACCTAGATATTGATTATTAATAGGCTTTATCAAATAAGTTGCATGTGGCTACTTGTTTACACGTATTAATTGTTAGTTATGTGCGCATTGTTTTAGTTGTTTATTTTTTATTGTTACTTGTTTGTTTATTATGTGCGACAAGTTTTAAGCAAAGGGTAATTTTGAATAGAAAAATAAATCGGACTAAACAATGGTGAAATTTGATTTGTTATTGAAGAGTTAAATTTTCAATAAGTTTAATTGATTGATGATTTTGGTACAAATAGTGAGAACGGCTCACCCAATTTTGACGGACTATGTGAGGGGTACAAGGAGGGGAGCGCATTAAATTGTGACCCGAAAGAAGGAGGTCATAGCTTCAGCGCTGACCAAATTCTCCGCTTCTTTGCGAGTCAAATTGGAGTTACCAAGTAGGCTATGAGTACAAAATCATCTTAAGGGCGAATTAGCTTTAATTCCATGCGCCACTTTTGTGGTAATTATCCGAAACACTAAGTCTTTAGACTTATGCAAAAGTACGATATAATGGACGATAATTAAAGGTAAATTCCTTGATTGGCGAAACCAATACCTCAATCAAAACTTTGATAATTTGATCTTTATGAATTGGTTAATAAAAGTTTTTATTAAAATTTATATACAAGATGAATGCATGACATCTTTGTACATATTTGATTTGACACCATAAATCAAAACTAGTACCCTTTATAAATTAAGTTAGTGCCATCTAGTTAAAGGAACACTTGAAGTTGCAATTTACGTCATGTGGGAACTTGGCGAGATTGTGATGGAAAGGTAAATCTTTATGTAAAGTCAGACCTTACATGAACATATTTGCAGTTCTTTAAGTTAGACGACTTAAATTGAGTAGTAAGTGAGACCTGGACTCAAGGCACAAGATGGGATAAAACATGTTTACATTTGCAATAGCGTTGGAAAATGTAAATCCCATAATGATCTAGGAATTGGAAAATGTTTGCCAATTATTGTTCGACAGATTACCTTATTATGTGCTTTCGTTACTAGCGGATCAAGCGATGTAATGGAACTATGATAATTTGGATCCTAGTTTTCGAGAAAATTCTATGGTTATATGAATATTACCTTGGGTATTTTATTTTCTTGAAAAGTTTAATTATCGAAAATACTAAAATTGAATTTTGAAAATTCTTTAAATGTATTAATGCAACATTAAACCGTAAACGTAGGTTATTCCTGTATTGGTAAATTGATCTACACCTGTAAGGGTTTTTGGTAGAGTCAACTTTGCTAAAAGAATAAACCTAGTCCTCTTTTCATAAGAAAGAGTGAGATTCAATCCTATTCCTTTTCATGAATGAGAAAGGTATGATAGGACAAATTAGAATTGTCTAAATTCTAAATACATAACTCGTAAGCAAATTTTAATAGTTAAGAAAATTGCATATTTTCTGAGTTATTAAATTAGAAGCTAGACTAATTTACTGCAAAATTGGTAAAAGACAAACTAGCATATTTTATCTAGTTGTTGTGCTTTGACCATTTAAAAGTACTACTTACAATTGTTGGAATAGTAGAACTATTAAGAAAGAAATTGCATGCCCAATTTTTCAAGTTAATAGCATTGATGGATAATTCATCATCTACATAGTAGAATACACTCTTTTAGTACATAAGTAATTGTTATGTATGGACTTTCTCAAAAGTGTAGGAAGTAAATAGAACACTATTTTCTTTCACCGGTTAATGAAACACTTACAATGTTGTCAAATCCGATTGGGAGTATTGTGTTCTTATTCTTGAATAAGGAATTAATGTAATGATCTCTAATTCAGTGGGAGTTACAAGCTTTGTCATCTTGGTAGTAACCCATTTATCTCTAGAATGTCTTAAGATAATTACTTTCCACTTGTAGACACTTATGTTTTCAAGGATAGTCATGTACGTTTCCTTATTAGACAATGAAGTGGTTCTACATCTACTAGTTATGCTAATATCAATGACACAATCATATTGGTCACATAAACAAACATATGTCGTGTTGTTTATACGCTACATGATGTTGTTCCATGCACAAGTGGGAGAAATCTATATTGTGTGCAAGGTACAACATATAGGTATATGATTTAACGGATTCTCTTGATCGCAAGGTAAGAGACTAACGTTCTAATATGACTTGTACATATCTAATTCAAGAAACACTTGGTGTTGCAATTTACGTCATGTGAGAACTTGGCGAGATTGCAACAACAAAGTAAATCTCCATGTGAAGTCGGACCTTGCATGGACATATTTGCGCTTTCTAAATTAGACAAGTATTTAGAACATGTGTCAAAATGATATATAAGACTACTTCAAATTAAATATTTATGTATTATTAGAATGACATAAATAAATGAAGTAATCTAATACTACTTCAATTTGTTTATTTATGTATTTTGGAATGACATAAATGAAAAATAATGTAGTCCTACATTATTGTGAAGTAAATAAATTAACTTGAAATTACTATTGAAACCAAGAGTTGTGTTCATAATTACTTTAGTTAAACATGTTTATGATTCATTGTAAAGACATAAACATAAAGTCTTTTAAGACTTATAATAAAGTAAGACGTTAACTTGTTATGTTTTTAATTAAGACATATACAAGAAGTCATTGAGTTGATCAATGATTTATAACGTATAATGGGATTATAACAGTTTATGTTTTCTTGATGAGACATGGATATGAAGTGACTTGGTTAAAGAGTACTTGTGTTATAAAGCATGCAATTGGCTTGAAAAGTCTATTATACCATTAAGTTGACTTAGTTGGTAAATAGGTAAGCCAAAAGGAATATGTTTATCTTATATATTGTTAGATTGTCTTACAATATTAATTCTAATGAATACCACAAGTTGATGGTATGTTCGGTTAGGAGAATCAAACTCTATTTGATTTGTTTGATTCAAGATAACCATAACTTCTTTCTTAAAAGTAACAAGGTTAGAAAATTGAGTATGGATTGAATATACTCAATATGACTCCAACCTAGAAGATTAATAAAACACCATTTTATTATGGAATGTGATGAATCACATTAAGTTTTAAAATTGAAGATTCGAATTTGTTAAACTACTTATGAATAGGTTATTAACAAACTAAAGTCAGTAATTATCAATGTGTATTTGTAATGTCCCAAAAAGAGAACAATGTAGTTTTGCTCTAATTGCTAAGTATATATAGATAGTCTATATATTACAAAAGGCAAGTGGGAGTTTTTTTATCTTGAAAGATAAAATTACAAGATACATAATCTTCTTAAATACACTAGTAAATATCATGATGAGGCTAGATATGAAATGTTAACCTCAAGATGATGGAATTTTCATTCATAGATCTGCAAGGATATCTCAGATATTTGATTTATATGTTGAGAAGAACATGAGTTACAGGGATTATAGTAAACCCGATAATCATTATGATGGATTACCAAATATTGAATTGGGTAAATTACTCATACTATGAATGTTAAAGATGTTGTCCATAAAGATAATCAATTTTGGAAATTTGGTTTATCTTAATAGTTAGACTAGAGAATGAAGATGAGTTTCTTCAAAGAGATGGAAAACTCTAGTGGTTTAAATCTCGTGTAGAAATCATATGGACAAAATTGTACACATATTTAATGCATGTTTTATGACAAGATTATTAATCATACTTAAGCAATTAATTGTGATTGAATATTCTTTCCTAGACACATTAAATATATAAAGATGATAATTGTCATACTTGTTTTTATTAATATGAAATAAGACAATGAAATATCAAAACTCTTTCTTGAGAAATTACTTGAGCGAGGACGGTAAGTAATCGAAAGGTTTTTTTGGATTCATATAATCTTTGGAAGTGTACAAAGTGCAATAATTCATGAATGGATAAATGCATGGATCTATGAAATTATTCTTATGTTTAATTGTTAAATCCTAGTTTCGATTTATAATTAAAATAAGATAAATTTTAAGTATTCCTGAAAGCTAGTGGGAGTATTATGTTAAGGTTTTAAATCTTATATGTTGTATAACATATGGGAAGTAACATTCCTTGTAAGCTAAATGTTAAGTCTTAGATTGGAATGAAACTTCACTTGTAAGATTTAAGAATTAAAACATACAACCTTGGAATATATGTTTATTATTAATAAACATGTGCAGTAAAATAAATGATTCTAATAAAACATGATATATCATTTGGGAAATGGATAAATATCTTTTGACAAGATAGAACATGAATGAAATCTAAGTTTGACATGTAGATTCATCATGTACATCATGTTGTGTATTAAAATTGTTGTATCATTCTTGAATAAGAAGTGATTTGACAACATTGATATCTAACTAAAAGTTATTAGATAACTTGTGTAATGAATATTCTAATAGAATTACATCCTCACCGGAATTGCTCCTAGATTCTATGGATGAACAATATGTCAATTGTTGTGCAAATTGTCATCGACTACAAACTTGAAAGTTTGGAAGACATCAAACATTACACAATAAGATATTAAAGTTTACGGAGTTTTAATGAGCATATTGTTGTTTGTATACAATGATGTTGGTTTAATTGAGATGACACTCAATACTAGTCATGGTAGGATTTCATCCTTGTTAATGGCCATGTGAACTAGTTGTGCTACTAAGAGCGCAGATTGCATTATACATTAAAAGAATAAGAATACTTTAAACTTTAAAATGTTTGAAAGTTTAAATTGTCATAAATTGGTGATAGAGGATGTCACACACTTTATGAATTATTATGTGGATTGGTGAATGCACACATACAAGGACTTCACTAATTGAATTCTTGAAATAAGTATTCTCAAAATTACGATAGATCAAGTTGGTTGATTTATGCCTTGTCAACAAGTATGATTATCATTACTTGAGGCATAATTCATCAACTGGAATTTTCATGCATTGATCTATTTAGTATTTGGATAAAGGATGTTAAACAATTATTATAATAAATCAAATACTTGGTATGTTTGATTTTATAATATATTGTATCCTATATTTGCATGTTTAATCCGTGAATAAATTTATTTATTCTAAATCGTCCGTTGTCAATTAATGATATGGGAGTATCGTTAAATTAAGACAAATCTGAGTGATTTGGTAGAATATACTTAAAAGTATATTGATGAGAAAGCATACCAATTTCAGATGATATTCAATGAATTGAATATAGGACTTATCCCAACTACATGATTTTACTTTATGGATATTGTTGTTAAGTAAATTATGAATAGTTATCCTCGGACTTGAGATACCGGATAAGTGTCATGAATGTAGTGCATTTACGTGGAGCAACTTAACGCTATACGTGGCGGTAGTCATAAGGGTTGTTTCGAAGTGTTGCAAAGTTTGTGGGTTAGTCTCGTAGTCAAGATAGAATTTGTTCCTTCAAATTTATTTGGAGTTTAATCTTCTTGGGCCCTCGTAGGGTTGACAAGATGTTTGCGTGGCCACGCCCAAAGATCTCCCAAATATGTTCGAAGATTTGGTAATCTTGGTCAATCACTTAAAACGAGAAACAAAATGGTTGAATAAAGAATGACTTAATTCCATATCTTTATTTAACATGGTATTAGAAACAAAAGGATAATAATAATGAGAAATCATTAAAGGTTTTCCAGAGCCTTGCTCGAGTTGTACTAGAGGCATCAAGTGTTGCTAGACGCTAACCGATGTGATCACTCTATTAAGATATATCCAAGTGGGAGCTGTTAGTTTTATGGATATAAATTAGTAGTCGTGAGTTAGGGATCGAACTCGAGACCACGGATTGCACACTTTACGTATGAGAATTAAAGTTATAATAATTAAATATAAAATGTTATATTTAGTTATTATTTACACAAAACACATAACGAACGTTAAGTAATTAAGTGTAATGGACTAACGATCGTTAAATGTTAAAGGAATGACTAAATATGAAATTAGATGTCAAGTAGGTTCTAGAAACCTTGTGGGTTTCCTAAACCGATCGGATGGGGGGTTTCCTAAACCCAAATCAACCCTAACTTGGACACTAAGTTTCTTTGGGTATATATACAAGGCCTAGGGTCTTTGTAAATTATCTCTTGTACTCCTAAACCTAAAACCTAAAATTGTTTGTGTGTGTTTTTGGTTCCAAACGATCGTCCCCTTCTCCAAGGGATCGATTACTTTGTTTTTCCTTAACAAAACGTTTTGTGTTAATTAAACTAGCATTTACTTTAATTCGTTAATAGTACGTGTGTACAAGAACGTGGTACAATCACACTATTGATTGTATCTTGGATTGAATTACAAAACGGTAAGGGGTAATTCTTATAATCCTATAAACCCTAATTAGGGTTCATCTCAATTGCTAGTTTTGTGGAATTGATTCTTGTTCGGCTAGAATCAAAAGTTCTAACAAAGTACGCATACTTTATGTTTATGTTAGTTAATTATTCATTATTCGTTCTCTATACGCTTCAATCGCATGTTTCTTTGATGTTTTATGTGTTTTATATATGATAGTCATGTTATATAATTCCAACATACTTTAGTCATTTTCTAAAATTCATTAAAGTTATCAAAACAATAATAGAAACTATGCAGAAAAACATACCAAACTGCTTATTTCATATTCAGATCATTATAAAAAGAGTCGGTTCCAAAATATAACTTTCCTTGCAACTCCAGTACAAAATCTGCATTGTCCCTCAACACAATGCCATGCTGTTACTGCCCACTCTGTGCACAATCACATTCTGGATTTTCCCAAGGCTCAGATTTTACGTTTGGACTCGTGAGGATCATCAAGTTTAACATCGTCTTAAACCATTCATGCGACTTAAATTGTATGATTCCCTTTTTCATACTCATTTAGAAGTTTCCCAAGCTGGAGGAATGCGAGAAGTGGTAACAGGTGGAGGCATACTTCTGATATTGATATCGGTTGGGTAGAATCTGTATTCAACATCATGTTCTTTAAAAATTCGAATCATTTCATCAATGACCGCGCCTTTTCTTATATACCTCTCAGTCATGTCTTGAAAGTTAATTTTGTGTCTCCACCAAATTTGCAACTTGATCCTGTTTAACTCCTCTAATTTCAATGACACGATCGCAATATCATTTGGATAATAATGATCCTTCTTGTTCTCAATGAAGCTGCCAAAACCAGAATCAAATTACATTCAAACAAGATTATCACAAAAAAACACTAATATGTAAGTATGTAACATTATGTTAATTGCGGAAACAACACTATATTAAACCATAAATAGCAATATACTTTCAGAGTTTTTTTGAACAATAATTAAATATATTTACCAAACATAGCAGCATTTTACTTCACCATTGCTGTTATTGGTGAAGAAAATGAAGTACGCTGTTCTTTTTGACAAATTTTTAATATGTTTCTATTATTTGTACAAGTGTAAAAGTATGTTGCTATTGTGGGATTGTGCCTAACTGCCTATCAAAAATGACCTAACTATATTCGAGCGTATATTGCTTTCGGATGGATATGATCAATATGAATAACTGAGTACCAACTCATCGAGTTTGGACATCTTTCTTATTTTCAGATATAAAGTTTGTTTGCAATCTTATTTGAAAGAGGCCAGCCAAATTTAAGCCAATATCCCGTCACTTGTGTTTAAATATGCTGAAAATCTAATTATCGCGTCTTGGTGTGCAGCCTTGGCAAATATGAGTTTCGGATTTCACAAATTAAACAAAATAATCATTTTTTACAAGCAACAGAATTTCTGCACAAAAACTGATATTTTAAGGTAGATATGAAATTACCAAACTTTGGTTACTTGACCTATTTATTGACACCAGTTATATAATTTGATGTTGAGCATCATAATAACCATTTGTAGTCTGTAAATCCAAGCACAAATGCAAGCATAAAAGTAAAAAGAAGATGATTCTTACTTGATGATTCTTTGTTTCATGACAGCTAACTTGTCCGGTGGAGTAGTGATATGGATGAAGAAATCGATTGAATCCCACATATCGGGACTACGGTAATGGTTGCTGATCGCTCTAGTTGATAGAGTACTGTTTGGAAAATAAACCTTCTCATTGTCCCATTTTAGAAAAACAGTAGTCAATATATTCATTTCTTCTACGATCATCTGAAAACCATTAAACATTAAAAAATTGAGCTGAGTAGACTTTAAAAAGGAGAATTTTGAAGACAAATTTCTGAACATCTTTTGATACCTGAACTCCATCAATCTCACAACGATCACCCACGTCAAAAGGGTGCATGACAAACAAGAAAATGATAGCCTCAAATATAGTCTTGCAAGTATTCCCGAAGATAAAAGCCACTACTACAATCTGGGAGCTTATAAAAACAAGAAATTTGCTTGTTGCTATGTTGAGTATCAGAAGGCAAATAACCACTATAATGACTCCAACTAACACATTCACCATCTGATGCAATTTGTTGACTGCTGTTTTTGTATCATTTAATGTCAAGGCTAGTGCTTTTCGTTCTCTGAATGCATTAACCTGTAAATTCACATCAAATGAGGAGATATAGTTGTATACTGATTTATAAGCTACAATTAAGTGATTAATGAATTCAGGCTTTTTTGATAATAAATCTTACCACCCAAGCCTTCAAAGCCCCCTTGCTAGCTTTTTCGTCTCCAGGTGTTCCTGCTAAAAGAGACATCGTTTTCACAGCCTGATCTTCTCTCAAGAAGCGCATTAGATCATGAAGATAGATGTGCCTGAAAACAACAAACTTCCAATCCTAGAATCTCAATCATGTGACATAATCATTAAACCATGACTAAATACATTTTAAAAAGATAATTAAGAACATACTTGGAGCCAGGCTTCGCCACATTCATGAAAATCTTCCTAGCTGCACGTTTAGCTTCAATTTCACTTCTGATTTGTGTCACTGACTCATCTTCTTGTGTATTCATATCATGTAATTGCTCATCCAATGTACCCAATGTCCCTAAACGAACAATTCTCATCAACCTTTTCATGTTCCAAGCAGATACATTCTTCGGGTTAAGCCTATGCAAATGATCAATCGATATTCCTTGCTCCTTTTCATCAGCCTTGATAGCAACAGGAGGAGCGGGTTTTTGTAATCTTCCACTCCCAATAACCCTTCCACTCTTTGATGGAAATACAGTTTCCTTAAGTTCTGGAGGCACATTAGCACCCGCATTCTGAAGTCTATGTATTTCCGCCATTGTTTTCTCTTCTTCTATTTGATTATTTTGAATCTCAACCAACGGTGCCCCTGAAAGAGTCTCTATAACATACTGATTAAACAAAGCTTCTTGAATCCGATCAAAAAACTTTTTGACATGAAAGGAAGATGCTAACACTTTAACCATAAGGGTTTTAACAAGCCACAGTGAAGTAGCTACAAGCATACACACCATTAATTGGTTCATAACCCTAAGAAACCTGTTATGACCCTCAACTTTTTCATCAAACATGTAATGCCAAGCAATCAAAACCAACCCTAACCAAATACAATTCTGTACCGGTTTTCTGATACCATACACAAAGTATAAAACTCGTTTGCGCAAAAGGAAATTCCTCTCAATAAAGAATACAATAAACCTTATACCCCAACCTGAAACCAAACGGCCACATATCAAAACGAGTACTAAAACCTCCCATTCCCAAATATGTAGTCCTCTTACTACTTTACGCTTCCATTCATCAATCAAAAGTGTGCAAATTAACGCGGACATAATCAAAACAAGACTAATATATTGGACTAAGGTTAATGCATCGAGTTTAGCTCTTTTGAAATCATCCGGATTATCTTCGTCAAATAAGGAATCATCCTCTTCATCAAGTTCACCCCGGGCCACAATACCCGAGGGACGTGCTAATAGCATGCCTGATCTATATTGACCTGACTTGCCTGCTGGACCGGATAATGGAACCTCGACTTCAACCTCTGGTGGATCTATTAACCTTGATTGATGTGTTTTTGTTCGCACTATTGTTGCTCGTCTTTGGAACGATGTACATTTCACAACCTCACCTGCACCTTTATCATCACATACACCACTCGTGTTATTTAAAATACCCGATTTCCGCCTTACTTGTTGTTGTTGTTCTTGCAATCTAACATCTTCAAAATCTTCATCATCATCTTCTGTTGATGATGATTCTCCTGATTCGTGATCCGGTTTGATATCAACAACTTTAGACGATGGATGAGGCTGTTGAAACGAAACTTTCAAATCCTTAGAATTCAGAACTCTAGCGTTCGGATTAACACTTTCAAAATTATGATCATTATTATTATTACTACTACTATTATTGCTAGAATTACGTCCATGACGAAGCTCATCCATCTCTAAATCCATATCCAATGTCATTTCACCTCCCGAATCCTTCTGTTTATTTAAAAACTCCCCTATCAACCTCGACGGTGGATCCTCCATGGCATTCATGTCACGTCTTAATGGTCTAGAATCATCGTTATCAATTTTAAGAATGACTTCTCGATGATCAACCGAGTGAGAAGTTGTGGCGTGGTCATGGTCAGATAGAATAGGACGATGAGAGTCATCATCCACCGCGCTAGCAGAACTCTTACGTGCATGTTTTGAGGAACGAGGTGATCCGAATGATCGTTTAAAAGATGAAGAAAAATCCATTGGTGAAAATGAAATGAATTATTTCATGTCATGCAATGAATATATGATGAATTGAGGAATTAAATTATTGTTGTGATTCATCAAATGATTCGTTTTTTTTTCAGGATTTGAGAATTAGCGAATCAAATGTTTTCGAGGCGAGGATATGAATTGGCAAAGATTTGTTGTTATTTTTCTTCTTTGTTATGGGAAACTCATAAGTCATAACATTATGAAACTTAATTTTATACTAGTTGTGACATCTTATATATCAATAAGTTAAGTCATATTTCATTTTTAAGAAATTAATAATGTAAATTACCTTAACTCATCATTTTGAACGTTATATAGATAATAATATTCAATAGCAGCTCCTAGCTTCTAGTTCTAGCTATGCCATGGTACGTTACGTGTAGCATATTAAATTACTTTATGATGATTTGTTTATGCCGAAATAGTGCAAATGATTAAAACACTCATTTATCCAACAAATGAGAATTTTCATGAGTGAGTATATATTATGGTGTTTTCTAAGGAAATCATATTTGCTTGTAACGAATGGTAGGTGCATAAATAATCATAATTTCTGTGCTATACAAAGACATTGCGATATCTGTAGGATATTTTATACATGTTTACTAAAACTATGTTTATTGGCAAGGTTGTCAACCCAACCCACTCAAAATACATATAAAAATAATATTTTTTAATTTTTGTATATAATCTTGCTTGCAATCATAGTCACTTGGCAATCCACATCTCCAACCCACAATTTGACAAAACATTGTTTCATTGGCTAGTTTTTTGTTTGTTTTCCTTTTTTTTTTTTGAATTTTTAATATTTTTGGTTGGGTTGTTGATAAATGGTTGAAAAATATAGATGGGTTGTATGTATTGGTTGTGTAGGTGCAAGGAAAAAGAAAATAATATTTTATTAAAAGATTGAGTTGTGATGAGTTGTTGATAAAGATAGTCTAAACGAGTAAATTAAATTTGTACTTTTTGATGAAAAGAAAAAAAAGATGTTAATCTCGAATGTTCTTTAAAGTTTGTACTTTTTGATAAAAAAAATTAATGTTTTTTGAAATTTGTTTCATCGTGGATGGTAGTTTGATCAAAGGTTTTTAAGATCCCATATTTATAATTGTTTTTATTTTTTAAGATCGACATCATATGATCGTGTCGGATTAATGATACTATTATAGCGTCAATTTTTTAACAAGAATTGTTAAATTATGCTTACTCTGCTCAATAGCACCTTTTTATTTTAGAATGTTTCAAAATAATTGTTCAGTTTGTATTTCAAACAATCAAATAAACCTTTAGTAGGTAGAAATGATATTTAATTGGTTGAAAAGTGTAATGATCTCATTTTCTCAAACTATATATCTTTTATTCGTAGCCAATTATTTTGGAATGGAAGAAGTACAAATCTACGAATTATTATATATTAAAGTATCAAACACAAAATTATATGAATGTTTTATGAAAATATCGGTATAAATTATGATTATAGAATAGTTAAGACTTAAGAGAATTAACCTTTATGAAAAAGTTGACTCGTAAATTTGTAGTTTTTATATTGTGATTCGAGTAAGTAAAGTTGGATTATATAGAGATCCTACATTTTATGATTAAGATCGAATTCTTTTAAGATTTTACGCTTTCAAAATATCGTATGTGTGATCAAATTGTTTTTGTTTGGTAGTATTGTCAAATATTAAAATAAGAACCATGGTACTTTGATAAATATCTCTTCTAAACGAGGAAAGTTTTATTAAGGAAAATAGCTTTAGTGTATCTTTGGTTAAAGACATATTTTTTTAGGATTATCATTTACCCAAGAATAAACATTTGTAATGGTAAATTGTATTAAAAAATAGGGATAATGACAAAAATACCCAATTTTTCAAACCTACTTCACAAAATACCCCATTTTATACTCAAAAACCCAAAATACCAAAAAAATCCGCAACTTTTTTGAGAAAAATCGCAAATTTGCGAGTTTTATGCGAAATTGAAAAAATATCAAAATTTTCGATATGTTTAAGAAAATCGCAAGACTTGCGAAATTTCTTAAAACATCGAAAATTTCGATATTTTTAAGAATATCATAAATTATGATATTTTAAAGAAATATCAAAATTTGCGATATTTCTTAAAAATTTCGCAAATTTATGGATTTCTAAAAATTTCGAAACTTATGGATAAACTTGTAGATTTTGTCACTTATAGATTTTCTTGATAAAACGTGTTTTATTTTTATTTTAGCTCCTTCACTAAAAAACTCAAATTCTCACTAAAAAAAACTCAAGTTTTCCATGAATTCCGTCAAAATACGTGTATGTAAAGGAGGTACATGGGAAAGAGTGGATGGTGTGTTGGAGTATATGCCGTTAAATTGTGTAAAACGTACACTAATTTTACGATTGTTGTCATCATATTCATGTTTACTAGAAGCGGTATCCGAGAGGCTAGAAATCGATGCTAATAGTGGTTGTATGGTAACTTACAATTCGGATAATGATATTGTAGAGGTATGTGATGATTTGGAAGTCAATGAATTTATGGAATTTGTTGTTAAAAGTAGTAGAATTGTTACGTTGTGTATTGTTGAGTCTAGTGTAAATGGTAGGCAATTATCAACTACGGGAAGCAATCAACAAAGCAATTTTATTCATGCTAACTCGTCTGTAAATGTATATCAAACCGAATATCATGCCACACAAATTCACCAAACACAAATGCCTGGTAGTAGTTTTTATCAAAATTTTCATAGTTTTCAACATATGCATGGACTTCCTGGGAATCCTATGTATGTGCCTGGAATTCCTGTGTATCATACGCAGGATCCTCAAAGTGATTCAACTAATCGTAAAAAAAACAAGTTGTTGGTTCACCAAAAAACAAAAAGACTAACGAAAGGGATTTGCTAGATGATGATAAATTACGGCCTTTTGGAGAAAAGGTAATGGGTGGTGTTTTTGGAAAAGTGAAAGGATTGTCTGGCGAGGATGAGAGTAGTGAATCTGATGATGAGCGTAGTGAATCTGATGACGAGAGTAGAAAATCTGATGAGGAGGTTAGTGAATCCAATGAGGAGAGTCTATAGTAGTAGTAGTTTGTGAAAAGGGCACTAAGAGTATTTACTATAGTAGTAGTTTGTGAAAAGGTTATAAAATTTTGAAGAGGTCTAAAAATGTATAAATTATAGTGAGTATATATTTCAATCATATTTGACATGAATAGATCCATAATTTTAAAAAAAGATCCAAAGTTTAAGTCTCTTGAAGTATTAAGTGTTATGGATAGCTTTATTCATAGTGCAAATAGGTTTATGATATGAAAAGTTTATAAATTAATAGAGCATTAAATGTATAAACTTTTTGTATAAACTTTTTAAAAATTTATAAATTTATGATGGATGCTCTAATATAAAAGTTTATTTCTAAATTTCATGAAGAAGGGCAACATACTTCTATTTTAATGTGTAAAATAATAATAAAAACAAAAATAAGCTATAACTTTAGATAGACGGTAAATTACGGGAAATGATTATTAAACATTGTTATATCTTAACTACATACAAAAACTGGTAACTCTTGGTTTTTAACTAAGAAAAGTAAATTTACTAAAACCACTTTGCATTCTAATTTTACGGTACATTCAAATAATAATCTTGTTTACAAAATATTGTTTTAGAAAATAATACTACAAATTAAATATGTGAATCTTATCCTATCAATAAAAGTGTGCATAAAGATCACATGAAGACTAAAAGTGTGATCTTTAACTACTTTCATGGTATGCATGCCAAACTTTTATGATTAAAAGTGTGCATAAAGATCAATGTGGCCGAATCAAAAGCGAAGATTTAGAGATCAAAAAAGGAAAATGACAAAAATCATATATTAAATTATGCATCTAATATTGTAAAGATAAATAAATTAAGCCTATTATTAGTCACAAGAGTTAGTCCTATCACCACTCTAACTTTAGTTTTACAATACAATTAAATTTTCGGAGTACATTTTAAAAACTTTAATTCACACTGCATCGAAATATTTTTTTGAAATAGTTGACATATTTGTGTTTATGTTATATCGGAGTATTTCCTTTTTTACATTGACATTTTTATTTTGATACAGTAAAACATTTATAAATTAATACTCGATAAAATTAATAATTTGTCCAGTCCCAACTTGGGACCAGTATAAATTTGGACTCCAATCGATAAAATAATAAGATAATAATTATTTTGAAACCCCAGTATATATATATTGGTCTCAACAAAACTATAAATTAATAATTACTAAAAAAATTCACATATATATAAAAGTCATACGTAATTGAAACTTGTACAAATTTAATTAAGGTCATACGTAATTGGAATTTGTCCCAACGCAATTAACTTTTTACCTATTCAAAAACAATGAACTTGACAAATTCAATAAATTTATGAATGTGAATTTATAAAATGTTAATTGGAACTTGTTTTCTAATTTGTTTTCATCTCTAACTATCATACTTTGTAACTAATATATTAGACTTGAAAATTCAAGGTCATATGTAACAACTCTTTAAATTAATAAATTATTAATTTATCGACATAATAATATCTCACTAGACTAATAAAATATCTCGATCTCAACACTATTAATTTATAAAGATTTTACTGTATATGTTTGTAAGATAGTTGTTAAATGTTGATGTCGTAACTAATTTTCGTAGAACATTAGTCGCAAATTAATTCAATCGCGATTCTTACGTTTTTAATCAGATCCGCTTTTTAAAATCAAGTTTTTAAAAATTACTACGAACGAACCGATATGCCGACAGTCATGCTATAACCAACAGAATCATTACTTTTTCTAGCATACGTCCCACATGTTAAATTAAATATAAATACGTACCATATGGATCACATGATATGCTGATCACTTTGCCAAAACTAAACATATTAGCTATTAACTCAACATTTGGTGCCGGTAAGAAGATAAAATCCCACAAGTTAACCTTCAAAATCAAGTTTCGACACCACTTTTTTCCCAAGGAACAGTGTGATTAATCTCGTATGTCGACCATGTTCACGTTAATTTGATTAAAAACTTGTATAATTACGAAGATATCAAATGGGCTTTACGGTATAAATAAAGCCACAATATTGTGACTAACTGTTTTGAAACTCAACTTTATGAAATTCCTTAATATTCTTTGTATAAACCTACGATTCTTTAGAAAATTGCAGTTTTCTTTCTTTTCTTTTTTAAACGGCAACTATTAACCTAGCAAGAAGCTAGATAACATTACAAGACGGGGAAGAGGGCACTACAAGGTTTACATCTTTACATAGTCGATCATTCCAGTTAAAAGAGAGAGAAGCTTTCCATAATCTACTTGAAATCCACACAAAAAAGAGTGTAAGTGTCGTTAAAATGAGGTATTCGTTGGTCACAGACTTGCAGTTAACGAATACTGAGGTGAAATCAATCAAGCGTCCCCTTAAAATATGTTTTAGAGGGACCATAATTCGATATGAAACTGCAGATCTGTTCCTTTGTTATTATTTCCATACCTTTAACCAATCATGAATACAGACCTAAATCTGCTCCTGATTAAAAACTAAAGTTGCCTAGTTAAGTGAGGTAACGAAAACAAACCTTCAATATTAGACAGATGGCTATATTAGAATGTTTCATAATGTATCAAGGGAGTAAACATTCAAGAGAAGAGAACTGTTGTTATTTTGATTGGAGTAGATTCTTCAACAAAATTCGTCTCTCATATAAAGAGATTTAACTACCTTTTAATATTTATATTTTCAAGTATCTTTACATAACTTGTTACAGTTCAAGTGTTAACTACGAAAAGTTATACAAAGGAATCACATGGTGAACTTTTTTTTAACCACAGCGAGACAAGTTAGCACAGATGTACTTACATTAATCAATCGATATACAGACTGGTTTACAAAAGAAAACCAACCTTAAAAGGTAGCTAACTATTTACATCTTTTAGTAACAGGCAGATGTGTCGTTCAAAGAACAAATAACATGCAAATGTGGTGCTGCAAATGACCAAGCAAAACACAAACAAAACACACAGATATCTCATGGTTCGCCCCAGTTTTTATACATGTTCCACAGTACTACAATTACTGATCCACATTTTACTGATATACAAGCCACTGAAGGTATCCCAAACATAAGTTACAACTAAAATAGCACAGGTTGACAATTTTCAACAACACACGGCACACGATAGATCCTAATTATATATTCTCAAGGTCCTTTCTTTTATACCCATCTCCCTCACGTGGCGTTCCCTATTTATGGGGGTTTTATTTTCTCACACAACATATAAATAGAGACCCCATATATAAAGACCACGAATTAGAGGGAAACAAGCAAGGAAAGAGGACCCTTATGTTGTAACACTAATAATGATAAAAACAAAGAGTTTTGGGAATCTTACCAGAATTAGAAAAGAAGAAATGAGATTCACTTCTACTTCTTAATTTTCATTAACAGCTTCCACCTCCCCATCAGAGTTTACCTCATCATCATCCTCGTCATCGTCATCGTCATCTTCATCACTGTCAGCATCATCATCACCATCAGTCATGTTTTCATCTTCTTGAAATATCCATTGCTCAAGTTCATCAACTTCCTCATACTCATGCATATAAATATCATCCAAATTATCCCACTTATCAGTTCCGAGCTCCTCCCCACGACTCATCAAATTCAAAAACGGTCTATTCAAAGCTAACGAGTCAACTAACTCAGGGTTCATAGAAGCCGCCACTCCCAACCACCTCAATCCAGGAAAATAAGGTTTCTTTAACCACTGGAATGCAAGTTTCGATATCCCACCACAGTTGTATATATCCAATGATCTCAAGTTACTACCATGCCACCTATCACCATCAGCCATGGTCATTGATGCTAACGCCATCACCGACGTGTCACCAATAAGAGGACATTGCCGCATCCGCAGATCAACAAGCGGAATCCGATTCTTCACAAGGAAAAGCACACCGCCGTTTGTGAGGTTAGGTAAATTAGATACATCCAGTTCTTGTAGTTCTCTGTTGGAACCGCCATTGAAAAGAGAAGATATACACTTGCATGTAAGCCTCTTACAACCCCTAATTGATAATTTTAAAAGAGTGCTGTTTGCACCTTTTTGCAAGTACGACAAACCCAAGTCGGTTACATCAGTTCCATCTAAGAGCAAAGTCCTTAATTTTGGAAGCTTGCTAATGGCTTGAAGGGATTTATCACCAATATGTTTAGAATCCCTCAAGTCAAGCACACTGAGATCCATATTCAATGCCAATTGCAGGACAGCGGAATTTGTCAAAAGGTTACAGCATCTTAAGCTTACTAGGGTCAGAGCAAGGGACGTTGCATACATGTCATGAAACACAAGATCAGACATGCGGGTCCCGTTAAAAACCTTTAGCTTGTATAAGTGTTTGCAAGCATGTAGGAGCGTTTTGAAGCCAGTATCTGTTACCTGACAAAATCCAGCAAGACATATGCTTTCCATACTTGTACATCTGTCAGCCATAAAGAGGATACCTTGATCAGTAACTCTTCTGAAAAATGTTGGACTAAACTCCTGGCTACGAATAAGGGAAAGGTGTTTCAATCTCCCGTGTTGGTTAATCAGCTGAAGACCTTCGTCCGTAAGGTCAAATGCAAGTCCAGGGTCAATGATGGGTTGATCTCGAAGCTCCAAATGGGTTAAATGAATGAGAGTATTTGATATTATGCTGACCATAGTGTTGGAAATGTAGTCCACCGAAAGGCAAAGTTTGTGAATATTTGGGAATACAGGTGGGAGAATGTGATTGGGTGACTGATTTGGTGCTATCGTCGGGCTGAGCAGCTCTATAACCATTAACTGAGTTATGTACCCAAGCTGAAGGTAGGTGAGTTTTGAAGAAGCCAATGTCCAGACACGAGCAAAATCAGGTCGACGAAATATTGAGACGTCAAACATCAAGACAAGTTCCTGAGGAACAAAAGAAGGTTTCAAAATCAAACTAAATCCAGGGACAAATTCTGAAGAACTCATTACCAATGAATAGCATAAGAGCAAGTAACAAATTTGGCCCTTGAACTTATATGAAGCCTACAGGATGGTTAATACTTAATAGAGTTACTTTTTTTTTTTTTTTTTTTTCACTTAATAAAAAACACAACTAATTTATAGTAATGACGTCCATTAATACTCTAACACTTGGTTGGGTCCACTAAAAAGTGATGTTTATGGCACATGACAATACTAACGGCTAAAAATGTCAAATGAACTCTATATACGTCGTCTTTGGCCTTTGCATCATCACATCCTTCGTCCCTTTCTTTAGCTTCTCAACCTTGTTTTATAAAGAGAAAATAAAGACTACGACGATTTATGCAAAGAACAAAGACGACGAATATAGAGTTAATTTGAAATTTTTAGTGTTCAACTTTTTTTTTTCTAAACACGCACAGCTTCATTAATTACTTTAAATTTACACATAATCGAGGAAAATAGAAGCTTGAACACAAAAATCCAAAATCCATTTGGCACCTCAAATTTCTAATGATCTAGATTGAAGATAACTTGAAGAAATATAATAATTTATCAGTTATGAAGAAATAAAACACAAAAAAACAATGGTAAAGAACTTAATTATGAGGACAACATGGTATTGAATATTGATAACAAAGCTTGTGCCTTGCTCTTACCGCCTCGGTCCCAGATGAGCACTAACTAATAACTAGTTCCCAGTTATGGCTTTCTAAATAAAGCATTTTAACGAGGTCCAATCCTCTACAGAGATGGACAATGTAAAAGGGTTACAACATGCAAGCTAAAGAAGAGACATCTCGAGTGTATTGTATATGTACATCATGATACAAAATTTGCATCGGATGACATACTTGTTACATCATGATATTTGATTATCAGCCAAGAGATGTACCATTTATCTATAATCCTAATGAAAGTACCCATAGTGCAGTAATTTTTCTGTGCAGCTAGAGCTTTAGGGACAATGTATCAGTTACATGATACATTAATAAAGCATCTATTCATATTGCAAGATGCTTAAATACTACTACCCATATAGATTTGTTCTTATCTATACTTCTATACTACATATAAAGCATGAACTCATGTTGAATTGTTGAAGATTCAGCACATTTAGATTACTGAACTACCCCTTATATTGAAATTAAACCTAAACAATATTCATTAAATGGTTTCCTAAGTTTACACACGCCAACAACTAAACTCATTCATTGAATAGTTTCCTTTTTTACTCCAAATTAATTCCTGATTTTGATCAAAATTTGTTTCTACAATAACTTGTATTATATTCAATGTTTTATAGACCGTTTTTTTAATGACCCGGTTGAGTCGATGCGTCACCGGGTCAATGATTCAACTGGTTTAACTGCCAAGTCGAACCAGTTTTATACACATCCAAAAACCGCAATAAATCATGTTACCAACTACGTACGTATAGAACTTGTAAAAACAATACCAAACACATGTAAAAACTTGAAAAGACAATACCATAAACACAATAAATTTACCAAACATACAACCTAATACCAAACACAAACAGACCAACGGAAATACAAGTTTCAAACTTCAAAACGACATTAGAACTATGTTATTTTTTGTTATCATTTTCGTACTACTATTACGAATTGAGAAATATAATTCATTGATGGAACATTTAAAACCTATGTTTATTGATTTTCCTAATAATGAAGCACAAAAATGTAATATATTGTTCTATGGGTTTAATCAATGATATAATATTCAACACAACCTATTAGTAATGGTAGCTAATCATGTAATTTTCATTTGTTTAGTAGCATTATGGTTTGATGACATATATTATTGACGATTCATACTGGTTGTTTTAAAGAAAAAGTCAAATTGGTAAAACCGCCCGGTTTTGGTGAAACAGTTCGACCTAAGTAGAGTGAAACCCAGCGGCTCAATCCGGGTTTTAAGTACTAAAAACTCAGGTAGTAACGGCCCGGTAACATCACTGGTTCGTGGTTCAACCGGTTCAACCGGCCAAGACAAACCAGTTTTAAAACATTATTTATATTCCTAAGTTGTGTACTGTGTATATATGTGTATTCTTTTAAGCTTGTACTAAATACACATGATACATGACTCTTAAACACGACAAAGAATTACACGACATATCATTTTGTTTATCTTTCTTGTAGTTTGAAATGAGACAAAGGGAGATAAAAATTTATTTGAACATACTACATTTAATCTATCCATATAGCATGTATCAAATAAGCATGCAGAAAAACGCAAAGAGCAAAATAGAGATTGTTATGTAAACTGCAAAGAGGATAAAAAATTGAGCAAAATCGTTAATGATGACGTCTCTCAGTCCATTGTGGATAATGATAAAGGTGAATGGATGGAACAGTTGGAACTATATTTTACTCGGTAAATCAATTATGCATATCCATTGTTGTCTTATTTGTGTGTATGTTATACTATATCCCATTTTGCAATGATATTTTTAATTTAATATATATGTTCATAAGATAATACTTATGTTGATGTCGTACTATTTTCGCATAACATTTGATCGCACAAAAATTGAATTGCAGGGTACCCCGCGCGTTGCGGCGGCGGGTACCCAGCTAGTTATTATGATATGTTAAGCTTTTCCAGATAATAAAACTACTAACCATACAAATAGTAGCCGTTGCATGGTAACCACACACATCTTTCTGGATATAACGTGATCTAAACAACAGCTTCATTTCCAATAAATAGTTACATCAACTCAATATACTAAAGGAAACACTCCTATGCGATAATTTTCATATGCCCTGATACAGCCTTTAGAATATGCTTAAGCAAAGCCTACTAGCAAATTCAAGTTTCACAACAATCTAACCTATATTAATGCACAGCTAGAAAAAGATGCAGAAGCAGATTGCTGGGCAGGTGACTATGTCCCAATTCCCGACATGTTCCAGATAAGAAGGGGTGATGCATCTTATGCAAGAGTTTGAAGTTTGAACATGATAGGTACAGGTTATCAAGAAATACTACCTTCATTGCTGAAACACATATACTCATTATAGTACTTACGACACAAAATATGTTATGGTGTTAAGATACACAAGGATTTACTCCTTATATAGTTAACCAGTTGACCATAATCCCTTGCTGTCTACACTTGAGTTAACTTAAATTAAAGTAAAAACGTAACTAAGAAGTAGATCTCCCAGCTAGATCTTGAAATACGCGGGTCAAAAACTTATAAGGGGTTTTAGGAAACAAAAATTGTCAAGTAAGAAACTTGGGCATAGTAACCTCAAATTTTCTTAAGAATGATATACATATTTGGAAACATTAATTTAATCGCATTCTCAAATCTCCACGTTGAAGCTAAAAATGATTAATTTAACTTATTGCTGATTTTAGCAAACTCATCAATTACTAAAAAGACAATCTACATATGACGTACTACAGATCTAATATAGGATCCAGTGATTTTATAATTGATGTCAATGTGTGGTAAGGAGAAGCAAGCATTGGGTTTTTTCGAGCAAAATAGTCACCTTTTTAGCATTGTGCATATTAGCAACAGTGTATGTCAAAACAAACAGCGACAGTTAAGAATTTTGTTTTGTAAATCATACGGACTGAATTTCAAAATGCCTACTTATTTGTTCCATTATGTGAATACCAATTGCAAACCCCGTGGATTAGTCGGTCAAAAGGTCGGAAACCATGTTACCCAAAAAAAAAGAACACCAATTGCAACAAGTTTTAAACCTCTGTTATTTTCAACACATTTATGAAAGCTACTTTAGTAATAAAACCTTACTTCCAATTGAGTGCAACCCCTGAGTAACCCCTCTAGGTCACAGACATTATGCAGGTGTCCTCGATTATCGGCCACAGAACTCACATACAGAGACCTGAAGAAAACGTAATTAACGCTGCTAATTAAATGCATATACTTGAAATATTCATTCATTACACACGGTCACATTCTGTAGGATTTAGCATACGCTATAAAATTGGAAAGCTTATAAACAAAAGCATAGGAAACACATGTATTAATGGAAGCCTCTACTAAGTGTTCTGAGTCTAACAAATGGATTACACAGCTTCAGGTTAATACAGACGCAACACCTTATCAAATAGCAGGGCATTTCCAAAAAAATAAAAATTTTGGATACGAATAGAAGGATTTGTATTGACTACCATGCATCCCCTGATTTGAACAAAAGTATCTTACATATGCAAAGCTATATTTCCTACTAGAGAACACAAAATCAAATCAAAACATTAAAATTTTGTATTTCCCAAACTCCAGAAACTTCCTTTATGATCCTTTCCTTTTTCACTTCTTTTCCATTCTTGATCTTTCCCTCCAGACACAAAACCGGAGAACGTCAAACAAAGTAGTTTTTAAATCCCAAAATGACTTATATGTTGTTACAAATTAAAGAGGAATGTCCTATAGCTCGTATGTTTACTATGTTTATCTGTCTATTATTATATCTAAAAAACAAACACTTCATGTGATGTTGAAACTTAGTTTGCTTGGCCATAAAAGTCAAACTATACCTCTTTTAGTCATTACATTAACCTCTTTGTTTAAGACTGGTTGAGTAACCCAAATCCCATTGGCAATTACAATTCATAAAATACAATCGATAATACTTTGTATTTGTGGATAACAAAAAACTAATCTCTACCTATTCAAGTCACATATAAATAAATCAAAGAGAACTTGAAGCAACAATACCGAACCATTGGCCACAGAATGTGCTTTACCAAATTCTTCTATTAAGTTTCAATAATCACTTTCCAAAATATAAAGGATAATCCATTTTAAAAAAAGTTCTTCACCGTGTATCAAACTTTTTTTTCCTATTACTTAGAATTAACTTTTTAATCTTCCTAATCTTATGTATTAAACTTTTAAGCAAATGACACTGATTCTAAATAACTAGTGACACATCATCACTTCCCCGTAATCAGGTCATTTAATACATACAATTAAAAAGTTAATCATAAATAATCAAGTCATTTGCATACATTTGTAATTCACAAGTTTTCTATAACAACAAAACATACTAATTTATTTCCTATTAAATACACCAAACTATCTAATCTTTCTACTGCGTGCACTAAATATGTCTAAATATATGACTTACCACGTCGGCAATAGCACACACAATAGGAAGATTAGTCGGTGTATTTTCACTATTTTGTGACACTGTCACACATTTTGAACTAATTATCCCTACAACTATAAACACATAAAACATAACATCAACGAATTCAATCTAATTAATACGGAGATAAAAGTAACAACAACCTTAGATCCTTACACCTAGCTCCAACTTCAGCAAGCACCTTGCCACTAAACTTATAACAATTCCTCAACGCCAACTCGCTCAACCGCGGCTGCAAAACGCAACAAACCGAAACTTCACTTAACCGTCTACAATCCAGCTTCAAGCTTGTCATCTTCTCATTCGGCACCAACATTCTCCTCAACCGCTCAATTGGTGCAGCTATTTCCTATAATTCCTCAAACATTTAACTAATCAATTAACACATCAATTGGAACAAAACTGTAAATAATAATAATAATAATAATAATAATAATAATAATAATAATAATCGTTATTAGCTAAATGTTAAAGGAATTACGATGAGGTGAAAGTTAGGTATGAATTTGAAGGAATGCTGAGCGGATAAACGGAAGGATTTGGAGGTGGATGAGATTGAACAGATTGACGAGACGTCAAGTTTTGTGATGATTGTGGCGATGAGTTCCGATGAGAGGTGGTTGATGTTTGTGGTGGTGGTGATGACGTCATCGGTGTTTGGTTTGTGTTTATGGTGTGGTGGTTGTGACGTCATTTTGAGGGAATGAGGGATGGTTTTGTAACTGAATTGGATCTGGAAAATGGTTCAAGGAAAGAGTTTGGGATGGGAAGCAGGGAAGGGGATGATGATATGATATTTTGCGTGTTGGATTGGATCGGATCATGGGTGTGCTTTCTTAACTTAGAAATATCGTTTTCTTTTATTTTATTTTATAGTAACTTTCTTAAATTACAAAATTTGATAATTTGTAGTAGTATGTTTTTTTTTTTTTTTTTACAATAAACTTACGGATATCAATTTAGAAATATCGTTTTCTTTTATTTTATTTTATATTAACTTTCTTAAATTACAAAATTTGCTAATTTGTAGCATTTTTTTTTTTACAATAAATTTACGGATATCAAAAATTTTAAACGTATTTCAACTCTTTAACTAATAATAATACTTTTTATTTTTAACTAATAATAATACTTTTTATTATATAATTTTGATAACAAATATTTTAGTTAGCAAATTTTTTTTTTCGCCATTCAAAATATCTATTTTATTTATATAAAGCTAAATTTTATGAATACGTGTGTTAAATAAAAATGGGAAATCGACAAACCAAGATGACCCTTTCAATCTGTAACCGCAAAAAATGATAACTAAGAAATTGAATCTAAAAGCCTAAAATTGGATAAACCATCTTATCGCGGTTCGATTTAGCTTTTATTTTTAAATATTACAGGTTCCAACAGTCAAGGTCGAGGACCAAGATATGGTCCCAATGCAAATTATATTGCTAAACCTTTGAAGCTCGATTTTCTGAGGTTCAATAGAAAAGAAGATCTCACGAGTTGGGTGAGTCGAGCGGAACAATTTTTCAATTTCATTTAACTCCTGTGGAGGAACGGGTTTCAATCGCCTATTTTCATTTAGAGGATGATGCTTAGTTGTGGTTTCAAGTGTTGATACAAGAGACACCAAATGCATGGGACGAATTTGAAAAGGTATTTATGCAACTTATGGTCCTCATCAATTTCTCGAATATTTCGGAGAGCTTACTAAACTTAGGCAACAAGGTACGCTTCAATCATATCAAACTCAACTCAACAAACTTTTGGCTAAGGTTGGATACTTACCACCTGGTCGTCAAGTTACTTACTTTGTAAGTGGGTTGAGTGACACATTTCGTACCGAAGTACAAGCTAATTGTCCAACCAACCTTTCAACTGCCATCAGCTTAACTCGACTATATGAAGCAAAGAATCAATCACAGCAAAAACTACCGAACGAAAAATCCACAATTCAACCACTAAAGCATAGAACCACTTCTACCATGTCACCAACTATACGACTCACCATTATTGAAATCAATGAAAGAAAATATGTTAAGGTTGTGTTTTAGGTGCAATGAACAATTTGCGTCTGGAAATAAGTGCAAAAAGTTATTTGATATCCAAGCAATAATGGGATTCAGCGACGACGATGAAGAGATGGAGATAGAACACCAGGAACTTACCTGAAGTTGCAGCCATATATATTCATGCTCTTGAGGACAAAAATAATTTTAAGAGGAGGCACAAATTGTTCATTGCACCAAACATGTAACACCCCCAAAAATACCGCAGCGGAAGGTATCATTACTGGGGTGCTACTTCATAATACAGATATCAAGTTATAGGGAATGACATCTAAATGAGACTTCATGAATGCTGAACCATGCCAAAATCAAGTACCTGAGAAATACATGCTAAAAACGGTCAACATATTGTTGGTGAGTTCATAGGTTTGAGTAAAATGTAATGTAATATAAAAGAATTATTTATCAAAAGAATTTAGTAATCGTTGCATCTCTTGTAATATTATAAAAATAATACCATTGTCTAATCCACAATGTTTTGAAAGAAATCAGATCATTGTGTAACCCACAATGTTTTGGAAGTGAAAAGTTGTCATTTAATAAATGTAATAGTGAACCACAAGATTTTGTAAGGTGTGACCAATGTAACCCAATGGCACGAAATAAAGTATTATACGGTCTAAGCTCATGACACCGAAACGTTAACGTAGTAATGAATGCCCGAATACAAGTGTATAACCCGCACACTTGTGACTTACTCAAATAATGTGCATCCGTCCGACTCGTACTAATGGTCAGTAGAGCTTATCCTACTATGGACGGGGTGTCAACCCCAATAGATCTATTCATAGCATTTGCGCTTACTCACAAAAGAGTAACTAACGGTTCATGATAATGGGCGTAGTAATAGTAATTGGGTTATTGGGACTTAGACCAGTATGCAACAGAAATTTTATACTTGCGTTCAAGAGAAAATAATTAAGCATGCAACGAGTGAAATAAATAGTGTATTCGATAAATCAAACAAGTATTTAAGTAAAGGAAGTAATGTTTTAAGTAAGCAAGTATCGTATTCAAGTAAAACAAGTATGGGATTTAAGTAAAAACAAGCATGTATTCTCCCCCAAAAGTATTTGAAAATAAGTAAAATATGGGCTATCAAACTCACCTCAAATGAATGATAAGTATCGGAAGTAGAGAAGTGGCACGCAAAACGAGGTAAACCCCTAGCCGCGACCTAATTGAATATTAATGTGTCTTAGGTTGTAAACATGATATGTATGTCATGCATATGCATTTTATAAGTTTTATCACCAATATATGTTGCATTTAGGTTTTATACGAAAATTAACACTTTGCGTCAAAATATAATAATTAATAATTTATTTTTCAAGCCTTTCAAAATAGCCAAGTACTCAACTTTAATAACCAGCATCTTGTTCGTTATTAATCAGTTTGATGAGTGGTCGGACTTTTTGGAAACTAGGTTGTGTTAGGAATTAGAAAATTCCATAGTGAAGAGTCGGTCACCCCAAATATTATCTAGCACAAGTTAGCTCGTAGACTTGTCGTTATTTACGTTTTTATGTAGTTAATTAGTTAGTCAGTAGCGTAAAATAGTTTAGTGCATCACCGTGGAGGAAGGACGGGTCTTTACCCACTGTATCCCTGATCCACAGGCCGATAGGAGGTCGTTTCTCATGTAACTATAAATACCCCTTCCATCCATGGAAGGGGTGGTGCTTCTCATTCAATCTAATATTCCATTCTTTGTGTAAACCTCTAGCAAGAACACCCTCTCTCTCTACTAACTCTCTAACTATGGCAAACATGTATTTTGATCATCCTAGACCACCCGAATCATCAACACAATAAAAATAATGATCCTACAATTGGTATCAGAGCCAGGTTTGATTGTGTTATCTTTGATTTGAGTGGTTTCGTACATGGTTTTTGTGTTGTGTTGTTGTGTTTGAATCTTGTTTTAACTGTTTTAGTGTCGATTTTTATGGTCGGATAAGTCTTTTTTCTCTTGTATTGTGCTAAAACAGTTTTTAAAGAACAAATCTTTTTGGTATCTTTCTTTGGTCTAATACAAAACGTTTTGGTCCAAGTCAGGTTATGTAGACTTTTTGGTGTTACCAATATCATTGATATTATTTGGTCTGAATTTGGTGGTCAATACTTGTGCTCAAACAGTCTTTATACAACGATTCTACTATCATTTCCGTTACCTTTTTCTTGGTCAATCTGGGCAAACAATATTTTCATAGCAGTTTCTGGGTTCGTTATGAATATGGTCGGAAAAGAAGTCGAAAAACTCATCGGAAAAGTCATATTTCTTGCTAGCGACTTGTCAAATAACTGTCCAGATGAAATGTATTTTACTAGCGACTTGGCCTAGCGACCTGTCTTTACAGGTTGTAGCAACTTGTGTTACAGCTGTTTAGCGACTTGGTTAGTTGACTTTTGAGTCAAATAACTAACTTAGCGACTTGAGAAGCAAATTAAAAATGTAGCGAGTTGCTAGTTAAATGCTTGGCGAATTGGGTATGACATGTAGCTACTTGACTCTACTTTAGCGACTTGATTATTTGACTATTGAGTCAAATAAATAAGCTAGCGACTTAGCTAGCAACTTGGCTAGCGAGTTGGCTAGCGAGTTGGCTAGCGAGTTGGCTTAGCTACTTAGCTAGCGACTTGCTTTGAAAACAGAAAGGATGAAGAAGAAGCTAAATGACTAGACCACAAGACCAAACCATTTACCACAACATACCAAAAATTAACATCGACCTCAGGTTATACCTTCATCGGTCCAAGACTAACATCAGATCCAACAATAAATAATCCAACTTCAACAAATCCCAATCCTACTCATCCACCATCTCTTACCACATCTACTCAATAATCTATACGAACTGTAAAGAAATAGATCTCAGAATGTTTCATGTGAAAATTGTATACAATGACCACGAGGGTCTATTTACACGAATGGTTTCATCATCATAGATCTCTTCTAAATAATCTCACAACAAAAATGAAAACCAATCAACAATCTCAGCTTTGCTCGTTTTGTGTGTGGTTCTACAAACACATAGATCTTTAAGGATCTATACACATACAAGCTTGTGCTTCATAGATCAATTTAGGAGTCTACTCCTCTTGATAATATCCGAATTGCAAAGAAATAAGTCATAACAATATAGTTATACTCATTTCTTTAATTCGTTATAAACCAAATCAATACTAAAAGGAATAACCATGCTCAGTACCTACCGTGTCATTCTGATGTCGATGTCATTGCCAAATCAAACAATCTCTGTGGCTTCTCAGATTCGGCTTCGAGCCATCCCTGTGGCTGTCACAAACCCACTCCTCGAGCCAACCCTGTGGCGAGGTAGAGATGAGATGATGCGTGGTACATTCAAATGATTTGATGGGTTTTTAATCAAGATAAGCCTTGGATGAGATGTTATGTCCATAACGTTTTTTCTTGTGTGGTTGTGTTGTTTGTGAGATTTATTTGAGTTGGGATTTTATGAATAAGGGAGGTGGACGAAAGTTTATGATGAGATGTGTACTGAGTTTATTATGTGTTCGGATATGTGTGAAAGAAAATGGGAGGAAGGAGGCGTTTGAGATAAGGATAGGGTTTGAGTATTATGAGTGTTTTTAGGGTTGGTATGTCATTTGTTTAATTATATACTACCCGTATTCTTAGGTTGTGGGGATTATTGGATTAGATTTCAATGTGATATATTAGAATTGTATCCGAATGTCTTTGGGCCTTGGACTAACATTGGGCATATTCACATCATGGGTATTCATCCAAGTTGGACATTGGACACTTGTTATTGGGCCATCCATGTTAATGATCATGTGATGGATGAGATGTACTTATCTTTGGATCATGTGATATCATGAGTTTGAGCGTGTGTTTTATTTTGTTGGAGAGTTTGTATGAGTTTGTGCAAATGCTTTTGTTGGATGCCGAAACCTATCTTGGTACAAATGTTCTTGTTGCAAACTTCGACTTTTGTGATGCGGTGTGGATAATGGACTTGGTTCAATAAGATTTGAACAAGTTAAGCACTAATAGTATTGGAAGTAATGAAGATTGTACGAACATCTAACAACGTTATGTGAACAAACTATCATGGATGATGATTTGAATTATAATATTGGATTTTGGGCCTCCTCACCATTTGGATCGGATTTGTTTATTTGCATCTCGTGGGCTCGAGTTAACTGGATGATAGTCTGATGAGCTTATATAAAATTGGATTGTACTTATAAGATTTGACAAATATGAGATTTGTGATATTGAGATCTAAGAATGAGATTCGTTGTGGTATGTGGTTTGATACTTTGGCTAATACATATTCACGAAGGATATTATGTCACGGCTTGAATGGATGATTGAACAAAACTGACTACGGGGTTGTTTATACGGTATCTCTTATTTGGATTTGAAGTGAAGTTTTCCGGGCGCGTTTACTTATTTTATCTTCTTTCTTTCTACCCTACCGTGAAGATGACTTGTCTGGGCATTTATAGAGTGTGATAAAGACTTGGCTATCCACAACGTAATTATCACTTCGGTGTCTCACGCAGTTGAGGATATGTCAAGAGGTTTTGTACATTGGGTACACCGTTTCTTCTTCACAAGGATTAGTACAAGGTTAAGTAACAAATCTGGGGAATTCTACTTCATGATCAAGTTTGGTATATCAAGTTTACTTCTCCATGTGGTCACTACAATAGCCGACAGATTGCGTGCATGATGTGCTTACCAAAGTGTTGTTTGGATGGTTGATGATGTTGATGATGTTGGTTAATGGACCGTTGATGAACTGCTGCATGTTCCCCTAAAACAGATATTCTCTGAAACCAAAGTCGTCGTAACACATTCAAGCTGACATTGTTTACGGTTTTGTCTTGATTTTGTAAAATCCCGCGAAAGAACCTATTTCTCGGTTTAAATCATAGACTTGTAAAATCCGTGACAATGGAAACATCCCGGTATTAGTAAAGTGCATTTCGGTTCTATCTTACGGTTTATTCTTGGTTTTGTAAAATCCCGAAAGAAACTATTTCTCGGTTTAAACCATAGAATTGTAAAATCCGTGATGAAGGAACCATCTTGGAGAAAGGAAAGCGTATCTCGAGGTCTTCGATCTTTGGTGATACGGGTTCTGTTTGAAGAAGGATAAAATGGTGTACTTCATGAATTGGATGTGTGTTTGGATATTCGTCATGGCGGTTTGGTTACTTTAATGTTTTACGGGTTATGCTCATTAAACCATGGTCGGGATGAAACCATTATCATAGTTCACTTTAAAAGTCAAAGGAGGCTAGATTTGAGCGATTCGTAAGATGTGACAACGGCATTAATTCAAGATTATTTATTTGAGGTTGAAGTGAAATATCATGGGCGAGTGTACTTAGTATCCGAAGATATCGGGGATGGTTGGATGAAGATTCTTCATGATCCTTGTTCGTGCTTATTATCAAAAATGAAGACTTGGAAATCTAGTTATTGTTGGGTGTCTTTTACTTTTCTTTTACCACTTGAGGGAATTGGGCTCATACCACTACAAAATAACTATCACTTTAAGGAGTTACGTTGTAGTGCTCAGTGTCACATTCAATTGTGGATTTTCAAGAGGTGATGTACTTCTATTACTTGATGGTTGGTTGGTTGAAGAGTATAGAGTACTTAGAGATTCAATGGAGCATGATTTCTCGGCACCGCTCTTTGCTACACATGTGCAAGTTTAAGTCACGAGTTCGGGTTAGTTTACTTGAGGTCAAATTCATCATATTGGGTTATCTCCATCACCGTCACGACAAAAGCCTCTTGAATGATAATGGTGATGATTACATGTTTTGCTAAGAGAATTGAAAAGAGAGAGATTATGACGTATGAACACAACAGTTCATGCCTCGTACTCTAAAGAAAAGAAAAGTATGTACGTGCATTATCTTGAAAGAAGAGAAATCTTCTTATGACGTTTGAATACTTTATCTTCTCTAAAGAAAAGAAAAGTGTACGCTTGATCTTCTTACGAAGAAGAGAAATCTTCTTATTATGACCATTCTCATCAACATGCTTCATACTTTTTCCATGCGCTTTCAATTCTCAAGTGAACCGGACTACCGATGATTGTTTTCTTATTCCACTTGCTCAACTATAATGAAGATGGCGACATCATGTGCTAATTTTGCGGGGAGAAGTGTGAATAGACTACATTTGTTGAAGATATTCACTTGTTTAATCAAGAATGGCAACTCCGTATGCAATTCTTGAGGGGAGAAAAGTGTGAAATTTTTCATTGTTGATTGACATTTGAGAATATTAATGGTCATACGGCTCTAAACTCATGTAAGAACCGAGCTTCTTCTTATCGGATCATCTTCACATGGAGTTTTCTCTTCTAAGAGTCGTTGGTTGACATCTTCACTCGGATTGATGAGTTTATCGACAAAGTGCTTCCGGTTAATGCTTCACGATACATCAACATGATGATTCGAACAATCTCTCGTTCTTGTTTGATGTGATTGGTAGTTTGGTATTACCATCTTGTGTGTTCGCTGCGGCCCGATTGTTGATTTCCTTGATGAACATCTTTCTGTTCTTGTTTGATTGGGAGGATTTTAGTTAAGGGATTTGCAAGATGTAAGTTGATTGGGATGCTTTTGGTGATGTTCTTGTTTCAGCGAGTTGAAGATGTTAACTATCTATTCCCAACCGACAATCTTGAAGAAGGTCGAGTCTGATCTATTCTACATTTTACGCTACATGTTAGAAGACTAAAGACGAGTTGCATTTGATAATCCAAAGACTTCTTCTTTATTCAAGCATTCATCATAAAGATTGTCGGTTTAGGGAGAGCACTAATTGGGGAATGTGATATGTCGAATTTAATCCCCAATTAGACTTGCTCACATTATTCGACAAGTTGATTCTCACAAGACTTCAAGCGATCTTCTCAACAAATTTCAAGTATTTGGGCTTCAAAGAGTTGCCGATTACGAATCATCAAAACCGGAAGGAGAAAGGAGACTGTATCTAAACAAAGCGAGTAAACTTGATGAACTTAACTCTTCTAAGTAATTGAAGACATCCCGGAAGACAAATGTTAGTACCGAGAGAAACTCAAGGTTTGACTCATGGTGAGTAAACTTGATGAGCTTAATTCTTCTAAGTGATTGAAGATATCCCGGAAAACAATTGTCATGACCGCAGAGAAACTCAAGGTTTTACTCATCAAGGCTTTTAGTGTTATTATTCCAACGTCGTGGGAAGTGATGTAAATGAAAGTTTCAAGATATAAGAGGTACACTAGTATGTGATGATTTCGATGTTATCGCAATGATCGGGGAGAGATCGTGTACATTGGGGATGCTCATTGTTTTACTTAAGTGCTTAATCGCGATTCGTAGATATAATCACTTATTCCGTGTTGACATCCGCAGATTGTCACCCGCAGAGATAATCGATGACTTGGCCTCGCTTCTTCAATGTTATCGCTTGTTCATTCCTTGTGTGTTGTATACTTGGATACTTGAGCTTCATACACATTCATCGTGACGCCAGATGTTTAACATACATTGGGAGGTGTTTTCCATTACCCTCTGATGTGTATTCGGAGAGTTCTTGGATATTGGTGTACTTGGTTCTTGAGCTTCATACACGCTTATCGTGGAAGAAAATGTGAACATGGGAAGTTGTTCTTCATTCCCTCATGAAGTGTATTTGGGAGAGTTCTAGAGCATTATACAAAGAGGCTAACCGCAACAATTCAACTACTGGGGAATTGCTCTCTTGACACCTTTTGGAATGGATCGCTTGATTTTAGTGGTTATGAAATTTGAGAAGATTATTTATGTGTGGGATGATACGTTCTTTGTTCTTATGGATGATATAACCCGAATGGAGATTCTCGATTATCGGTCTTAAAAGGAGCAATGGATTTATGATAATGGTGTGCTTCCTTGTGCACCGACTAAGGAAAGCTTGAAATAGAGCTTGAATCGCTCATCTTAAGGATTTTCGGTTTGGGGTGAAGTCGCAGAGTCTCACTTTCAGATGGTTCAATTCCTCTCAATGCAAGAGCCCTTGAAGCTTTGGTGGTGGATGTTTAAGAGATGATGATTCTATCTTCTTCGACGGGTCGCTCGATATCCTTATCTCGGTACTCGTATCATCATCTTCTTTAACTATATCATCTATTCTATCTTTGTATATATTTATCGAAAACCAAATACAAAATTATAAAACCAACAAAACAAAATAGAAAAATATAAAACCAAGAAAAGAAAATAGAAAATATAAAACCAACAAAACCCATAAAAATCGAAAATTTGAAAATACCCAAAATATGTTTTCCTAGACATGTCTTCCGGTATCGATAACATCTACGGTCTTAGAAATGTCATTCAATAATGGCACGGACTTTAGATGAAGTTCGAGCAGAGGTGTAAATATTCTTTTCTAAACATGTCTCAAAATATGGCTTACGCTTATTTCGATCAGAACCCGCTTCAAAAAATGGCTTGCGCTATTTGATCAGCAACCCGTGCTTTAACCATGGTTTGCTATTATTTCGATAGCAACCCGCTCTTTAAAGAAAGGAAAGTGCTACGCTAAATCAATTTTCAAATATTTCGTGCACTTATCCTAAAACACATCGAGGAAAGTATGTCGAAGGATCTTTGTTCCTACACAAATGTTTTTCCGTCTAAAATTCTTCGTAAAAATATTTGTTGTATTTCAAAATGGTGGTAAATGAGTTGCTTGATAAATCAATCGATTCGAGTTTTCAGACATTTGCAAAACTCAATCGATGACTTCAAAGACTTTTAAAACTTTTCAAGAAAAAGAGTCATTGATTGAGGGGAGAATGTTTTCAAATTTATATCATCTAACGGACTTTCTTAATTATCCTAATATGCTTAATTAAAAATGATAATTGCCTATGTCAAGGACTAGGAATTTAGGATATGATTGTTAGGTTTAGATGATTAGAGTTTGATTAACACATAAACCCCATGCCTTATATGATCCGATTGTTATGTTGAATTGACTTTAATTAGTCGATTCTTTGTTTGGGTGATGTCGACCACCATATATCTCGTGTGTGTTCACTAACGTATGCGGTATCTTGGTTATAAAAGAATGTTCCCGATCCGGATCCCACTATTAAAGATGATTGGATGCCGAAGGAAAGGGTAACTATATCTTGGGTTGACAAATGAAGAAACGGAGCTTAATTGGACTTCAATGGAGAGTTGGCATAAATGCAACGAAGAGGTCTCACCGCATCGCCAGATGGTTTTCTTCTAAGAGATTGAAGAAACGGAGCTTAATTTGACCTCGGTTGGCATTCAAAATGCAACGTAAGAAGAAGTCTCACCGCATCTGCAGACGGTTTTTCTTCCAAACCCTACAACAACAACAACAAAAGCTTCTCAACCACCTAACGTATCTTTGTGCGGATACCATTTTGAAACAATTTTGAGTAAATTGAATTAAATTGTTTTGAAAATGGAAAATATTGTTTTGAAAATATATTGGTCTAAATTTTGAAAATCACCGGACTTCATTTTAACAAAACTTAAGTCACTCAATTATTGACTTGGTCATCGATTGAGGGAGAGTGATTTAAAATAAATTATTTTCAAACAACATTGCTTCATAAAAGTCCGTGATTGTACAATATAAGTGGTGATCTAAAGATTTAATGTTATGTCATGGTATGATTTTTCTTTAGAATCAAGGTCTTTCAAAATGAAATTTTTTCTCGTCTTGTTTGATTGTGAAATGATTTTGTTTTACTTAAAAGATCTCTTAAAACTATCATACCTGACACAAACAATCTTTAATGTCTTAAAATGGTTCTTATATGTCATCTTTCAAAGTTAAATCTTGCCACGTCTTTCACCAAAGTTTTATAAATTATTTAAATCTTTTGGGATCACTAATCTCAAATGGTTTGAAATCTTTGATCGGGTGAGAGATCGTGATTTAAATCTCAAACTGCTTTAAATGGAATTGGTTTTAGTCCTTCAAAGGCACTCCCGCCTCCATGTGCCAAACGATTTCAAATACATAATGCACATGTTGAGGAGGAGGATTTATCCAAAACATGATGAGTATTTAAACAAGGCCACATATTCTCCCATGTTTTATAAACCTAATTAAATCACTTGGGATCCAAAATCTCAAAAGGTTTGATATTTTTAATCGGGGAGAATTTGTGATTTAATAATGAAATTTGATAAAAGGTGATCGCTTTGATTCAATTATGCAGTCGCTCTCTCATATGTGCTAAACGCTTTCGAATCTCAAGCACATATTGAGGGGAGCAAAACCATCGAGGTACAAAAGTTTTTAAAAGAGATTATAAAGTACCTTGATTGTGTTTTCAAATGGTTTTCTTAATGGATTTTGTGATTGTGGATGTGCTTCAAAGAACTCTTGCCTCTATGTGATAAAAATGTTTTCAAATATCCTATGCACATATTGAGGGGAGAATTTACCAAGAAAATCAAATGGCTTTTTCAGTATGAAAATTGTGATCAAAGAAAATATTTCAAAGTTCTCTTGCCTCCTTGTGCTAAACAATTTCTAAATCATATGCACATGTTGAGGGGAGGTTTTCTAAATGATCAAAACTATTAAGGTACAAAATGCTTTGATCTCGTATCACAAGTACCTTGATTGGTTTTCCAAATGATTTTCAATTGGTTTCATGAAGGAAAGAACAATACCAAAAGACCGACCAATTTACTTTATGCATGGAGTTATAAGGATGGTTAGGTTAGGTATTCGTTCCCACGATCCGCCGTAACCGGAGGGATCTACCGAGGACAATCCACTAGATAGTGTAGAGTCCTTAGGTATATTGAAAAAGGAGAAAAGTGAGATACGGGAAGAGTGCGGATGAGACAGAGCTAGTAATTGGAACAAATCCAACAAGGTTCTAGTTATGAAGTCTTGGTAAGCATCAAGGGGTTGAAGAATGAAAAGAACCGAATGTGAAAAGGGTGAAAAGAAATAGCCCTCCATCAATTCAACCTTAGGGCGAAACCGGGTTCAATACATATGCTACTTGGTTGTTACTAAGGTAACACGGTATTGAAGACAAGACGTCATGGACCCAAAGGATGATCTTGACTAAACCTCCCAAGCCACTCAAGTTCCTCTTAAAGGGCTTGTTTCATTCTCACGGGAACCGACATTATCTATCGACTTTCTCTTAGAGATTGTTGATATTGAAGTAGGAGACCTCTCCCTAGTCTCCGTGAAAGGAACCAAAATGCACTATTGAGTCTAGAGCCAAGAGATCATCCACAATATCTCGTTAGGACACAAAATTAATGATGACTTGCTTTTCACACAATGTGGAAAGTAAGAATATATTAAGAGTCCCACGATTATCCTTGTGGTATTGCCGAACATCCGAGTGGTATGTAAAAGTATTCACGATGAAGATGGAAATCCTTCTAGAGCCAACATCAAACAAGCTCTTGGTGGGTGACATGTGAGATCTTCTCGTAAGATCAAACTTGTGACAACCGGATAGAAACAATGGGGCGATTCGGTCTTGAATCAACCTTGGTCCAGAATGGAATTGACGAATACTTTTGGAAAACCGTTCGATGTGCAAATCTTCTTTTCTCTAACACGTCGAATGTGTATTCATATTTCAAAATTCAAAAGTATCTCGATTGAAAAATACTTTTAGAAAACCGCTCGATGTGCGAATCTCTTCTTTTCACTAGCAAGTCGAATGTGTACTATTTTCAAATACAAAAGTTTTTGATTGAAAATTGATATTTCTCATAAAACCTTCGTCGTATTTCAAAACTCTTTATTCTAAGCAATACGCGATTGTTTTCAAATCATTTTTCATCAATCGGTGAATCTCAATTATTTGGTTCACTCACTCCGTGTTGTCTTCTTTGAGACGTTCGGTTTGAGAACAACTAGAAACCGCGAAACCTGTCAAGGAGATTCTTAGAATCCTACCGATCACAAAAGATTTATAATGATCAACGGGAACCGTGGGCGTGTACCTCAATTCAACGAAAGTGATCAAAGACACTTTCGTGTGTTTATTGCTAACTATTGTTTGCGGTACATTTGGACGGTTGCGGTGATCGTAATTGAGGAGTCAATCCAAAGCCGCATGTTCACAAAGAACCACACTTAATTGAAGAAATCATGACCGGTGCATATCTACATAACACGGTTACGATATTTTATACTATGTTTACGCTACTGCCGCAAATATCATGAACCAAGAAGGCTTCCGCTACTCGATGGAAAGATGTCATGATTCAAAAGTGTGAGCATGTCGGTCCTAATGTCACAACATCACATGAAGGCAACACTACTATGGATGATCCAGAGATTTGTCGTGGCCGATGATCTCAAAGAAAGCTCAAAGATCATCAAAGATGTGGATCGCCCAAAGGCCTCCACTTAAAGTACTAATCTATGCGGACTTTGAAGAATCGCTACTTAAGCACAAAGATTACGAAATGAAGAATTCAAGTCTATGAGCTCAAGAAAAAGACAAGAATAGAATGCTAGGATTCAAAATGTAAAACATGGGGTGACCTCCTTGGGGAGATTGTTAGGAATTAGAAAATTCCATAGTGAAGTGTCGGTCACCCCAAATATTATCTAGCATAAGTTAGCTCGCAGACTTGTCGTTATTTACGTTTTTATGTAGTTAATTAGTTAGTTATTAGCTAGTTTAGTTTAGTGCATCACCGTGGAGGAAGGACGGGTCTTTACCCATGTATCCCCGATCCACAGCCGATAGGAGGTCGTTTCTCATGTAACTATAAATACCCCTTCCATCCATGGAAGGGTGGTGCTTCTCATTCAATCTAATATTCCATTCTTTGTGTAAACCTCTAGCAAGAACACCCTCTCTCTCTACTAACTCTCTAACTATGGCAAACATGTATTTTGATCATCCTAGACCACCCGAATCATCAACACAATAAAAATAATGATCCTACAGGTTGTGAGCTCTTCAAACTTTGTGCTTGGTGAATCCTCCCACTCGAGTCGTAAGTTGGTGAAAAATGGGTTCAAAAAGGCTGGGTAAGACACTTTTCAAAATAGTTGCTGTTGGAATTTTTATTTCAAAAACGATTTTTGGCAAAGTTCTTTTAGTCGTAACTTTTTCTTTAGAGCTCGGTTTTACACGATTCAAATTGCCATGTCTAGGTAGTTACATGGGCTATGTTTTTCGTAACTGTTACGGTCCATAATCGAGCCTCAATATGGCCACACAGCAACAATTTATTAAAAGTCGGGATTTCTCTAGATTGTCCTATGTTTCGACTATATTGAACTAATACCATTATTTTTAAGTACGGTGACCAAGATTCAAACAACAAATCAAGTTTTTGGTTGAAATCTGTGAAAACGCCATTTACCAGGTACTTTGACCCATTTTCGAAAAACAATGGTTTTACACTTCCGCGAGTCCTAGAATGAACATACTACACTAATATCATTACTTTTAGGTATAGTCACCAAGATTTTAACAAAAAACCGAATTGTGGTGTTGTAAATTGTGGAAAACGCATATATCAAGGTATTATGCAATTTTTTTTTTGAAGAAAAATGGTTTCTAAACACGTTACACTTCTACCAGTTTTAGATCTTGGGCATGATACCCTAATAACATTGTATTTATGTATGATGACTCATTTTCTAACAACAAATCAAGTCTTGGTAGTGAAAGTCGTGCAAAACACAAGTATCAGGTAGTTGGTCATATTTCCGAAAAACATGATTTTTGAACTTGTACACTCCCGCGGGTCCTAGGTTTTGAATATATAGAACTAACATCTTATTGAAGTGTATACTTTTACCAACAAGTAACTTTTGAATAGTGAATTACGCAAAGAAAATTTCCACATCAGATACTTGTATATATCAGTTCCAAAAACAAGATTTTCAAATGCAAGCAATATTGGTGATATGATTTCGTGTATGCATGATATATAAGTGTTAAATAAGTATATGAAATAGACTAGTTGAATGCTTACTTGTTGTCAAGTGAGATTATTGCCAAAGAAAACCCAAGCATGGACTAAAAACCCTAACTATGCAAATCTTAACCCTAGCTTTTCCAACCTTAAAACCAAATAAGCCTTTGAACTTTCTGTGTTTCCGAAGATTGAGAAGAGAGATAAAGTAGTGTTTGTGTGTATTTGTGAGTAAAGTTGGTCATATGTGTCTTGGTATTAGTAGAGGTATAAGGAGATGGGTTCAATGGTCTAAGAAAGGGTCACAAGAATTGGTGTGGGCATTTTGGAAAGGTAGGGTTATTCATACGGCCTTATAATATATATTCATACGGGGTCTACCCTAGCGCGTACCTCCTCCTTTGTCCTCCCTCTCTCCACATGGGCTAGTTGTGGGTGGGTCCCCTCACATGCATTTTTTTTTTAATTTAATTACAGAAGTGTTTAGGTATATGATATACAGATTTATTTGTGTAGTGTTTTTATATGTATAGTGTTTTTAATTGTGTAGTGTTTTATATGCTATTTATTTTACGTTACTTTTTATAAACTTTTTATAAATTTTTATAAACTTTTTATAAACTTTTTTATAAACTTTTTTATAAACTTTTTATAAACTTTTATAAACTTTTTATAAACTTTTTATAAACTTTTTTATAAACTTTTTTATAAACTTTTATAAACTTTTTATAAACGTTTTTATAAACTTTTTATAAACTTTTATAAACTTTTTCCTTCTGCTTCCACTATATTCCTTTCTGCTTATGATATCGCATATTCTCATCATTGGTCGCAAATTTTGGGTCATCCGTCTCGCTTTTGCCGCTTTGCTATTCTTAGATTACCCATACCGCTTTCTTTGGGATTATGGATCTTTAAGCTTCAATTCTTTATAGCATATATAATTTTAGTCCGTGTTATTCTTTAAGAATTAACCATATGTTAGAATGGTTGTTTTGGAATTAGTGTAGATATAGACAATTAATTATAGGTTGCTTCAAAGTTAACGATTGTCAGGCTTCAACTACTCGCTTTTCTATATACATCTTCACCAAAGTAGTTATCTAAGGATTAACTGTTGGTTGTTTAGGAATTCATCATGTTTATAGTTACATAGAAAAAATTGTTCCGCTCGACACACCCAACTCGTGGGATCTTCTTTTCTATTGAACCTCGGAAAATCGAGCTTCAAGTATAATTTGCATTTGTATGCGGACCGATCGCGATGACCGACCGACAAAACTTTGGTCCGATTCATATGGTGTTTTGGGCAACTTTTCATCGTTTTGTCGGGTCCCTTTTGTCGGTCAAGGATCGTTCACCTCTAAAACATATATATATTTATTTGTATTGTAGAAATCTGGATATGAAAGACCGTCAGATAGGGCTGAACCGAGGTTGGCTCGCCATGCCTAAAAAATAAAAAAGAATGACAAAAAGTCGTCAAAGCCTGACCTTAACCCAGACTTTGGAAAAGCTCGGGACTTTTAGGGGAAAAAAATTGCTCGCGCCAAGGAAACACCGATACAGTGGTCGGGCTTGGCTTTGCCAATCCTTATTTATGGTTATCTTATTTTTTTTTAGACTAAAATACACCGTTGGTCCCTATAGTTGGCACGACGCATCGCGATGGGACAAAACTCGCCCTTTTCATCGTCGGGGGTCCCTATTTCAAGGTTTTCACTCGCTACAAGTCCTTTGACCATTTTGCCAGTCATCTCATGGCATTTGTCTTTAGTCCAAGGGCACTTTTGTCATTTCCATATTTCAATTAAAGTTTTCTTAATTATTGCCACATGTAATGTAACCTCTTCCCGCCCTAATAAACACATAGTCTCAGATTATCATTCGTCCCGAAACTTTCGTTACAAGAATTATCGAATTCACAAACCCTAATTGCATGTCACAAAACCCCTGCTTATCAATCATAAACCGAAACATGGACTTTACCCTATGGAAAGTAAGAAGACAATCAGTTATCCAGTTGATGATACCGTCCTATACGACTCTGCTAAGAAGAAACTAGATCTTTTTTTTTTTTTTTTTTTTGATTACAATATTGGAATTTGTAATTGTGGTATTTATTGTTTCCCAATTAAGTTTTTAGAATGCTTTAAACATATAGTGACATGTTTTCGTGGTAGATCTAATATGTTTAGTATGAGGGTTCATCACAATGGTGTCTTTAAATCGGCCACAGTAGAATATACGTTGGAGGTATGGAAAGTTTAGTTGATTTGGTTGATGTTGATAGTGTCACGGTTGAAGAGTTGGATGTTCTTATGTATGAATTGGGTTATGAGCTCGGTTCAAAAATTACTATTACTTTGTTAAGCCGGGTAGTAATTTAGATGATGGTTTGTATAGCTTAAGTGAGAGTGCTAATTTAGAAATATTGAAAGATCTTGTTGATGACCATAAGATGATAGAGGTTTATGTTGAAAATGGTAAGACAACATTGGACGTTGATCAAATGTCACCAAAGTCAATTAGGACGATTATTCTTGATGTGGATGCAACAAAGAAAAAGGCGCTCTTGCTATTGTTCCATATTGCTCAAAGAAATTGTTCTTAGAAAACATTGTTAATAAGTCCGTGGTAGAGGATATATGTGAGGTTACGATCAACCTTTGGAAGTCAATACTTTGGTACAATCTAGTCGATGCCGAAACTCAACCCTTGTTTCCACTGTAGAGGTCTCATTACATCAAGATGTTGTAGGTGATGTCAACCAAAGATATAGATAAACATGTTGAGCATATCCAAATAGATAGTCCTCAAGAGGTATCTCAAAATGATCAAGAGTTAGGTCATCATGAGGAGGAAACATGTAATCCTGTGGATCATATCCAAAAGGTAAATCTGCAGGAGTTAGTGAAATCGATGAAGTCGTAAGTGATGACAATGTGAGTGAGATGACACTTATATGAGTGACGATGATGATATTGAGAACAATGGTGATGGAAACACGGTTGTCGATGAGGCTAATACTTTTGAGGAGCCCGATTTTGATGTTAACTGCTCAAAGTGACCGAGACTACAGATTTACCATCTATAGGTACCACCACCACCTACCACATGATTTTTTAAGAAAATGAGTTGGATCTATTAGATGATAATGATTTTGCAAGTGGTTCGAGAGGATGACTATGTTATTAGGAGGAACAAATTGAGGGCATACAAGAAACAAAAGTTAAGTGAGGCAAAGACAAACAGAGGACGAAATCTTTTTTTCTGTGGTCAAAGTTTTGTAACTGCAAAAGAAGTAAAAGATAGGATCTACCTGCTTTCAATAAAGACTAGGAGGAAATTGCAACTAATTAAGAATGACAAACAGAGAATTAGGGTTAGGTGTCTTGGACAAATACCTGTTTGTGGAATAACCGAAGGTTCAGGGCTGGGAAAAGCCCCAAAGAGGAAAAATGGTCCGATAACTAGAGGCCTTGGTAGGGATGTATATTTGCGAAAGCGCAAGGAGCAAGCAACAGAGTGTCCATGGTTGTTGTATGTAGCCAAAAATACAGATAAAGATGTATGGATTGTTCGAACTTTCAGGGATGAACACGAATGTTTGCAATCAAGAGACATTAAGGTTTGTGACTACAAGTTTCTTTCGAAGCAAATAGTTGACCAAGTTCAAGTCAATACAGATATTCCAATCGTATCGCTCAAGATCACCAAGAAATGCTTTGAAGTTCGTGTGTCTATGCAAAAGCATTAAGGGCAAAAACAAGGCGTAAAATGAGATTAGGGGTGATCATAAGCAAGAATACACCCTTTAAGAGACTATGTTGAAGAGTTGCGTAAAACTAACCCAAATACAACAGCTTAGGATAAGTGTACAAACCGCAATGATGCAACAAGTCCAACCGAGTTTTCAAGAGAATGTATGTATGCTTAGGCGCTTTGAAGGAAGGTTACAAAGCTTGTCAAAGAGAGTTGTTGGGGTTAGATGGTGCTTTTATGAGGGTCCTTTTCTGGCCGACTTTTTACAAAGAATCGGTATAGACAAAGAACAATGGAATATACCACAGTAGCCTATGCGGTTGCGTGCTTAAAGCAAAGACTCATGGATTTGGTTTCTTGAATGTCTAAGAGATGATCTTGACTTGCAACCAAACTCAAAATACACTTTTATCACGACAGCAAAAGGTGATTTTACCATTTAGTTGATTAGATTCACTTGTATTTTCGTTAAATGCAAGTTTTATTAGTAAGGAATTGATGTTTATTTGTGCAGGTATCATTCCAAATTAGCATAAGTATTCCCTAGTGTTGAACACATATATTGTTTGAAGCACATCCATGATAATATGAAATTGCAATGGAATGCTAAAGCATACAAGGAACATTTGTGGAGATGTGCAAGCAACAACAACCGTCCAACACTTTGAGGCGACCATGCGGCATTCAAGAGTTTTAGCGAACCCGCCCATACTTGGTTAAGTAAGATACCACCAACCCATTGGTCAAGGTCGCATTTTTCGTGTACCTAACCAAATCTATGTCTACTTGTACATCTTTTGTTCTACGACATTTTCGTGTATCGACCAAACATGTTGTAGGGAGGGCTCATTCTGATGTGCTACTTAATAACATGTGTGAGGTGTTCAATGGGAAACTAGTGGGAGGTAGGCACCAACCCATCATTACTGCTTTGGAATACATTAGAGAGTATTGTATGAAAAGAATAGTGAACGTTGTGAATGTGATTCAAAAGTGTGTCGGGCCATTAACACCAAAGGCAACACTCATGTTAGATGCAATCAAGAAAGAGGCTTATAAGTACACTGCTTTACGGGTTGAAGGAGAAAAGTATGAGGTCAGTGGATGGGGAGACAAGTGTATTGTCAATGTTGAAGCTAGGGCTTGTACATGTAGAAGATGGAGCTTACTGTATGCCATGTAAACATGTTGTTGCTACCCACCGTGTATGAGGTTGAATGGAATGCAAATAGGATCTGTTGAATCATGGGTGCATCCATGTTACTTGCTTAAGACTTGGGAAGAAACTTACAAACACCACATCCGACCAATGAATGGTTATGAGCATTGGTATAAGTCACAGTGCCTACAACCATTCTTCCACCTAAACATCATAAACCATTAGGTAGGCCACGAAAGAAAAGAACCGTGGCTTTTATCGAAAATGATAATAGTGACAAAACCAAGAACTTGTCACAGCCTAGTAAGAGTGTGGTTTGTGGTATTTGTGGCAATGCCGACACAACAAGAAAACATGTCTTGGGCAAGGAGGTGTAACAGAAGTCAAGGCACTACACAACAATCAAAAACAGGTTCATCCCACCAAAAGTTACAAAGAAAGAAGAAGGCAAAGGTTACATGTGACAAGTATGAAGGTAATGATCAACCAAGTGTGGTCCAGCCTCAACTGAAGTCAAGTTGATGTCGCTTCGGTGGGTCTCCAAAACATTTTGGACTAAGACCAAGATTATAGCAAAGAAAGCTTTCTTCACCACAAAAATGTTGGTTAAGCATATGAAAGCCAATGTTATCCATCGAATATGTATTCCCTAAACATTATTTGTTGTGTTTAAACAATGTATGTTTCGAACTTTGTAGACTCAAAAATTTTATGCATTTGGAAATATATCCATTTGCGTTATGTATGAAATCATGTCATTTTAGTGTATGGGTTTAATTGTGTTTTATTGTATTGTTTTATAGAGTCTTCATACATCCGTGTTTTGAGTTGGATATTGTTATTCTATTATCACAAACACTAATGAAGGATCAAAGATGGATGAACAACACCATATCAAGTTTATGTTGATACTCGAAATGGTGTCGGTTCACCCATCCTCGAGACTTCATACGCCTATGAATCTTGGATCCGTGGAACTTGGATTTGTGTTTTGAGTTTGGTTACTGTTATTCTATTATCACAAACACTAATGAAGGATCAAAGATGGATGAACAACACCATATCAAGTTTATGTTGATACTCAAAAGCGGTGCCATACATCCATCTTTGAGACTTCATACGTCTATGAATCTAGGATCTGTTGAAGTTGGATCTGGGTTTTGAGTTGGATACGATTATTCTATCATCACAAACAGGAATGAAGGATCAAAGATGGATGAACAACACCATATCAAGTTTATGTTGATACTCAAAAGTGGTGTATGTTCATCCATCTCAGATCATTCATCCATCTTTGATACTTGGATATGGGTTTTGAGTTGGATACGGTTATTCTATCATCACAAACAAGAATGAAGGATGAAAGATGGATGAACAACACCATATCAAGTTTATGTTGATACTCGAAATTGGTGTCTGTTCATCCATCCCTCATCATTCATCCATCTTTGAAACTCGTATCTCTGTTATGAGTTTCACCATTTGTGTGGCAAGTGATATATAAATTCTTGGGGCAAAGGACCTTCTAGTAAAGGCAGCACAGTATAAGGACCAAAGCATAAAAGAAATATATTAACACTGTACAAGGACCAAACATTATACACCAAAAGACTATTCTTAGTCAACCTACACTAAAACTTCTTAAACACAACTAGACCATCTACCACCGATTCAAAACACTAAAACCAGTACCTATCTAAACCCTATAGAAGAACCATAGAAAAACAAGAAGATGACCATCCAAGACAACACACAAAAGTTCCTGAGACGGCAAACTTTCTCCTTCTCAACAAGGAGATCGGCCAAAGCTGCTTGGTGAGCAGCCTCTAGCTCGTTTGCCCGGTCACCGGCGTTGACCGCCTCCATAGTCTCATAAACGAGGGCGGCTTCGTATTCTTGTAATGCCGCCTCATTCCTGTAGATTGTTCTCTGCAAGTAGATGATCACATCTCTTGCTCTCCTTTGGATGGGTGGATCGTACCACCCTATGAATGGACATGTTGTAGCCTATAATTGATAATCAATATGTTAGCATCTGCTTGCCTCATAAACACAAACTAAACCCACTTGTATAAAATCACAATTATAATAAACCAGATAGACTATCATAATCAACACATTTTAAGGTAAACCACTACATGCAAACTTTAATACAGTATGAAATAAAATTAAGTGTCCCAACCCTGTCTTGATGTGCATAGAACCTCCTCGGGGTTCGTGGTGTTCCAAAGATGTTCTAATCACGGCCTTCCGTTGCATGAACACACCACCATTTTTCGATTTTACCGGTGGGTGAAGAAGATAAGATTTTAGTTGTTAGGAAAGATAAAGGATGAGTGGTGATAAAATGTTCCTTTTATTAGCCAGTTTCTTCAGAAGCGTCACCGGTTAAACAAGTGGGTGGCACGGTAATTAATGGACAGTGGTAAAATGACAAAATTGCCCTTGGACTAAAGACAAATCTAACGCCATGAGATGTCCTTGACTAACCAAAAAATGATCAAAGGACATGAATGAGTGAAAACCTCAAATAGGGACCCCGACGATGAAAAGGGCGAGTTTTGTCCCATCGCGATGCGTCGTGCCAACTATAGAGACCAACGGTGTATTTTAGTCTTTTTTATGATTTATATCTCAAGTATAACATCAAGAAAATCAAAACTCGTAGCTCTTTTATCTTTGTTCATTTCAAAAAATTTGAAGCTTTCGCGTTTTAACATCATGATGCATTTCAGTTTCAACAAAATCTTTTGCAAGTTACAATAGCAAAATCTACACACCGTGCTTTACAAGATGCTTGTTCTCCGCAACAAGAACTATGGTTCTTTTAGAACAGGGTTTTGAGCTTTTCGACTACACTTAAAAGTGTAGAATTCCCTTCACAAGCGTCCTTCAATACCATAAGCCTTCTGGCTATCTCAGGCCCCTGCAGTGACGTATCTTCTGCTTGATCCAGTTTTCCACGAGTTGCTGGCTTCTTATATTGAATGAGTTTTACCATCATACCCTATCATCATAAACATATGAAATTATAAGGAGAGACTTACAAATTTCAAATGAAGGCTGTAAAATACATTAAATACAAAGGTTGTGTGCTATAAAGAACAAACCTCATGATCTGATTTTCGGGAGTAATCGCGAAGAATAGATTTGGCCAATTTATTTCGCAATGAATTTTTGTCACCAGAGTGATCACCAAAGATGAAATGTGATAAATGGTGAATAACCAACATTAACGCAACTGATTGTCTAGTTAATGATCTGTCAAGAGCACCAGCAACCCATGATTTTACATATGCTTCCAGTATCATTTCATCATCCTGTACAGAATTACTATTTGTTAGCTAACAAAATTCTGAATATTCAGTCTCACAATCTATTAAGCGATGTAAATTCACACAGACGATTGAGATTCATTCTTATAAAACTCAACTCTAAGAAACACTACATATAGAAAGTTTGAATTATATGCAACTGATTCTACCCATTTTGACCAATTTACTTAGATTGTATAAAAAATTTAAAATATCGGACAGAAAGTGTTTAGGGCAACCCGAAAAATTTGAAGCCTACCAAAAAATTTAAAGTTTTGACTCGTTACTCAACCCGCCCATTTCCTAAACTCTACCAGAAGATAGCAAGACCAAATATTGTACCTCCAGAGGTTCAAGGTATCCTTCCTCTTGACCTAAGCATTTGTCTAATGGTGGCAAAAGTTCAAGAGCTCTAATATGTGACAAGGCATTCCAAGCAGCAAGTCTGATTGGAGTTCCAACACAACGATGCAGATACATTGACATTTGCCTACCATACAGCAAATCACCATATGATACACCAGCAAAATTCTCCACGAGAGTTTCAATAAATGTCGAGTAACTGTCGTGTATCTCCTTGTCAAACTTCAAAAACTCAACACTGTTATCCCGTCCAACTTCTAACAACTTTTTATCAAGAATATTACCATACAACTCCTGCAAATTACTATAAACATCCCTACTCTTCTCTTCTTCAAGGATATCCATCCCAGCAAATAATGTTACAGATAAAGCATGCAGTTTCCATATAACCGGGACATTATTGATGGATGGGTATGAGTTAGAAGAAAGATGACTGGACATCGTTTCAAGACCTAAAATAAAGAAAAGCCCGCATCTTGCAACTTCTGGAAAGTTAGGTGTGACTGGAAGGTTGACCACTTTGGTGTAGTCAATGGTCGAGATGGGACTCAAAACCAATGACTAGGAAGTAGTAGCCTCTGATGAGCCCATTCAGTTACCAATAACATGTTTTTTGATGAGTCATCGTCTTCTTGGATGGTGTCAAGTGAGAATTTACTCTTTTTGGTAGCGTTGGCTTTTGTTTTTGACTTCTTTACAGTCAACCATCTGTTCTTGAAGTGAGAACGTAAATAATTACTAAACATCGAGTACTCTTCTTCTGTATATTCCCACCCAAATGCTACAGAACGTCGAATACCAAAATCAAGATACTTCAAAATTTGTGGTTGTAGCAAGATATCGAGAACTTTTTCCATTATAATTCCATCCCTGGGTCCCACGAGTGAGCACAAGTCAAAAGCAGAATTTACTCTCTCCATTATAATATTTATTTCTTCATTTTTTGGGCTTTCTTTAGTGGACTCGTCCAGAATGATCTCAAGCAACTTTAAGACCAACCTTGCGTTCATTTGGGTCACCATAATGTTTAAAGACCAAAACCCTCCGCCTGAGGCCCCCCATCCAACACCAACACCAGGAGCAGGACCACCTCTTCCAAACATCTCAATCGACTGCACAAGTTTACTAGAAGAGGATGTTAACTTCATGAAGGTAGTCAGCAATGTTGTCATCTCCGGTAAAGAACACTTGAGTATGCCATCAGTAAGAACTTTATCAGCACTTGGTACACTCGAGTGCTCGATTGATGAAACATTGATCTTGGTGTTTGCTAGCTGAATCAAACTATTTACCGAATGAACGACCTCTACCAACCCGCCAAGGCAGCATACAGAGGCTAATGATGTTTCTTGATCACTTTGAGGTCTATATTGACAGAGGAACTCAAGGAACGAGTGTTCATTCACTTGGGTAAAACTCAAAAGCCCGTTCTTGATTATGTGTAATCCAATCTTTGGTACAAATTCGGGTAACCAAGGAAGATTCCCACCTTGAATGCTAGAATTATCGTCTGGTATCACACTTATAAGAACGCCCACAAGAAAGTGCATAACTGCTGATATTACCCATAACATTGAAGTCAACCCTTCTGTTTTTGTGCCGTTGGAAACTAATAATAAGCTGGATAAAGATTCATCACTTTTCAATGATACCCACTTAAGTGCTAAATCGATCATCGGACCAACATGGCTCCAACGCCAAGTGTCTGTGTCATTTTGATCAATCTTCTGTGAGTAAAAATTTGGGAGTGTTTTTGTTAAAGCATTGAGGACCAGGTATGCTTCCTTAGTGATGGCGGTGAATTCATGAAGTGTGTTCTTCTCAATCAATTTCTCTAATGCAGGAACATCCAACCAGTTGTAGAGAGCAGGGAACAGGTCTGGAAAGTATGATACACAATACCCATACTGAATGCCGACCTTCCACAAACGTAGCTGTTCAACCAGCAAGGCTGATAAAAGTTTCAACTTTTCTGTTTCTATATTCAAAAAGTTATCAAGAGAGAATGCACAACGATATAAATGCGACAACAGCTTCTGGAAAATTCCACTGTCTACAAATTCCATACACCTTTTTCTGTCTGATCGAGCAAGTACCTGTGACAATATAGTGAGAATTAGAAACATTGTTTGGTTTCAATATTAAATAAAAATAATTACATACCTTCATGAGGATAATAGACTTTATCTTTGAATAATCGACTCCCATTTGGTCTTTTGTAGTGAACCTGTGGATAATAACTTTAAGTAACCTCTCACACTTGATGATTGCTTCTGCGCATGTAGGGGAATGCCTTGCTATTGCAACCAGTATAGAAATTAGGCATTCTTCCAAAGCTGCTGAAGGGTCAGACTGAAAATGTAAAGCACATGTGAGTCACTAGAAAAATGAGGTTCCATATATGTTCTACTCTATTACTTTAACAGTTCTGGATTTAAAAATATGTTTGATCAAAAATTCCAACTCGCTAGCACGTTGACTTAAAGTGGTTAAATAATATGAATTATCCAAGTTATTCGTGATTTCGTACTCATATGACAAAGAAAGAAGCATGGCTTCCAAAAATAAGGCTTACCTCCAATAGATAGCGAATTCTTGGAAGGATACCCATTCTAACTAAGCCAGCCGCAATGTCCTGTGTAGCCACCACAACATCATCCTTTATTGTGTGTTCATCTTCAGCCTCTTCATCCCTCATGATATTCTCAAAAGGAAAAATATTTGAGGGTTTAGTGTTGTATTTCCAAAAGCCACCATGAAGAAAACCAACTTCGATCTTGGGTCTACTTCTAAAAATGGGAGCCGTGCAGACATCTTTCTCATAGATTCCCGTTTTCTGAATTCAAATAGTATCTTGTGAGTAACTATGACTTATGAGACAAACAACGAAAGATAAAGCCAGTTGGGTATATTATTTTACCTCGGAGATATCAAAGAAGAGCTCATTCAAGTCATAGCTCAGGACACACTGAATGACTCTTGCACAAGCAATGACCACAGAATTATGGTTATCATCAATACACATCCTTCAAAGTTATAAAAACGGGTCAGAATGAAATACATTTAAAATAAGCAAGAAAATTAGTACAATAGTATGAAAGATACAGTTTGACTTGAAATAAAAAATATCAAAGACCAACTCACAAATATAGATACTATTCAACAAGATGTGAAATTAACTTATAAATTCTTCGATTTACCTGAGTGATAAAGCAAGTTCGGGTTCTGGACCTAATGCAAAAGCCCAAAGAGCCTCCCAGTCAACAATCTGATTCTGATTACCAACTTTCAAAGTTGCGCCTGTCTGGTTTCTACACATATTCTCTTGTGCTTTATAGAGTACAGATGCAATAAGATGCAAAGCAAGCGCCCGCTGTCCAGGAACCTTACACATGACAAGGGAGAAAATCCTGAGTTTATATTATATTGCACCAATGTCAAACAGACAACTTTTCAGTTACATATATTACACAATTTTGCACGTATTTGAAAAATTACACATAACTACACCTTATATATTATATAGGTATATTTCAAAAGATCAAAGTGCTATTGCATGTGTGTGTGTGTAGAAGGAGGGAACATTGCATAAAACATAGAACATATTATAACTAACCACGCTTCTCGTGAGAGCCAGTGCTTCTTTGATGGTGTAACCAAGTGCACCAGGGTCACCCTCAGTTCTTAAAAAGTCACGTTCCGAAGCATTTTCAACACCACCTGGAGTTATATCTCATAAGATAACACTTCGCTGTATAAACAATCATATAAGATTAACACAAGTGAAAATATCATAAGTTTCATTACCTGGTACCGAACCATGATCATTTATAACATCACCATCCAAAGAAAACCTTAAATCCCTAGCAGCCTCAACATTTGTGCTCCACGCATCCCATAAACTGCCAGAAGACGACTTCGTCTCTGGCACGTCTTTACTCTCTAACCCAATCCGTTTATGATTCGGGTCTGCCATAATCATATTCTGACGATTATCACTTGTTGACACTTTCTCAACCTTGTTATCCTTCGATTCAGCAAAGGAGCCAATAACAGCAGAGCTAATAGAACTATTCGAGCTGACAGAAGTTTTCGAGCTAGTACAACTATTCTTTCTAGTTTTATCCAACCCCCTTTTTTGCAATATCTTTATCAAAGCTGGATCCATCTTCTTCATTATCTCAGCTTGAGCCTCTGCAATCTCATCAGTCGACATCTTCTCCAATCGAGCACGATTCTCAGCATCAATCTCACTCTCAATACTCGTTAGAACCCTGCTCAACACCCACACGTACAGGAACAGAATTAAAACTAGTCTTCTTTGCCTTGACAGCCGATCGCATACCATAATCAATATTACTTTGAACATCATCAATACCAACGCCTATATTACGCTCATAGTTCTTCACTACCAATTTTTCACCATTCAAATCCTTTTTCACATTACTCGGTTTTCCATTACCATTTGGTTTCTGTTCCTTCTTGTCAGCCTGATCAGCGTTGATGATATCTTTCCACCGCTTAAAATCCAAACCTTTCTTTTGTTTCCTTTTAACCGGACCAGCATCAGCCGCAACTTTTTCAAACATAGCATAATCCTCGTCATCACCATCTTGTCCATCCTCCTCTTCCTCCTCAACCTTACCACGCGTACTCGAACCACCACTCCTCGGTCCCCAATGCTTCAAATAACAAACATTTAAACTTTCTCAACACAAAATCAAGGCTCGTTTAACAAATATCTAACCTAAACATAACCTACATTGCATAAGTTTACGACATTGAAAGGTTCTCACTAGACACAAATTTAGGGCTTAAAGACATAACAAGATACCTAAATTAAAATGAATATGACTTAAAGCGACCGAATAAAAGCGAGAAGACTTACGGGGCCGTGAGAGCGATGACGCGCAACCGGAAACGGAAGAACTGTGACCTGAGGTGGTTGAGAGAGTGGCTGATTGAAGCCTTTTTCAACTATACCGCCTATTACACTTGAAACTACGTCGTTTTCGGTGAATTGTAAGCCGAATGTTTTCTTTTTCCTGCTAGAAGATGAGTTGTCTGTTTTCTTCATGCTGTTTGTTATTATTAATTATGATTATGATATATTATGTATTCTTTTAAGTGTGAATTAAAAGGTTTAATATATAAATTAAACGGGAAGATAAAGTGATCGGAGGTCCGTTAGGGGTCCGGCGAGGGTTTTGAGTGACTTATGAAGAAGACTCCAGACAAGTGTTGGTTCTTATACCTTTTTCTTTTAGTGATTTGCATAATTAGTCCCTCTTATTCTTTACTACTATTTATCATCACAAATTCACAATTACTAATTTTTCTATCTTAAATCACCGTGTTATTTTTTAGGTAAACAAGTCGATCTTTTTATCTGGCGACGTTGAAGTTGTAATGCCACTTGAGGTAGTTGTGCAACGCCAACATTATGGCAAGAATGGTGTTGCCATGTTAGCTCTGAGATTGGTCGACTAATGGTGTGTTTGGTGTGCCGGATTATGGAGGCTAAAACTTTTATTTACAAAATAATCTCGTCCAAAACTAAGTTTGCTTTGGCTGAACAAATTTATGAAAGATTATAGAAAAAATAATCTCCAAAATTAAAATTTGTAAAATCAAGCACTAGTGGCGGTTGGGTAGAGGCTGTGATTAATCGGTTAGGCTTAATTAATCTGATTGAAATTTTTATACAAAAATTGTAATATTAGATATTATATTATATTATAGACTAAAATACTGCGGTTGGTCCCTAACTTAAGAAACTTCATGATGGACAAAACTTCGGCGTTATCATCGCCAGATGTCCAAACCTACTTTTAAATCCAAACTCGTCCTCACCAATAATGTTGTTGTCAACGTTATGTTGGTGAGCAAAACCGCTTTCATCAGTAGCGTCTTAAATAGAAACCGTTATGCGGTGTTTGTAGCTAGTATATGTCTGTAACACGGTTTGGTCGGCATTTATCATCCATCCCTAAATTATCCTACAAAACGGTTTTCTACAAAACGATAATCGTTTCAAGATGGTACGTTCTTGGTGTGGTAAGCAAGCTATTATTCGCGACTTGGACCTCCGCCAACCCGGGCATCGATTCTTTGGTTGTCCTGTTGAAGTAAGTGCGTCTTAATACTTATTGTGTTAGTTTGTTTTCATGACGACAAAGTACATCAGAATAATGGTGGTTGTTTAATGACTTGTCATAATCATCAATAGGGGTCTTCTTGGTGGATAAGATGGTATGATCCCGAAATCGTGCTCGCTCAAGAATGATCATACCGAGCCTTTTGAGGGGAGAAATGAGCTTGAGGCAAGATTAGTAGGCTGGGCGGTGATGTGTGAAGTGGAAGATTTACCTTGTGCTAAGTTGGATGTTGTTCTTCATTGTTTATGCATTGGGATACTTTTTTACCTTTTATGTAATGAGGCGAGATGGTTAATGTTCAGTATCTTGAATTGTAGTAACCTTGTTATGAAGTATTCAGTTTGGTTTGTTTTTTATTTTCAATGCCTTATGGGTATGCAGATGGTTAGCAATTTGTTTAGGGTTGACTTTTAAATGTCAACATTCTTATGAGGTTCTGTTTAGCTTTGGTTACTTTTGATGCAAATTATTCACACATCAAGCTTAGTCAATCTAAAAAAATACACAATAATGACATGGTTCCATAGTTAATGCAAATGGATATAATTCCAAATGCATAAAATTGCATACTTTTCAAGGCATGAGAACTACGCTAGACACACACACACATATGTTTTAGAGTACATAACTTGTCCATAGGAAATAAACTAGATGAAACATTGTCACACCCCAAATTACCTGCTTTACAAATGAATGGAATACCTTGGGAGGGCATCATAGTATCAAAGTTACAGTTATATCGAACGACCTAAAGTGTCGTTTTGAAAATAGCGTTTGATTCATTAAAATAATCGAGTTTACAAACATTAGGTCCCAAAAGATTTCCAATATATCAAAACGAGTTTGTTACAATCAAACGATAGTTAAGTGCATAAAATATAGGTGAGGCGCCGACACCGCGACTCTATGATAAGTCCACATGCATGCCATGAAGTGAATGCCTTAGATACCGAGATAAAACATGCTAAAAGTGTCAACACAATGGTTGAGTGAGTTCATAGAGTTTGATTAACAAGTAAAGCTTTTAAAGAGCGTTCATGCAACAAAGGCAAAGTTTTGGTCATCTAGAATAGTCCACAAAGCAAAGGCATTGTAAATCCACTCGGCCCAAGTTCCGCCCATACAAAACTTGCAACTGTGTGTTCACAACCCATCGCCAAAATATGTCTAGTTTATGTTCAAGCACACGTTGTCTAATGAGTTCACAAAGCAAAGGCATTGTAAATCCACTCGGCCCAAGTTCACCATACAAAACTTGCAACCTGTGTGTTCACAACCCACTGCCAAAAGTAGTATGTCTAATAGTCAAGTGCACGATGTCATAATAGTTCACAATATAGCGCCACGTATATAATAATTCAGGGATGCTCCGAACATGGGAGACTTTGCACTGCTCCAACAAGGGAGACTCCTTTGTCACTCGACCACCTAGGCGAGAATTATTGAGAACACTCTACCATTAAGGCGAGAATTATTGAGAACACTCCACCATTAAGGCGAGAATTATTGAGAACACTCCACCATTAAGGCAAGAATTATTGAGAACACTCCACCGACAAGGCGAGAATTATTTGAGATGCTCCGAACATGGGAGACTTTATAGTGATACTCCGATCATAGGAGACTTTATAGTGATGCTCCGATCATAGGAGACTTTATAGTGATGCTCCGATCATAGGAGACTTTATAGTGATGCTCCGATCATAGGAGACTTTAGGTCAAGGTCATAACACGTACGGTTCAATAAGTTCAAACAAGTCATAAGGTCGTATTTAAGTTCAAGGGTTCCATTCAAAGGTTCGTAATTAAGTTCAAAGATTTAAGTCGAGTTCAAAAGTTCGCAATACCAAAGAGCTCGAATAATATCAAAAGGTCCAAGATAGTCGAAGCGTTCAAAATCACATCAAACAAGTTTAAAATATATCAAAAGGGTCCTTGTACAAGTTAAAAGAGTTTAACTATATGTCAAAAGGTTCATATCAAGTCCAAAGTGTTCACTTATATGTTAAAGTGTCCGAATCAATTTAAAAGAGCTCAAATATACATGTCGAAGGGTTCAAAATCAAGAAAAGTGTTTCAACTAATAGCGTTCAAAAGATAGTGATCAATTTAGTTCGGGCATAATCTACTTATGCGCACATAGAGTGAAACAAAAGATATTTAAGTTCATATAAGTGTAAAGTAAAAGCATGAAGTTGAGCATGTATCTCCCCAAAGAGTTTATAAAACAATTAAACGAGTAAAGTGGGCTACGAACTCACCATTGCAATAGTTATGATGACAAAGTGGATGCACGTAAATGAGACGCAACTCTAACCGCGACCTATTATGAATGATATGATCTAATATAAGTCACGAAACAATGTCGTGCATGCAAACTCATATGATATCCATACCACTTGTACATTTGAAAATAATGTTTATCGTCGAAATATATGTTTATGACCTCGTGTCAAGTTACCAAATACTTTACAAGTACTTACGTCGAAATGATATCCTACGATAATCATTTAGTGATTTATTATGAAATTATAGCTTTTCGTCGTAAAACAATGTCATTTGGCAATTTCATGAAAGTGACTAAGTGGCCTCGAAAAACTAGTCGTAAAATAGTGAATATCGAGTGTTAGAAAACAAACTCAACGGTTTTGGAAAGCTTGCAGCATTATCTCACAGTTTTAGCTTTTAAGTTTTCATCCTAGAGGTCTCGATCATAGAGAAAAATATAGGTTAAGTATGATACTTGTACCAAAAATATTGTTTAAGGGTAACTTTCGGCAAAGTTTGAGTGACCGTATTTTACTCGTTACAACTCCATTTGACGAACGGTTGGACGTTTTGGAAAATAGGCTAGACAAACTTACTTTTACTAGAAGACATCATTTTATAAAAAGTACTCCATCAATGTTAAAAACGACCCTCAACATGGTCATTCGCGGCCGATATCTTTGGCTATTAGAAAATATATTAATTATGCTTATATGAAGTAGTTACGACAACCTTGTTTAAACGCGTGTAATTTAATCGTTACAACTCCGTTTTCTACGTTTTATATGTCCTTAGCTTCGGGTTAAAGTATACTAATATATTTTTGATAAATCGACTCATTTAATAACGCTTAAGACTCATTTTTAACTCGTAAAATTTGGACAACATGTCAATTTTCCGAAAAATAGTTTTCGTCGTTAAACTTGAAAATAGCATAACTTCTTCGTTATAACTCCGCTTTAACCCGCTCAAGCGCCACTTTTTCGCTTTTAAAGTATATTTTCTGAATATCTAGCCCAAAATATTTTACAAACTGTCGGATTTTCCAGATTTTCAAAATAAGATCGACCTTCAACTAAAGTTGTCGAAATGAGTTTTTCTCGCCAAACCTATTCTAACCAATTCAAAACAACTCGAAGCTATTCTAATCCTACCATACACCTTCTTAGGGTGTCATGGGTTCCTAGACATCATTAAATATGATATGATACAAGGGATAATTATAGGATGATATATATTCATTAATAGCACTTAAAAACAAATAAAGTGGTATAGATAATCATATAACTTGCATGTTTTTCCTCAAGCATGATAAAATGACCAAAGTATGAATATGAAAGATTAAAAATGATCATGAAATGCTTACTAGTGAAATGATGAGGTTTAAAGAACAAGGGTTTATCCTAATACCGTAGGTTTTTATCTCAAAACCTTGATTAAAAGTATGCTAGTGTTGAGTAATTAACTTGTTCTTGAAAAAAAAATGGATTCCTTCCTTCTTGATCTTGGCCGAATTTTAGAGGTAGAATGGGAGAGAATTTCTTTTACTTCACCTTTACTATGTGTTGTCTATATGTTTGTAAATTTAGTATAATAAGTATACATTGTAAATATCTAATAAGAAGAAAAGATCAAATTGGATTCTTGTTGTGTCATTCATTCTTGGTCGACAAAGGTAAAAAGAAATAAGGGTGATGTATTCAAAATGAGTAAATGCATTTTAATGTTAACTTTATTGTATAATAAGTAAATTTAATTAGGTATTTAATGTAGTATTAATTAAAAATCGATTATAACGGAACCAAATAAAATATATCGAAGTCGTAAAAATTATAAAAATATATTTCTTACAAGAATTTAGTGAATAAATAATTATCGAGTATTATTTACGAAAACCGTCGTAAATATATATATATAACCATTTATATACAAAATAAATTGAAAACATCGGGTAAAATAATAATATAATTTTTATAGTCTTAAAATGAGTACAAAAAATATATTAGGAATATTTTTGGAAGTGTCGGATCAATTGTTCAAAATAAATGATCTTGCGATAGCGTTTATTTAATAAGAAATATATACGTTAATGAAATATAAATTTGAAAAATGACCGGAAATTGAGAATTGTGACAAACATTGTCTAGATAATTAGCATAACATAATTGACCTATGGTGAGGCCATCATTCTTTCCAGCAACTTACTTTGGTTGAAGCGAACCGCTTGAACATCACTTGACCGTGAGAATCGATCGATTGATCATGTTGGGATCGACACCGGCTTGCTCATGCATGCCGGGATCGCAATTGCTTCATCTTGATGTTGCCGGGATTGTGACCGGATGCATCACGTATGATGGGATCTTCATTGTTGGATCTTGATTTTCGATTGAACACCACTTCCTTGAACCGCACTAACTTGACTTTCAACAACACCGCATCGGTACTGTACCTTCGACTTCTTTATCCGGTGCTACTTTTTACCTTTAGGATATGTCTTTTTCTCGCAGCTTTTGTAGGCACTTGTTTGACATTTCCGCATATGGCGCTCGACTACTTTCACCCACCATACCCTAGGCATGTTATCCGGTTGTGTCCAAAGAATGCCACAAATACTACACTTAACACTCTTCCAAGCCCTTGACAACTTACTATCCTTCACAATCTCTTCACTTTCGTGGAGCTATCCTAACTCTTTTTCTACCTCTTGCGGTGGGCGGGTTTGTTTCGGTTGGGTGGAACAATTGTTGTTAGCACGCTTGATTTTTCCCAATGTTCGCGCTAGTTATAAATTGGACATGGTGTTTGTAGGTTGCCTCCCAGTGAGAAGATAGTAACAAGGATGAGCCCATGTTTCTATAGATCCTACTTGTTGCCCATTTAAAGCTATATTCCAATTAGTAGTAACAAAGATGTTTACATGGTAAACTCCGTTATCTCCCATCTTCCGCAAGTACAAGACTTGTGTACAACATTAACTACACATTGTCACCCCATGGTCCACTAACCTAAAACTTAGTTCCCCATTCCATAAAACATTATACTTAACCTCTTTCTTAATACCCTATAGCATGTGTTGTGCGGTTTGGTGTTAGTGGCCCATCACTCTTCTCAATCACCATAAGAACATGCATTATCCTCTTCATCAAGTATTCTCTCGATGTATTCTAAAATTGTAATAATTTGTTTGCTTAAACCCTCGATTATTTTGTCATGAAACACTTGACACATGTTATTAAGTAACACATCGAAGTAGCTCTCCTAAAGATAAACAAGAATAAACATGTATTAATTATAACTATTTATAATGCATTAACAAATACAAATTAATCGAACAGATAGATCACTTACATGAAAATGTGACCTTGACCAATGGATCGGTGGTATCTTACTTAACCAATCATGGGCTTGTTGATTAAGATTCTTGAGATCGACCATAGCTTTCCAAACTGCATAACAGTTGAGGTTGTTACACATTCCACAGATGCTCTTTGTAGGCCCTACCTTTCCATTGCGCTTCATTTTCTCATGAATGCTTCTAATACGTAACTGTGTTCGCATTTGGAAAAACTTCGCTAAAGCTCTACTTATATCCCGCACAAAATCAAATATGTTTAATGTCCGTTTCAAAACAGAGAGACTTAAATTCATGAATGAGTAAGGGAGTACCTTTTCCATGTCGAGAATAAAATTGATGCTTGAAATTGGCCCAAGTGCTATATCATCGGATAAACAATGAAGAAACCAAGTCCATGATCCTATGTTTTACGATTCAACAAAAGCATAAGCTAAAGGGTATATACCATTGTTGCTATCAATTCCCACAACCGTCATCGATTGACCATTCAAAGGACCACGAATTGAAAAACACCCACCCCAACAACGATCTCCCACACTCTTTAAATCCTTGCTTCAAGCACCTAAACAAACATACACTCTCTTGAATTCTCCGGTTGGAAGAGCCTCATCCGGAGGTCGCTCCAAATTCATCACCATGTTGTATTATGGTTTGTCTTCGCAACTCTTGAACATAATCTCTCAACATGGTAAATTGTAGCTTGAATTGACCCCGATGGTCTGTTATTGCTAGGTTTTGGCCCTTAAAACCTTCTCGCAGGACACTTGAAGCTCGTATTGGTTGGTAAGTTGATTATGCATGACTTGACAGAAGTAGATTTGTTTCAATTTGTCTTTGTAATTTTCATGAGATATAGCGAATGTCAAAGCTCGACTTCTTGATCGCAAACAAGTGTGTTGCTCATTATATGTTCCGACCGACTGATACTTGTCTCACCATTCCTGCCGACAAACAATAGCCATGGGCGGTGTATTTCAAGGGTCCTTTTGCCGAAAGCAATGCATTTATACCCTTCCATTTAATGGACTTCTAGATGGGCCTATATCCACCCAGACCTTCACTGGGCACCGAAAGTGGAACACAACCCCTACACCGACCCTTATTCTTGTTTTGTCATTCTTCGTAAAACACAACTCCTCCTAGTTTCTATTGAATGCTCTATTACTAGGTTTTTACTTCCCATGCAAGAGCAAACTCCCGACTGAATAGAAGAATGTGGTATAGACTCCATTTGCAAAGTCTCACTGTTGGAAACAAACATAGTCACCGCAAAGACATCATCAACCATCACGGTAAATCATTTACCAACCGCCTATCATCACTTATATTACTGGTTGTTCCTGCTTCACCTAAGTCATTAATCTGACCTACTTGTACCATACCAAGTTGTGCATCATTCTCCTAACAAGTGTTCTCTTCATTTGGTTCAATTGAATCATCAACTGCATTGTCTAATTCACTAGTGTCACTCACTTGTAACAGAGTAACATCAACAACAAGATCCTCTTCCATGTTATCTTGCGTCAATTGAAACATAGTTACATCCACATCAGGCTCCTCAAACCTGTTATTGACATCAACTAGTGCTCTTCCTGCTTTGTCTAAGTGCTTCTCCTGAGTCAATTGAAACAGATTAACGTCAAAATTATCGGGCTCCTCAAACCCATTATTGACATCAACTAGTGCTCTTCCAACTTTTCTAAGTGCTTCCCGAGTCACTCGTAATGCATTAACCTCAACATTATCGGGCTCCTTTATAGCATTGTCCTCATCATAAGTACTAAAGCACGCCACTTTGTTATGAACAGGTTGGCTAGCAAATGAGCGATCTAAGGTGGAAAATATCGGCTCAATGTTTGGCAAATTTCTAGATTCACCAATATCATTGACGCCCACGAGCACTTGTGTAAGTTGGATAAAAGGATCTAGGCGATTCATTATCTAGATCATCTAACACCAATCGCCTACAACAAGATTGAATAGCCAGCAGAGCAACTTTTTCCTATCTTCATCCATCTCCCAAAACACGGTCTTAATTGATTGTGGGGACATTTGAAAGTTCTAATCTAGTCTTCCATATTTTCACATAGACGTCTATCAGCTTATGCTCTATGACAACATCTTTCAACAAGTCAACATTAGCATCTTCACGCAAAGAAAACAAACTGTCGTCCAATGTACAACCAGGCTTAAGAAAGTAGAAATAATTGGTTTGTCCAGTCTCATAACCGATTTGAGTCATGTGAGCATCCATTTCATCAACAGATACCTATTTTATTTCCACAAGATCAACAAGGCATTTCTTGTCTCCTTGATATATCCTACCTGGAAAGTATTTGAATGTACCTTCATAATGGAACATCATGCTAAAAGATCCTGGTTCACCCGCTGTATACAAAATATACAAAAACAAGGTTAAGCTAAAGTTACTAAAAGGGGTATAACTTAAACAGTCGTACTAATATATGATTCTAATAGGCTCTAACCAAAAAAGACTTACAATATCTCCTGATTGCAGCTTTTTCCTCCGTTTCACGATCATCATAGAAAGGATATTCTCTTACTCGCCACAGAGTAAATCCAATGTGGTTGTTTATTATTTTCTTACTTAGATTATTTGATTTGATGATAGACATTGCATTAGGGTTTTCTGGGTAGGCTTCCAAAACAAGTTTGGGGATGAGCAATGAGTACACAGCTTTGTTATATTCTACATAATGGCGGGAAATTGGACAAGACATCTGCTACAGTACATAAAGTAAAATGACTATTGTACCCTCAACAGTAACATGATAACGGGGTTTTTCTGGAGTATAACGGAACGTTGACAACGCCGTTATTGGTCAAGGGACGAGTTTGGCATTTAAAGGCCAAGGTTTGGACCTCTGGCGATGATAACGCCGAGTTTTGTCCCATCGCGAAGCGTTTTGCCAAGTTTAGGGACCAACCGTGTATTTTAGTCTATATCATATGTATGAGATAAGCATAGGGCATCAAAGTTCAAATATTTCAAGTGTTCAAATATAAACATAATACATAATTCTTCAAAGTTTAAAGTCAAACATAGATATTATTCGGTTTGTTGACCATTTTAAGCGATCTTTGACCGATTTTGTCCAATTAATCGGTTTGTTGACTCATTTTTAAGCGATTTTTTCCCATTTTTAAGCAATTTTGTTGACTGATTTTTAAGCGATTTTGTCCGATTAATCCGATTAGACCGATTTTGTCCGATTAATCGGTTTGTTGACCAATTTTTAAGCGATCTTTGACCAAACCGATTAAATAGGCCGATTATGATAAATCAATGCGTTTAGTGAGCGATCAGCGATTATGCGAGGATTAATCGGCCGCCTGGACCGATTTTTACAACCGAGACCAAAATTAAATACTCCCTTAACATTTGAGAAGAATGTTGAGATTATTTTTTGTATAATTACCATGATACCCTTCAGAAAACCACATTCACTAACAATCCATAATAAAACCCTACTTCATCTTTCACAACTACATATATACATAATAGCCAATTACTATATTTTACGGTGGATCAATCATCTAGGTGTTGGAGACAATTAGGTGGTGATAACTAGTCTTAGAATTCCATATTTTCTTTAATCTCTCGCTTCCAGTAAGTTCGATGACTTATATTATCAAAACTGCGTTTTGATTGTCTGTAGTTTTTTTGAATTGATTATTATGATAACAGCTAGTTTGCCAAACACCACTATAAAAAAAATAAGTTACAATTTTAATCATTTTCAACAACAAAAACAACACCACCAAAACTAGCTAGTTTTGCCAAACATACTTAAAGCTTTGTAAATGTTCGGTTGGTTTGGAATATAGACAAAACTTGATTAAACTTATTAGGAATGCCAAATGATATATTATTTGTTTCGGCAGAATGGTATTTTCTTCATAAAATGAATCACATATGATAAAACTTAAGCTGAATATAAGTAAAATTAAAAGTTTCGAAGGGCACAGCCGTCCCCAAACTCCACGAACGTCCATCTATGAGTTGGAATACATATACAAACCTATCAAGGGCAATACATTATTATGCATTTCATTTCAGGTTGCTATATTTTATCGAGCTGATTTTGAACCAACGCCTCTATCAAATCCAGTTTTAAGATTAGTTGTTTATCGCAATGGTTTCAATTCTAAACTATGTTTTGGTGAACTTTTGGCAATTCTTTTATGCGTACAAATAATAACAATACCGCCGAAAAAAGCCAAACTAGTTACCAGGTCTAATCAACTACTGTAATATTTCATTTAGTCGATTAAGTCCTACAATTGTTCAAAAAAAAAAAAAAAAAAAAAAAGATTTAAGTCCTACAAGAAAGACAAAAGTTCAAGGTTAAACAATTAACTCGGTTAAAGTTTGAAAGTTATATCAACCTAGAATTGAATTAGATTACTCTAATAAAATAAAATTACAATACAAAGAATTAAAAAGAAATGGTAAACATAATGACTGTAGAATAAATTGATAAATACAGTACAAACTTAAATCAACAACAATAAGTTTGAAGTTCGGTTCGGGTTGACACCTAAAAACACAAACCAAACCAACCAGATTTTAAAATAAAATTGAACCGAGAACAAACAGCTGAAAGAAATGTAGTAGCATAATCAACCAGCATCAACATACAGCAGAAAAGCAATGAATTATTAAAAAAGAAAAGAAAAGAAAAGAAAAATGGTACTCCGTAACATTATTATTATTTTTCATAAAAATGTTCAAGTTTATGCAACGATGACCAGCACAAGCCATGAAGAGCATATGTACACTTTAACGTTTCGGCTTGTGTCGTCTTGTACGAATCTGATTAGATTTTAAGACGATCCAATCCATCCTGCAAGTTTATATGACCTACAAAAGTTAGTTAACTTTAAGAGCAAGTTTTCAAGAGATTGTCGATGTTGATGATCGAAAAGGGAGTTGGCAAATTCAAAACAGGTTCTCATAAAATTAAACTTATCTCAAATATGTCAAACAAAATTTTAGCTCCTAAAGTTGTAACAGGTTAAATTAATAAAACTATCTACATGTAAAAATGAGACGGGCCATATCGGTTAAACAAGTCAAACAAGCCAAAAGTCACCCAAAGTGCATTTTAACGAATACAAGTATATAATGACCCAAAGTACAACAACAACATACCCAATCCTGCCGGGGCGGGGTATGGGATATAATGACCCAAAGTGCATTCAAAAATTAATATTACTATTTAGTCGCATAGTTTTTTTTTAATCATATTTAGTTTTAGACTTATAGTAGTTCCTAATTTTGAGTAGACAGATGAAGTGTTTTCAGGCTAACCAGAGCAGAACCCGCAACCCAGCATCCCAGTCAGCCAATTTTGCCAACTCTAATTAGAGAGAATCAAGAAACAAAAGATTCACTATGCAAAAGACTGTTTGCAAATAGACTGTTTTCATGAATAATTCACATCTTGAAGTAATAATAATTCACCATAGATATATTTCACATCCTATAACTAGAAATAAAAAACAGGATCCCCAAAATCGTGCTCCAGTATTCAGTTTGAATCAAACTCTAGAACTTACGTTTACTTTTTAGCCCATGCATCCAATTTCAAAATATACGAATTATTATTTGTTTTGTTTAGCCCTTACCCTTTTAACCATGGTTTAGGTTTAATAAACCAACATTATTCTCAACAAAATGGCTAATACCCGCCCATAGGGACCCCTACCATCATAACATAAGACAGAAACGACAGCCACTTAATTTATCAATCAATCAGCGCATTCATCAAGATCCACCATGGCCGGCACAACACTTCTCTACTTGCGTACTTGGACGTTATTGGAGGACACTTTAAGACATTTGACAAGTGGTTAAACATCTTTTCATAACCACACGTTATACTAGAACCGTAATCACACTACAAGCTCTAAAAGTGTTTCTAAAGGCAGTGTTTCTTCATGTTTCTTATCCATCAAGATTTAAGTATCTAGTTATAAAGCCACAGTCACACTCGATGATGTAAATAACATGTGTAATATCTATCCTAACAGAAGATACTTATTACTAGAGCAAACATTGATTGAAAAGACATATTTTTGTTGATTATAAAGGACCCTAAAGCAAACAGACATTAGGGTTGACATGGGCCAGCTTAATATACGATGAGATTACACAAAACTCCCACAAATCATAACCATTTAGAACAGATCCTTAACCAATTAAAACCATTTTAGATTTGACCAAACTAGGTCTATCCGTCTATGCATGACTAATTAAACTAGAAGTCCAATCCAAGTCATATTACACTAAACAGTAAGATAAAGGTTTATGATGCAAGGTAATCTAATCTGCAGACTGAAATTTGAGTGAATGGCGAAAAATAATCGTGATACTAAAGTAACAAAACTTAGGGTCAAAAATCAGATTTGAAGAAGCATGTAAAGGGCTGTTAAAGTGAATTGTAGAATTACCTAATTATCCTTGTATTTAAGCATCAAGTTATTTGATTAGCTAATTATCTAATTTGGATTCTTGATGCCACAATAACCCCCCTCCCCTTCTCTCAGACCTTTACAAACTAATACTAATCATTATAATAGCAAGGATATATCTAAGACAACCTAAGCACATGTATGTCAAAACGAAATAGATATAAAGATGATCATAATGAAAAGAACACACTTACTTCCAAAGCCGCCAGATTAGGATGAAGCCACGCAGGTGGAGGCCAAAACAACTGAGAATAACCCGAGTTATTCGGAATAGCCCCAATATTACCAGTCTCCAAATCAAACACACTAACCCCTCGACTCTTCATTGCCCCATCATCTTCCCTACTCTGCCCAGTAAAAAACACACAATTCCCTTTACACCCCGGAAAATCCTTAGCAGAAGCAGAGAACCCACAATTATCCCCTAAAAACAACATCCGATCACCCAAATCCTTAACAGCAACCCACTTCTCTCCCTCTCGATCCATCTTATAAACCTCAAGCTTAACCGTCCTTTCACTCATAAAACAATCAAAATCCTCATAAAACTCATAATTCTCATCATCATATTCATAATCATTATCCGGCCCAACGCTCAAATACTTATCAACCATAAACAACTCCCCCAAACTCTCCACCAAAAACTTCTTATCCCCCCCAAAAACCGACCCGGCCACAACTCTCAACGACATCTCCTCCACATCCACAACAACCGTCCTCCCGGTACTATCCACCGCGTAAAACCCCTTATCGTAAAAAATAACATCATCATAAGGACTAGGCATATCATTAATAATATTCCACTTCTTATCGCCATATTTCAACAACGCCAACTTACCCGAAACATGAATAGTCAACAAAACAAACCCAATAACCCCATCAAAACAAAAGGCAACTTTTTCCATATAAAGGGTCACAGAATCCCCAATTGAATTAGCATTAGGTCTATAACTTATATACTGCAAAGCATATTCTTGACCTAATTCCAAAACCCTAAAATTCAACAAATCCAAAGATCTAGGCCAATTGGGCAAAAGGGTTTGAAATTCATGACTAGTTAAAGGATTGAGCAAATGGGTTTTTGATGGGTTGTCTTTTTGCACCTTAATCAGCCATGGTTGGTGATTTTCTTGATCCGGGTCGGGTCGGGTTATGCGAAAAATGGTTCTTTTGGAGAGATAGAAGCCCCATGTGGTGTCAGATATGCCTGTGTTTGGTAAGATTGGGAAACGTGAGGTTAAAGGGGTGATTGATGATCGCCAAGAGGTGCAAACTGATCGGAATTTTATGAGATCGGTGTCGGAATTGAGGTGTTTGGATATTAGATCAAGGAGTTCGTGAGGGAGATGTGACCAGTCTGCCATTTTTGTTGTTTTGGCTTATATGCGTTTGGTGATGGTGATGATGGTGATGCAATGGTGGTTTGTTTATATAGAATGATCAAAAGTTTGATGTAAGAAAAAGGTGCATGATGTGAGATTGAGAACAAGTTTTTGATGTGTTTGTTGTGTGCAAAGAATCTTGGGTGTGACATGTGTCAAAAGAGATAATAGATGATTTGGACATTTTTTCCTGGAGCAAATGCTAATCTGCCCTCTGCCACATCAGCGACACATCAGCTTTCTCTCTCCAAAACTACACCCAACCATAAGGAGGTGTTGTTGTCATTATAGGTGTTGCCACTGTCATTGTCATTAATGTTGTTGTTGATGGTGGGATTGATGAGATGAGTGTCATTGGCCCGGTTGGTGGCTCCCTCGCCGTGAGAGGAGTCTCTTGATGCTCTCTCCCTCAATTGTTGTTGCAACATCGGTGAGAGCAAGAGTTGCACCGGATCTTGGAGGAGTGGGAGTTGCTTGACCTTTGAAGGCTTGGTATATCTCCGTGACCATAGCCTTGATGTCAGTTGTATCATGTTAAAGACTAGTGACCTTTTCTGCAAGATTGGCCTGAGATAATTCCAGATCAATCATTCTAGGCCCAAGATTCCAGGCCATAGAAGACGAAACCTTAGCCAGAGTAGTCACTTGAGCATCCAAAGAACCCGATGTTGTTTGAAGAGATCGAACCAAGATCAAGACCACAGATATTGGCGATTTGAGCATGTCGATTAGTTCAAGTGAGACGGAGGAATTCTTCATGTAAGCCTCGGTAGCCTCCAAGACTTTGGAATTGAGTCTTGGGTCTTCTTTGACGAATCCCCGATTTCATCTATCTTTGCTACAATCTCGAAGGTCTTGAGAAATTTGACATGGTTTTCATCCGATGCATGCGGATGTTGATACATTAGCTCCTCGTGCTCATCGGTGTTGCCATTGAAATTAAGCACTTGATTTGGTCAAGATAACTTGAAGTCGCTTCAACGTCTCGATCCCGAAGAACATCGATAACACACGAGTATAATTTCTGGAAGCCTTTGTGATCCACATTACCATCATCTTTCGATCGGTGGAAGAATATTATCATACTTCGAACTCTGACAGGGATGAAGTAGAGTCGAGTCATTTTCTTTAGCAGTGACTCTTGATCTCTTGAGGATCGGTGATGCTCTTGTTCTGAGTTTGAACACCAAGATCCATTTCTTCCCCTATTTGAAAGTATTTCATCTTCACATCGACCACTCTTCATCGAGAATAGGTTTCATTTACTTGACAATCACATTAATAGACCGATGAGTGGTGATGGGTTCCATATCGGTGAGGTGGTCTTTGTCCTCTGAGTCTTTGTCCCCTGTGCTCCTTCAAGCACCGTGGGTGATTCCCAGTGCTATCCCTAGAAGCGGTGGCGGTGAGATCCCATCGTGGGTTGTTCATTTCCTCTCGGTCTGGGATCATTCTTTGGCCCTCGCACAAAAGTCAGTGATTGGCGAGTGTCATCCTTGGGCGGTGTGGGCGGCTCCCCTGCCACCGGTTGTATGTTTCCTACGGATCTTGGGGAGTAGTAGTTGGGACCAAGGGGCACCGATGTGATGTATCGGTGTCCTTCGTTGTCACCGAGGTGGATGATGTTTGGTCTTCTTTAGGTGGTCGATCGATCCTGGGCTTTCTTTGCCTTTTAGGTGCATGCTCAAGCCTCGTGGCCCCGAGACTTGGGTTTGGTCTTAGTCCCGCTGAGACTTCCCACTTTCTCTTTTTAGGAGCGGGGTTTGGAGACATCGAGTCCTACGGTTGTTCTGACAACCATATGGGTCGTCAATTCAATTTTAGTGACTTGGGATGGGTCTTTTGAAAATTTGATTGACTCGGGATACCGTGTAAAGCACAATATTTGTATTCCTTAGGATAATTACAACCCAATAACACTTGTAAAGCGCATGAGACAAACCTAGGATACTGAAGCGTATTTCGTCCTAGTTTTGCTCGATAGCTTGGTTCTGATCACCGTAAATGATCTCCCTATATTGACAATGATCCCCGCCATCAAGAAATATGTCACCATCAATGAATAGAGTTAACTTGTTTAGTGGATGAGTGGTTCTCGCCGAGAACACGATCACAAATGTGAATGGGATCTTCCAAGCCACACGGAATGAGTTCTTGGTAGCGGGGTTACGTCCAAAACTTTGGATCTAAAATAAATTGTTTTAACCCATCCTTAAGCGTGGAGGGTTCGGGATGGGCAACATAGTTCCTGAATTATAGCTTTAACCATTGATGTACAAAAGTTTTATAGTCGGGTGGTGACTTTTCCCATTAAAAAGACCCGAATTTGATGAGATACTCACAGGTGGTGCGAGGTCGGTCTCATCGATGAGGTGTCGGTCACAAGCATTAATCATTGCCCAAAACTCCCGAGGAGGTTTTGGTGCAATTGAAGGGATTGAGTAAAGGCTGTTTGAGTGGGCGTTGCATAAAAACTTCATGATGCCACTTATAGGTGGGGACATCGGGGAGGTATTCAAAGGTGCCTATAACATTGTTTGTTTTAAATTCAAAATTATTAAGATCTCTTACCCACTGAGGTGCAAAGTGAAGAAGTTGTGTTCTTGCCATTTCCATAGAAGGATTTTTTGGGTTTTAGAAAGTATTTGACAAGAACAATCAACAAGTTGAAAACCTTTTGATTTTGGTGAAGAAAAATCTTTTGTAAATGTTTGCAGAGGAGATTTTGTTAAAACAGGTTGAAGATTTGAAGATCACACAAGTATTTCTGGGTTTGTGAAAGTATTTTGACACGTTTTGTTGCATAAATATTTGTGTGTGTTTTTGATGTTTTTGAGGGGGGTATTGTGGTGAGAGGGGTAAGTTTTGCATAAATGAGAATTTGTAAAGTTAGTTTTTGAAAACGTTTCATTTAACTCATTTAATGCCACCACTCCACTACCCGCAGTAATTTCCGGTTTTCAAGGAGCAGGTTGCGATTACGCAGTAAAAGTGCATTCATAAAGTAATAAAATATCCTTAAGATATTTCTTGTGAGAGGAGGCATTTAATGCCAGTGGGATGAGGTAAGGTTTTGAGGACCCTTGACTTGGATGACGCAGGATAAAGAGACATATATTCCTATATTAAATTGGTATGTTTACCAACCTAGGACATTTAAGCAAGCGATACTTGGAGCATTTAGTTACTCATTCAATGTTCAATATCCGTAGTCGGGGTCCCCGAACGAGTCTTACTCATTCAATGAGAAGGTTGTTTTGGGGTTTTGTTCAGGGAGCATGGACCATTTCGAGAGAACTTCTCGAGATTGGGATTGATTTTCGAGTTGTCGACTTTCAATGTCAAGCATTCCCAATTCGACTTTCGATCTCTCTTGAAGGTAGGTTCATCTAAGGGTTTGGTGAAGATATCAACAAGTTGATATTCGATGAGGATAAAATCAAGTTCTATGTCTCCTTTCATTATGTGGTCCCGATGAAATGATATCGATATCAATGTGTTTGGTTCTTTGGTGAAGGACGGGGTTGTTGGAGATTGCAATGGCACTGGTGTTGTCACAAAAGATGGGTACCATTTTGTAATGGATGTCATAGTCACCGAGTTAACTTTTCATCCATAATACATTGGCACAACATCCTGCAGCTGACCACATACTCGACTTCAAATGAAGACATAACTCTTGATTGTTGCTTTTAGTACTCCAACAAACCGACTTTCCTCCAAGAAATTGACAGACCACGAGGTACTTTTTTCTCATCCATGTTGCACCCAACATAATCAGTCGAATACCGCTGAGGTCAAACCCTAAGCACTTAGGATAGTAAAGTCCAAGGCTTGGAGTTCCTTTCGGTATCCGAGGATTCTCTTGGGCTGCAGAGATGGGATTCTTTGGGGTTGGACGATATCTTGCTATTAGACAGACCGAGAATTGTATGTCCGGTCTAGAAGCGCTAGATACATCGGTGAACCTACAATCCCCCGAAATGAGTTTGATTGGTGATTTGCCGGTGAGATCGGGTCCAAGGTTGTTAGGAGGGACCATTAGAGTCTTCATCGAGGCACGATCGGATATCTCATATTTCTTCAAGAGATTTCGGTATACTTCTCTTGACCGATGGAGATTTCTTTATCAGTTTGCACGATCGTAGTACAAGGAAGTATGTGAGTTCACCCATCATGCTCATTTCAAACTTCTTTGTCATCAGTTTTTCAAACTGTTTGCAAAGAGTATAATTTGTTGAGCCAAAGATGATGTCATTAACATATACTTGGACTAGTATCACATCTTGTTTTGTCATGTAGATAAACAAGGTGTTGTCTATCTTTCATCTGACAAACTTGTTTTGAATCAGGAAAGTTGAGAGAGTCTCATACCATGCCCTGGGAGCTTGTTTAAGTCCATAAAGGGCTTTGTCAAGCTTGCGACATAGTCGGGAATTCACTACTCTCAAAGCACGGAGGTTCTTGAACATACACATCTTCCTTGAGTTCACCATTCGAGAATGCACTTTTTACATCCATTTGGTAAACTTTGAAATTCATGTAGATAGCAAATGCAAGAAAGATCCTGATGGCTTCCATTCTTGCAACATGAGCAAATGTCTCATCATAGTCAATGCCTTATTGTTGATTGTAACCTTTGGTTACAAGTCTGGCTTTGTTTTTAATGATAGTGCCATTTTCATCAGTTTTGTTTCTGAAAACCCACTTCATTCCTATGACAACGACATCCTGAGGACATTTGATCAAGGTCATGACCTTGTTTTATCAAACTGTTGAAGTTCTTCTTGCATAGCATGAACCCATCTTGGATGTTTTAGAGCCTCGGTGACACTTTTGGGTTCTATTTCGATGAAAATCGGCATATAGACATTCATTGGTGAAGTTGCGATTAACTTAGCGACCATGCTTCTAGTGAGCATGCCTCGGTGGGTTCACCAATGATGTTTACAAGCTCAATGTCACGAGATTTTGTCCACTTACTTTGTGGTCTAGGGTCCGAGCTTGAAGAGGTCACCGGAAACTCGGGAATGAGTTCAGGTGTAAGAGCCACAAAATCATTGAGATCATCTGTTGAGATGTTTTGCTCAGGTTGGGGTACTTGAATCACAGGTTCATGAACAATTGGTTCAGTATTACCTATCCCAGTAGGGACTGATTGATTATTAATGAATTCACTGATGGTTGGTTGAGGAAGGTTGTGGGGTAAGACATAGTATGAGATGTCGACATCGACTTGATAGGAGGAATTGATTTCGATGTTGAACTCATCGGAGGATATCTTGTTGAGTCATCAATTCCTATTTCCTCCATTGAGGTATTGGTGAATCTGATGCTTTCTGAACTTTCATCAAATGTGACATGAAAGGTTTCCTCAACTTGTTGTCTTCTGGTGTTAAACACCCTGCAGGCTTTAGAGATCAGTGAGTAACCTAGGAAATATCCATCATCAGCTTTTGCATCAAACTTGCCTAGGTGATCCTTATGGTTGTGAATGAACACAGTACATCCAAACACATGAAAGTAGCTGTTATCAGGAAGTCTACCTTTGAATATCTCATATAGGGTTTTGTTATGTCTTTTGACAATAATTGACTGTTTAGAGTATAACAGTTGTTTTGATCGCTTGATCCGAAATGCTTTGAGAGTCTTGAGCCATTTAACATAGTTCTTGCGACCTCAATGAGAGTTCTGCTTTTCCTTCACTACCCCATTTTGTTCGGGGGTGTAAGGAGATGAAAAGTTTTGGGAGATTCCTTTTCATCACGTAAATTCTCAAGCTCTTGATTTCGAACTCGATGCCATTGTCGATTCGATTTGTTTAACAAGAATGTCATTACGGTTTTCAAATTTCGTGATGAATGACATTATTGTATCAACTCTGACTCTTTTGGAAAGAAAGTATACCCAAGTGTATCTTGAGAACTCATCAACAATGACAGTGTATACTTCTCATGATGGATTGATCTAGACCGATCGGTCCAAAGAGATCCATATGCATGAGGTGAAGGCGACTTTGATGGAGAAATTTTGTTTTGTTTTGAATGATGCTATGTGGTATTTGCCTTTTCACAGTGAGCATGGTTTATCTTTTGCAAAAACCGGTGATGGTAAGCCAAGGACTTTGTTTTGTTTTGCCAAGTTGTTGATGTTTTGAAGTTTAAGTGAGAAAGTCTCTTTGTGCCCCGCCCGTTGACAGGTTTCGGTGGCTTTGGCAAAGAGACAAGTTCCATCTTGAGAGAGTGTTGACATGTCTAAGACATAAACATCATCTCTTCTAGGAGCTATCAAAACAACTTATTTGTTGGCATTGAAAATGGTTCCTTGTTTGTCATTGAATTGCACAATGTACTTAGCATCACATAATTGATTGACACCGATGAGATTGTATTTTAGACCATTGGCATAAGCTATTCTAGAGAAAACTATTCCATTGCGATATCTTGAACCATAACCTTGATGGGACATGATGAGTTATCACCAAAACTACCTTGGGTCTGGTTCCTTTACATACTTGTGTAGATACTCCTTAACGCCACTCATGCTTCTTGAGCATCCATTATCTAGATGCCAAATAGGCTCCCTGGCATGTCTCTACACAAATAGTAAACTGAATTAGTTTCTCTTGCTGACCCACATGCTAGTGGGCTTGGTCTAAAGGTCTGCTTGAATTTGGCAATTGACTCATGGTCAGTGGTTGAGTGCATTGTGCTACCACAAGTTTTACATTTGATGACTGAGGATGACTCAGTGATTCGGGGTTGCTTTGAACTTCTCCTTGCTTGGATGACACTGTCATGATGGGATGTCTCATGAGCTGGATTTCCACAAATATCACAGTATGAGTTCATGAGACAATCATGAGGATGATGATCATTAAAGCCACAGTGTGGGAAAGGAGGAAAAGGTTTTGCTCTATTCTTGTGAGCTGGTTTGGAGGTTGAAGCATATTGATGACCAACTTTGGTATGTTTTGCTTCTTCGAATGAACTTACATAATCGTAAGTGATCGAGTTCGTGATCATCCTTTTGCGGATACTGGGGGGTCAAAGGAACTTCCTTTTCTTGAGCAAGTTTTATAACACCTAGGCGTTGAACCTAATCGTTGTAGTGTAGTATTAGGGTAAGCCACGGGTATTGATATCGTTCTCTAGGGAATAGGAATGCTAGTGAGAAGTTACTACGCTAAGGTTGGGGTTGAGGAAGATTATTTTTATCTTTTTATGTTTTTAGGAAATGGAAAGGTACGGATCTCGGGGTTTGAGTTTGGGGGTTTTGGTATTTCTACCGATTACTTCTACTTATCTAATTATCTAAACTAATGGGTAGTCTATGTCTAATTATTGTGTGTTCGTATGATAGTTTAAAGATGTGTTTACTTAGGTTTTATTACTCCTTAATTATCTCCTATTGGTGGTTGAATTGTCACGTCCTTATTCTTAATCGCGTTGTGTGTCTAAAGTCGTAGGGTATGCGTTTATCCCTAACTCTTTGAACTTACCAAAGGGTCTCGTCTACAAAACCCACTAGGGATTATAAACTCTAACTCTAAGGCCTCTTTGGATGGTTTAGCCTACAACCGCTCTAAGTGCTATAGCCTAAGGGTCACAAAGATTAATCAAGCATTAATTACACAACGAATGACCTATCGCATTACTAGATCATTAACAATTAAGATAAGAGACAACCAATCAATATTCAATAATTAAGTTTCATATTTCCTAAGCAAACACACAAGTAAATTAGCCGGACATGGAGAACATGCAAGCATACACACAAATAATCAAAGACATAATTGAATTAATGAAGTAAAACACTTATCTTGTTGTAAGATAGGGTTTGGAACCCTAAAATACTGTACAAGACAGCCTTGGTTCGGTTTAGGTTTTTACTCCAAAAGACTACTCTCTAATACTGAAAAATTCGGATTCTATATATAAGATTACATGTGCGACGGCGTCACCTTATGTTTTGTGATGCCGTCGGGTCGCCGTCATTAGGGTTTCGTCTTGGCCACGTTAGTCTTGCGACGGCGTCACCTTGTGCTTGTGACGTCCTCTTTAGCTTCGGCGCCGTCGGATCAAATCTAGGCCGTGCGAGTTGCGACGGCCTACTCTTTTAAAGCCCGACACCGTCACTTGAAAATATGAAATTTGGCTTCGTGTGTCGTCACAAAATGCTCCGACGGCGTCATGCTTAAGCAATGACGCCGTCACCTTGTCTTTTAGCGACTTGAGTGTCTCGATTCTTGACTTTGGCCATTTTCTTCAGATATCCGCGCCTTTTCGTCCAAATAAGTGCCATTACAACAATTTGCCTTCAAGAGACCTAAAAGTGAAAATGAACGATATTAAGTAATAACGGATACAAAAGTGATCAAATAAGGGCTTAAACGACCCTCAAAAGGTACATTTTAAAACCTTATCAAATATCCCTACACTTGGTATTTGCTTGTCCTCAAGCAAATGTGCTTTTAGCCAATTAATTTATAAGTTAGGGGTCATGAAGCATTGGTTTAAAACAATCCACAACACATATAAGCCCCACAAAAGTCATAACAAGCACGAAAATTACATACTAGCACCTCACATGGGGTGTTTGGATACTCACATCTCTCTCGGGTGTATATGAAATATAACAAGTTGGAAATGGAAGATTAAACACTCATTAACCGGTCCTAGTACATAGATTACCATAGGCTTGAGAATAGATCAAACCTCCATCGCTTTGGCATAAGCACCTAGGAAAGACTATCAAAGAGGTCTTTAAAGGGTTGTAATGTTAGGCTTATGGTAGGGAAACAAAGGGTTTGGTGGGATAGGCTATTTAGTGGTGGTAAGTCAAAAATCTTTTGTTACAAGCATACGAAGAATGGCGTTGCCAAGACTCAACACTCTAGACTCTAGCTAATCAAACAAACAAACATAAATTTAAAGGATAGATGTAGAATGGTAGCCCGTATGTTTTTTTTTTTTTTTTTTTTTACACTCTATACACTTTTTTTTTCATACACTTTTACTCTACCATCCTCTACGGTAACATCAAAATGATAGGGATTTATAGGCACATCCCTACACTTGAGTTTTTATTACTCTAACACTAATTTGACCCGAATTGAAAAGATCAAAACACTTGGGGTATGTTATTACGCAAATAAAGGAATTTAACGTTCCCTTCCAATCATTTTATAAACTTTAACTTTTCCCATGAGTCCCAATCGTCCCAAAACTGTGTACAAAGGATATGACTCGACTTAGCAACTCATGCAAGCAACTAGATAATTGAACTAAGGGTTTGGGGTGATAACAATAATGCACTAAAAGTGAGTGCATACAGGGTAGGCTAAGGCGATTTGGGTGTACATTTGGGGTGGGGTGTAAACAATGCTCTTCATTGATATTCGGAAAACCAAAACATCACGAGAACCGCGAAAAGGATAGGCTCGAGGGGTTAACTAGGGTATCGTGTACTAAAGATGAGTACAACGCAAAGGGTGTGGGGAATTACTCAACCGATGTGGAAGAAGTAATTATATTACGGTATCAAACAAGGGTTATCCTAATGCCTCTTATCATTTAGTTATTCCTAACTACACAAGTGTAGTCTTACTAGCGATCTCGGGATGCATCACAAAACAAGTTCTAGAATCTAATATACTACCGGTTCACACTCTAAGCATTAAAGATGAATGCTTTAATTCCTACTAATCTAAGGCGATCCTCACATTTTGGGTGGAATTTAGGTGGTAAAGGGTTTTGTGCTAGTCATGCAACTTCCTATCCGTGAGACGCTTTTGTTAAGACTAATGGCCCACTCCTATATGTCATAGAAAATTTCAAATTTGGTGCCAAAATTACCCTAACCGACATTTTCTCATGGTTTATTACACAAATACAATTGACAAAGCAAATAATCAAGGATAAGTATAGTTTCAAAGTTCCGCTTTATTTTCCTCCTACACTTAAACCGAACATTGTCCCCAATGTTCCTCGAAAGTATCAAAGTTATGATAATGGAAGGTAATTAAAGGCGAAAGAAACTAGTACTCCCGATTAGCTCGGTAGGATCCGTGTAAAGTAGTGGTTAAATCCTTTCCAAGAAGAATGTGCGTGAAAAGCTCCTTCCAATCTTTTGTTTCTTCTTCTTGATAAATAAAACCTATACATTCAAGAAAACAAACGAAACCTTCGCGTAAAATCGTGGTAATAATATATATAAGACTCTACTAAACTAAGATATAATGCTTGTGGAATGGATGTTTACTGAATTTCGGAAAATTAAGACCGGAAAATTCCAAAATTTATAAGTAGCTCGAAAACGAGAAAAAGTAATCTGTTGTTTTACTCCTTCCCGACGCCACAGTTGTAATCTGACCCGTCAGTTATCCCGACAAAAAGCGGTCTGCGATTTTCGAAAAAATTCGAAAATTTACATCTTTAAAATCTGGAAAATTTTCTGCAAAACATCCATTATGACTCGATACAAGCATTTGACTCGAACAAACACACATATATATCTTTTAATGAATTGCTATTCTCATGTTTACGTTTCTTTTGAAAACGTGTGTAATCCTCCCTACACTTATCCTTTATGTAAAATACCTTTATATGCAATTAAGACGAGGTTAAAAACAAAATAAAGCATTTTTACAAATTTAAACATGAGAATAAACGATTAATAAAAGATATACGACACTAACAAGCAAACAATTAAGCATGGGTTGCCTCCCACGAAGCTTTTCTTTATTTAAGAGTCTTGTAGCTAGACTCGTAGTCGTGCTCTCACGTGACTTCATTACCGCCATCTCCTTCCTTCGCTTTCCTTCGTCGAAAGGGCGTGACGCGTTGTATGCTTACCGTGGATTCCTTGCCAACGTCGTCTATTATGGTGACGGTTTTATCCTTTAGATTGGTTTCCTTCACTGTGAAAGGACCAAACCATCTTGGTTTGTTTCTACCTTGTAATGCCCTTATCCGTGATTTGTACAAAAGTACTTTTCTCCCTTAAGAAATTCCTTAGGGTTCCTTTGTGCCTTTGGTATCAAGTGGGATTATTTCCTAACTTCTTATCGGGTTTCCACAACGTTGCATACAATCCTTGAACCATAAAGTCCCTAAGCCCTTTTCCCAATCATTCATTTTCTTCTTAACAATATTGCTGGGGCTTGTGGATTTCCACCGTAATCATCTCCATGATCTTAAGAGGATACCTTGGAACGATGGGTATCCTAGCGCACCCTTTCCGCTTTTAAGTACCATGATGCCTCTCCGCATTTGATGGTTGCCTTGGCGGTGGCGAAATGGTGTCCCAAGAATGAGTGGCACGTTTTTATCTTCCTCAACATCTATGATCACGAAATCCACTGGATAAACGATATTAGCCACCTCTATTAGAACATCCACCGCGATTCCTATGGGGTAGACATAGGTGTGATTAGCTAAGGAAAGTCTAAGATCGGTCTTGGCTGGCTTCTCCTTAGTCAACTTATTATAGATTGATAATGGCATTATGTTCACATCAGTCCCCTGATCAGCTAAGGCATTTATATTATCAATATCACCTATGCTACAAGGTATCACGAAGTTCCCTGTGGTGTCTCGTTTTTTTGTTAATGGTTTTTTTAGAACCAACTCATACAGAGGTCCCATAGGCAAGGCGTCATACTCTTCTTCCGCATTTTTTCCTTCAAGGGCTTCCTAAGAACCTCATTGTACCTAAAGTTGTTTACTTGGTTTGCAATGGTCTTTCATAATTTCGTGCTTAAGGTAGTACTCAATGGTCTCGGGCTCATCATTAGGTTCAGCCTCCTCCTCTTGCTTTCCTCGGTTTTCCTCACCTCAACCTTTCCATCCTCGGGCATAATGGAAATGGCGTTAACAAACGAAGTGGGAGGACAATCGTTGCTTCTTACTAGTACCTTTTCGAACTTTTGTTTTGGTAAATTCTTTACCAAGTTCATCATTCCGTCATTTTGCTTGCATTTCCTCTCTCGCCTATAAACCTCCTCTTCAAATTTGGCTAATCTCTCCGTATGAGCGCCATGTACTCCTCATTTGTTCCTTAAAGCTTGGTGAGAGTGGTATTGGGAAGTAGAACAGGCGCCTTTCGAATGGAGTTTTGCTCACGACTTGGGATTACGAAAAAGGTGTTGGGTGGTTGGTGGAATTGGCGGAATTAACTGCTTCTCGAGGAATGTGTACGGGAGCCCTTTTTTTCTTTCCATGAGATAATCAATTCCTCTCTCAATAGCACTCATTTGCTCTTCGGTGATGTCGGACGATTCAAGAGAAGTTGATATGGCATTAACCATGTTAACAGGGGTTTTAGGAGATTCATTCCAATCTTCGTAGTTTTGATCAGCAAGCTCTTCTATAATATCCCAAGATTTCTCTGCATTAAAGTCGCTGAGCCTCCCACCGGCGGCTTGATCAATAGATCGTCGAGTGATGAAATCAATATGGTCATAGAAGATTTGGATTTGAAGCCAAAGATCAATGCCATGATGGGGGACTTTACGGAGCAGGTCCTTGAATCGAGTCCATGCTTTGTAGAGAGACTCGCCTTGAAGTTGTTGAAACGTTAAGATATCTCGCCTAAGTTTAGTGGTTCTCCCTGGTGGGAAAAATTGAGCAAGGAAGCGAGAGGTGAGATCATCCCAACTTGAGATGGAGCCGGCGGGAAGTCGCTCAAGCCAATTACTAGCTTGGTCCCGTAGAGAGAATTGGAAGAGACGCAGACGCGTGGTCTCCCGAGTAGTAGCATCAAGGTCGATGGAATCGACAATTTTAAGAAATCCTTAGATGTCGATTTGGATCTTCTAACGAAGTCCATGGAATGCACATCCGTTTTGCACCAACCGGATGGTGTCGGATCGCAGGCCGTAGTTTGGGCTTGGTCGGAAGCTCAATGGTGTTCCTATAGCCTAGGTGGCTTGGTCTCGAGTATTCACCAAGAGTACGGGCTCTTGGCGGGTCATTTGGTGGTAGGTTGATGAATGGTGGTTGGTTATCACCTTCCATGATGAAAAGTGATGGTGTTACGAACAAAGGTCACGAAGAAGGGGATATACTACGAGGAAGCTAAAATGAGAAAAATTTACTTGATAGGAATCAAGCAAAGAAACCTAAACGAGGTGGACTACTAACTAGCTATTCTATTCCCGCCAGCGCGCCAAAACTTGATAACGCCACGCGCGTCGTTCGGGGTCAAAGGAACTTCCTTTTCTTGAGCAAGTTTTATAACACCTAGGCGATGAACCTAATCGTTGTAGTGTAGTATTAGGGTAAGCCACGGGTATTGATATCGTTCTCTGGGAATAGGAATGCTAGTGAGAAGTTACTACGCTAAGGTTGGGGTTGAGGAAGATTATTTTTATCTTTTTATGTTTTTAGGAAATGGAAAGGTACGGATCTCGGGGTTTGAGTTTGGGGGTTTTGGTATTTCTACCGATTACTTCTACTTATCTAATTATCTAAACTAATGGGTAGTCTATGTCTAATTATTGTGTGTTCGTATGATAGTTTAAAGATGTGTTTACTTAGGTTTTATTACTCCTTAATTATCTCCTATTGGTGGTTGAATTGTCACGTCCTTATTCTTAATCGCGTTGTGTGTCTAAAGTCGTAGGGTATGCGTTTATCCCTAACTCTTTGAACTTACCAAAGGGTCTCGTCTACAAAACCCACTAGGGATTATAAACTCTAACTCTAAGGCCTCTTTGGATGGTTTAGCCTACAACCGCTCTAAGTGCTATAGCCTAAGGGTCACAAAGATTAATCAAGCATTAATTACACAACGAATGACCTATCGCATTACTAGATCATTAACAATTAAGATAAGAGACAACCAATCAATATTCAATAATTAAGTTTCATATTCCTAAGCAAACACACAAGTAAATTAGCTTGACATGGAGAACATGCAAGCATACACACAAATAATCAAAGACATAATTGAATTAATGAAGTAAAACACTTATCTTGTTGTAAGATAAGGTTTGGAACCCTAAAATCTTGTACAAGACAGACCTTGGTTCGGTTTAGGTTTTACTCCAAAAGACTACACACAAATCTTGAAAATTCGGATTCTATATATAAGATTACATGTGCGACGTCGTTACCTTATGTTTTGTGGCCGCCGGTCGCCGTCATTAGGGTTTCGTCTTGGCCACGTTAGTCTTGCGACGGCGTCACCTTGTGCTTGTGACGCCGTCCTCTTTAGCTTCGGCGCCGTCTGGATCAAATCTAGGCCGTCGAGTTGCGACGGCTACTCTTTTAAAGCCCCGACACCGTCACTTGAAAATATGAAATTTGGCTTATGTGTCGTCACAAAATGCTCCGACGGCGTCATGAGCTAAGCGATGACGCCATGTCACCTTGTATTTTAGCAACTTGAATGTCTTGATTCTTGACATTGGCCATTTTCTTCGTATATTCGCGCCTTTTCGTCCAAATAAGTGCCATTACAGCAATTTGTCTTCAAGAGACCTAAAAAGTGAAAAGGAACGATATTAAGTAATAACGGATACAAAAGTGATCAAATAAGGGTTTAAACGACCCCTCAAAAAGGTACATTTTAAAACCTTATCAACTGGGCACATCAGGGAGTCCAAGCATGCTCTTTAGAGCTTGGCTTTCAGGCTCTAGTATTCTTCCAGAATCGAAATTTGGAAGCTTACTCTAAGGGTTATCCCGTTCAATCCAATCACTGGGCTTGGGAACATTAACATATTGGTAATCATGCCACCAGACCCAAAGGGCTTTGGACTCTGGTCTTTGTTGTGAGAGTCAGGGAGATGATCTTCACCTATGACTCTCTTTTTGCTACTGGGAGCACCCACATCATCAAAGACCGTAGGATTCTTAGCAGTCCAACTTTCAATAATGTCTTTTTCTTTTTTAAGTTCATCTTGAAGAGCCTGATTTCTTTTAACTAGTTCAGTGTTTTGAATTTGCAGTGTGACAACCTCAAGCTTAGCTTGTTTTAAAAGTAGTTCATCCCTACACTTGTTCAGTTCAAAACTTAACTTGTTGTACTTTGAAAAAAGATTTAATCGTTGCTCTTCTACAAACTTAAGGGCTACATTGATATAGTTCATAAAAGACTCCCAATCAGAGTCATCATCCATAGAAAGTAAAATATTTACCTTCTTCATTGTGATGTTGACCCATTCTCCATTCCTGGCATGATTCTTCCCAACATCTAACTTGTCCTCTTACGAGAGAGCCATCGGTGCATCGACTTGCACCATTTCATCGTCTCGAGGATAGTGGCTCTTCATCCCATCAAAGACTTGACAACAAGGCCATTGTTTTTACCACCACGCAGTTACTGATGTTTGTTGTTTACGAGGGTGGCCTCGGCGATGCTAGCTTAGCTTTGGCTTTCCTATACTCGACTTCAAATCAGCAGTTTTATTTTGATCGATTTGTTTTGAAAGTTCGATGAGGTGATAAATTTTAGGTTGAAATTTGCTAAAGCTTGAGGACCTGATTTGACCACGATGGTTTGTAAGAGGTTGAAATTGTTTTGAAAAATGTCTTTGGAAAATGACCTCTTTATGACACTTAAAGCACTCGGTGTCCTCATGAGCTTTAGCATTATAAAACCTTTGTTTCTTTTATAAACCTTCTAGAGTTAGCAAGGAGTGCCCTTTCACGAAATTCGATGTTCGGTCATTTAGGTACTCCTCGCTTGATCTCTCATCGAGCTCATTATCCGAATTTTCTTGAAAATCACGAACCACATCTGTTAGAAAAGAAAGTAGTAGAAATTGGTGTTGAAGTGGTGGTCGGGGACTTCTTGACTTCACGAGACTTCTTTAAGTCGGGGCATCGTCTGCTGATGAGGTTTTCCTCATAGACAAATTTCCATATATTTCGGAAGTTCAAGATTACGGATATTATTAGCATTCCTAAGTCCCCGAGAGAAATTCAACCACTTATCGGGAGACTATTGACAAAACCAACATTGATTTCATGTTTGGACAACTTAACACCATCATTTGATAGTTCATTTAACAAGGTTTTGTACCGGTGTAAGTTTGAGACGAGTTTACGAGTCCTTAGCCACGAAGGTGTTATGCTCAAGTTTCGGATCCATGATTCTATTTTCCTTGGTATCGGGGACCTTCATGATTGTGGACCAGGTCATCCAGTGTTTGTTTAGTTGCACTACAACCTATAACAAACTCCATAATATCATCGAGAAGACATGATATGATGATACTTTTGAGCCTTTGGTCTGGTTGACCACTCTCCTCTCGTCCCGAGTCCACCGAGCTTGAGTTCTTCGAGCTTGAGTTTAGGCAAACCTTCGAGCTTTTGGAATAAATGGACCTTCATTAATACACTTTAATGTAGTAAGGTTCCATCCAGTCAAATAGCAAAGCATTCGCTTTTTCATTTATTAAATTTACTAACTTGAGTCGAGGGCAATAGTTGAATAAGCTCCACCCTTTTGTCGACAAGTTGGGGCACATCAATTTGACCATTAGGATCACGATTTAAAAACGTTTTGAGCGGCTTAAAAAGTTTTATAATCAACTGCTACGATACCACTTGTTGTTCCCGTTTCACAATCGTATAAAAACAGTTAAAGCAAATAAACAAACAGATTGTAAACAATGACTGAAATAATGTAAGTAAAAACACACTGATTAATTTTCAACGTTTATATCCTTTATTAGAAATGAATCAGAAAGAATACATTACCCAAGTACTTGTGGAATAGTACTTGGGATTGAACTGACAAAGTATAATAACTCCTCACTAAGCTCAGGCTAAGTCTGAGCACAACTACAAGGAACCACTGAGTTATCTCAGGGACAGAGTTGTATTTGGAGGAGTGAAAGATGGCTTGTGTGTGTTTTTTACAATTAGTTAACAAGCTTGAATCTTTCACTCCAACTCTTATGCTATTTATACAAGTATGGTTTTAACTCTATCCTGAGGACAAATCGACAAAGTTCTGAAGACAAAATATCGATGTATTTTGTCTCACTATATTAGCTATATTGGGTAAGTGACAAAATTTGCTTTCTTCTAGTCAAGAATGACAGAGCACGATAGTTAGCCATTCTGGGAAAGTTTGACTTTGGTTGATAAGGACTTCGTCTTATCGATTCAAACTTATCCCGCCTTATCCGCTCATACTTGGTCTTCATTGCCTTGATCTTCAACTTCGGTTTGTCTTGATGTAAGTAGTTGATGAGGAGTTTCGAGGATTCGGTGAGTTATTGTCATCACCACCGAATCCACTATCTTTTCTTGACTCGCCTTCACCCCTAAGTTCCGCCTTCGGGTGGAGACTTCTTCTTTGTCTCTTCTTGAGTATCACGAAGATAGCTCACCGAGTGGCTATGCGCTCAGTGACTTGTTAACATTCAAGGGGATAAACACTTGGGGTATTTTCTATTCAAATCCTAGACTTAAGGGGTTTGGGTATTTACTGAACCCAACATGAGCTCATAAGCTTTTGTTAAACGTTTAGTTTAGCTTATCAATGTGAGTGAAGTAAAATGACAAAAACGTACATGCATATTAAATGGATGTAATTACCAAATAAAGGTGTAAAAGTTTTTTTTTATATAAAATTCTTATATAAGCCCACCCTTCTTCAAGTAAACTACAAAGTTTGGGCTTATCAAAACCCCTTTATATAAGTTCATAAGCTCACTCAAATAAGCTTAGCTAAACATTTATAAGCTAATAAGCTCATAAAACCATCATATAAGCTTAGCCAAACACCCCTAAGTGAAAGTGTAAAACCATCCCGCAATAACAACTTGAAAACCTTGTCCTTTTGTTACACCTTTCACTATCAACACGCCTTTCATGGCTAATTCGCAAGACTCGTTTCGGCTAAAATCGAGTCGTGTAGTGTGTTTTGATGGGATATGTATGTGTTTAATAGGAGTATATTTTGATGATGAATTTGGTTGTTTTATTACACTAAGTTTGTAGTGAAATTAGTTGTAAGGAGAGAAAACTGAAATACGATCTTAGGGTCTCCTTATTACACTCAGTCTAACGAATGTTGCTTAACATGCGTCTTTTTAAATAGAAAGAAGTTAATTTGGTTGATATAGGTTTCACGTTTACGCTTTAAAGAGTTTTATTCTTTCATTTTTTTTCTTGTTGATTGTATAATAAAATATACTTTTCAGATCTACTAAAATTGATTGTGGAATCGAGATTGTATGTAACCTGAAAGTAAGATATACTAAAACATTACGTTAGAAGAAGGCACGAAACATAAGAGAAGGCTTTCTGAATTGCCTTCCGATTTAAGAGTGAATTATTTAATAATAAGCGATTTTTTTTTTTTTTTTGAAATAAATAATAAGCGAGTTTCTCGACCCTTTGCCTTAGGATTAGTCGGTTCTATTTCTCGATGGGGGCGGGAAGGATACAACTCAGCGGTAGAGTGTCACCTTGACGTGGTGGAAGTCATCGATTCGAGCACGATTATCCCTAAACCCAATGTGAGTTTTTCATTTTGATTTGCTACCCGCCGTGATTGAATGAGAATGGATAAGAGGCTCGTGGGATTGGCGTGAGGGGCGGGGATGGCTATATTTACGGGAGCAAACTTGAGGCGAATATGAGCGCATGGATACAAGTTAGGCACAGGAATGAAAGACAATTCGAATCCGCTTTGTCTACGAACAAGGAAGCTATAAGTAATGCAACCGTGAATCTCATGGAGAGTTCGATCCGCTCGGGATGAGCGTTGGCGGCATGCTTAACACATGCAAGTCGGACGGGAAGTGGTGTTTCCGATGGCGGACGGGTGAGTAACGATGTAAGAACACGCCTGCAGGAGGAACAACGGTGAAGCAATTGCTAATACCCGTAGGTCGAGGAGCAAAGGAGGAATCCGCCGAGAGGGGCTCGCGTTTGATTAGCTAGTTGGTGAGGTAATAGCTACCAAGGCGATGATCGATGGGTGGTCCGAGAGGATGATCGGCCACACTGGGATGAGACACGGCCCGGACTCCTACGGGAGGCGGCGGTGGGAATTTTCCGCAATAGGCGAAATCGGCGGGCAATGCCGCGTGGAGGTAAAGGCCCACGGTCATAAACTTCTTTTCGGGAGAAGAAGCAATGCGGTATTGGGAATAAGCATCGGCTAACTCGTGCCGGTAGCGGTAATACTGAGAGGATGCTGGCGTTATCCGGAATGATTGGGCGTAAAGCGTTTGTAGGTGGCTTTTAAGTCCGTCAAATCCTGTGGCTCAACTCGACAAAGGTGGAAACTACCAAATTGGAGTACGGTGAGGCGGAGGAATTTCCGGTGGAGCGGTGAAATGCGTGAGATCGGAAAGAACACCAGCGGCGAAAGCACTCTTTGGGCCGACCGACGACCCGAGAGGCGAAAGCTGGGGAGCGAATGAGATTAGATACCCCAAGTAGTCCTAGCCGTAACGATGGATACTAGGCGTGCGTGTCGACCCGTCAAGATCTTGTAGCTAACGCGTTAAGTATCCCTTTGGGAATACGTTCGCAAGAATGAAACTCAAAGGAATTGACGGGGGCCCCAAAACTTATACCTCTTTATATAGTTGTGGCCTCAAAATTCATTTTCAACCTCAAAATATTGACGATATATGGAATTTTGTTCTAATTATTTGTTAAATTTTACTTCAAATGGATGACAGTGATGAAAAACTGATAAAAATTAAAGCTAATCGTTAAAATATATTTCGAACTGTCATGTTTAGTTATCATATAAGCGGTTTTGCACAAGACATCCGTCGGCCTAGCTACTGCACCAGATACATGAATGATAAACTATGAATTTACATGTGATAGAGAAGATCCCGTTCATCAATGGATTACTTCCATTATTATATCTTGATATGCTTATCTCCTGCATCCTTACTTTGGTGGACAAGGTTGCACAACTGCTAGATCAAGGGTGCTTTTGTGTAGATTAGGTAAAGCTATATACGCGTTCGAAGTAAAATGCTGGTGAATTTCCTTATGGTATCCTATGTCTTTGTCGAAAACATGACTTAACAGTTAACACCAACATTTTGACATGTTAGAGGTTAGTACTAAGTTTAGGCTTCGACTAGTAGGAACATCATCAGTAGTTGGGTTGGCATATGTGGAGATGAAAGTAATGTGTCGTTAGTGTGATAGCAGAGATGAATAATAATAGTTGGGCGGCGATGAATAATGCATGGTTGGGCAGCATTAGCATGTTTCTTAATAGTTTTGAAATACGATACATACCATTTGAGACTTTGATGGACACAACAAGAATTAGTTTGTATTAAAGTTAATAAAAAGTTGATTAAACAAAAGATTGGCAAGGAATGTCTATGGTAGCTCGATTGAGTAACTTTGAAGTTTTGTTGGACCTTGCGCAACGTGATCCATTTGGCTTGCTTGAAACGCTCTTTGATGTCAAGGACAAAGTCATGCATCGTTCGTCACTGCTTCGAAGATCAGGATCAAAATTTGAGTGGCCTCTGAATAGTAAATCATTTCTTAACTCGAGTGGCTTTTCCTATTCAATTTGTGATCTTTCATGATATTGTATTATCTTCAACATTGCTTTATCTTCAGGATCCATCTTTTTTTGCCAAATCTTAGTTAATTATTAAATGGATCAAGGCAGCTAAAACTTGTCCATTTTAATACATAATTTACATAGTTTTTTTATACTTGCAGAAATAGTATTTTTATTTCCAAACCGAATTTTTTGGTAGCATATTTATATGTACATGATTAGAGTACAAAAAATGGGAAAAGTTCATTATAGAACCCATATTTGCCATAGAACCAATCAACCAATCATAGCCACTCATTTCTTTTATTAAAATATATTCACCCTTTTTGAAAATTAAATATCTCACAAACCGTTAATCGTTACGTCGAAAAAATTATACTATCTCGACGAGAATTAAATTATCTTTCTATGATACGCGTTGTTATATACTTTCGACCGTGACTTTTTTTTTTAAATTTAGTCAGGAAAAATCACACGATTTGTAAAAATCGCACGTGATTTATAAATCACGTGATTTCTTAAAATCATATGTGATTTGATTTTCTGAATCACACGTGATTTTTAAAATCACGTGTGATTTTACAAATCACACGTGATTTTCTGAACGAACTTTTTTAAAAAAGTTAGGTAAATATATAACAACGATATCTATGAAAAGATAATTTAATTCTCACGATGGTGTATTTTTGTAACGAAGATTCTGGTTTGCGAGATATGTTGTTTTAAAAAATGTGAAAATAAAAAATGAATGAATGTGATTGGTTAATTGGTTCTATGACAAATTTGAGTTCTACATGGATCTCAACTCTACAAAAAATAGACTATAAGTTGACGGTGAATGAACCCAACCCAAAATATAAAGAAATGGTATTCTTTCGGCATTAAATTATACAAGTAGCTACTGATTCCTAATTATTAAATATGTCAATATTATATAAGTATTCGTGTATCAGTTGTAGATTCGCATACAGTCAACCAGACATGGAAATATGGAACTTAATTCATAGTATTGGGAGTTCAGGACTTCATGTGGAATCTTTTATATAGTTTAACATTATCTTACATCTACATGCTAGTTATCTAATTAAGCTGCAAAAAAATTATTAAAAATGATATTCATCCACAATTGAATGTGCATAAACTAGTTGTTTACTTGGTTGTCTCAAGTTTGCTCAAGCCATCATTGAGCAAGGTATATCTTTGGCTGGTAACAGCCAACAAGTTGATTCCTCTTTTTCTTCTGCTTTTCGGTTCAATAATATAAGATTTGTAAGACAAGTAGCACGAGGAGGTTGGGAGCCAAATGTTAACGCACAATTGTTGTAATACTAGATATATTACGAACTTTAGTAGACATATGAAAGGAAATGCCTAAGAATAATTTACTTTTGTAAATTTCTGTTATACTCGTGTGCTTACAAAATGGGGCACAGAGCAACAGAACAACTCAAAATATCGATATGTCAAAATTAAACAGCTTACAATGTTCATCTACTCCCTAACAAGAATGTGCTGGTGCTAAAATCATCATACGATGTTCATCTACTACCTGACATACAAAAAAAACAGATGATAATATTTTTCAAATGATGCAAGAAATGTGAAGGTTGCAAACATGCAGGGAGGGTAACTGAAAAAACAGGCTGGGTCGGTTTGGACCAGCCAACACGTTTTTTAGTCTTTTCTTTTCTTGAATTTTACAAAGATTGTTCTAACTTCTGAAATGAATTAGGAGATTTTATGCATTTTGAATAAGCTTTGGGTAACTTTCAACCCATTTTCATTGTAGGCAATATTAGAAGTTTTTACCCAATTTATCCGATAGAGGCAAAATATAACACAACTCGACCTGTATAGGCATATACTCGCAAATGTGTTAAAATCACAAGGATATGCAGAGATGAAAATCACCTGTGTTCCTTAGCTTCATAGATTGGACGAAAAGTCACTAACTCAATGACGCTCTGGAGCATTAGCGGGTACTTTACCGGCAGCATATGTCCATGGCCTGTCCAGGTCAGCAGATATCTTACTATCTAACTTACAGCTCTGTGTAACCTCATTGTTTGCAGGAGTCAGGGCTCCACCTGAGGTAAGATTCTGAGGAGATAAACAGAACGTTGGAGTGGCGAACGGAGAGGAATAAGGTGAGTGTTGGATTGTGAAAGGACTAGGGGACATTCGCTTTTGGATGGGACGGCCTCCTAAACCTCCTCTGTTGAAAATTGATAAAGATTCTGAAGCAACACAACGCTTGGTAGCATCGTCTACAAATATGACATCGTCAATTCTTGCCATTATGTTAAATGCCAAGCTCTCCATCACCCTTGAGTAGCTTTCAAGAATCGACTGCCCGACATCCTGCAACGACAAAATTGTATCAGAGAGAGAAAAAACATCTTGATATGTTGAACAATTCAATATTCAAAGCAAGTAGAACCTGGCCAGTATGCCAAACAAATTCTTGAACCTAAATTAGAAAACGGTGCAGCAAAAGCTTATTGCAGCACCAAATGACAATTCTTCTAAGCTTTTGAATCCAACGAGTAGAAGTCATATGACAAGCGGGTTGTGTATTGGCTCAAATAGAGTTTTGGGTTGAAACGGGTCAATTTTAGTACGGGTCAAAATACGGACCCGCTGGGTTGACCTGTAAACATGTTTTGTACATTTCATTTTCTTATAAATAGTTGAAGCACAATTATGATTATAGAAACATTTCTATTACAGCATAAATTTAAATCTATTAATAAACCTTTGGACCCATTTAAGACGTTCCTGTTTAACTAAAACATAACCCAATCTGGCGCATTCATAGATAAATGGGTCAAAATTGCTGTCTATCCACAAGGTTCCCCAAATCAAGAAGCCAAGCGTTTGCAACAAGGGTTGAATTCAAAATGTATTAGGATGTCCTTGTTAAATACCTTGTTATATTGAATTTTGCTCATATCCAATGAAGTTTGAGGAAGGCCAGGAAAACGAAGTCTCAAGCTACGTAGCAGGGTATCTGCTCTTTTTGCTAGACAACAGTTTTTATCACCATCAGCAACTAACCCCTTGACCTTCGAACTCCATGATGAACGCTTACCTTTTGGATGAGTTGGATGCTTCTTATGCTCTTTTAGCTTCCATGCATGGATAGCTGCCTCAACCCTATTTGCTACTTCAAGAGTATGGTGCTCTGATGTCAAATCTAGGCAGTCGAGAAGACATTCTGGAGAGAACTTGTCTGCAGTTATGTAGCGATATATGATTTCACCCAAGCACTCTTTCCCGTTCTGCATCAATGTTGGAACAAGAAATGGGAAGAGACAACAAATCAGTTCTAGCACCACATACATCTAAGAATCAATATGGAAAAGGTTTACTCTGATTTACATTTATCGACTCCTAAACCTCTCAGCACATTCAGAAAGATAACGAGAAGTAGACAAAGTTTCACATTGTGATTAATATGTAATCTCTCGTTATCATTCAATTTAAATAACACGAGTCTGATTTTAAGTGGCAAGATTGTGCATCTAAGCTTCAAAAGGGAATAAGCACAGACATTTTATGTGCTTAAATAACCATATCTGCCATCCTGCAGAAAACCATTTATATGTATGATCAAATTGAAATCACATTTTTCTGCCTAACATAAGCTAGTCTCCGTTTCTGGTTTACAATGCTAAGTGCTAAAGAAACACAGAGGTCTAACATTGTTTTGCATTGCATTCTTCTGTTTCGTTGAAAAGATTTCATAAATTCATATATATACATGTCTGTTTTTTTATATAATTTCATCCCTCCAATCAGATTTAACTATTTAAGATTCTGGGACATGCAACTGAAAAGTGATTTCGCCACCCATCAAAAAGAGGCTTTTTCTGTGATGAACCCGTGACTTTCCTCTCACATGAAGGGGAAACTTTTCCGGATTCTCCGAAAATTTCCCTTCAAACTTAAAGAAGACACATGGGGTAACTATTGATACATGGGTGACAAAGCACTGAATCCAAGCTATACTTTTCATGTACTTCCTACGCTCGACAGGATCAAGAATCCGATTCATGTACCCAGACTGAAAATGTTCCGTGAACCAGGAAATGTTATTCTGCAAGCTCTTTATTGGTCTACATGATTTAATTCGAAGGTTTTATCACTTTTGCTCACTCTGCAGTCTGTAGAAGTGTAGAACTATGAAAACGAACTTTAACTTGGCACAAGGAAGGTATCAGATTCTTAAGTCGAGGGCCATGTAGATATCCGAATACATAACTATCATTCAACTGTGACCAACTATTTGAATCCACAATCCAGATAAAATTTGCACTGCAATTACTCGTTCATACAGAATATCATGACACTCTTGCAGTCTTATTGTATACGAGTTGTTTCATTCAGTTGTGACCAATTATGTGGCGTACCCTCTCCTACCAATATAAATTTTAAGCACCATAATATGACTGCCAATACAATGCTAAAAACAACATTTATAAACATACCACGAGTGCAAATACTCTATTAGCACTCACAAGTTTCATTACTTAATAGTTTTTATTATTAGAATTTTTCTGAGAGAACCGATAACATCTGCAAAACGGGGCATATATCTTAAACAAACATCTTTCAAGAATCACTACTTGCCCCTTCGAGTCAAGAAAACTGGAGTGTTATAGTCATTTATAAGGTTGACGGACTATACTGTATAGCTAAAAGGTATAAACACAGTAAATGCTAAATTACCATCCACAGCATCAGGCAAAAGAGGTAATATAAGCAATACAGAACATGTTGAAATTGGGAGAGGAAGCGTTATTGAGTACAGTGGTGTGATAATGTTTGATGACTAATTTCTTCAAAAAAAGAAAAAGAAAACATTCAGATGCTATACCTCATAGCCACATGTATTAATAGGTTTCTAAAAATCTACTACCCTGGTATTATAATACAGCCAAGACATAAAAAAGATGGCTTACCTAGAACTGTTTGACCAAGCCCTAACATAGAAAAGGTCATTCATTCATGATGAAAGCACGACTCATCGCTTTAAGTTAGCAAGTAGCTACGTCAACATGTCCAATATTTTAAAGGGATGTAAACTTTTAGGGAAAATCAAATCAAACTATTGAAACCATACCTTTGGCAATGCTGCCAAGTAAGCACTTGGGATCTCCATTTCAGCAAGTACATTGTTATTTATAGCCAAAGCTGCCTTGAGTATCTGACTTGTGCAGTCTCTGCACGTCTGCAACTTCTTTCTTGCATCCTCTGATAATCCCTTAGGAGGAACTTGCGGATACGGTAACCACCACTTTTCTTCTTGTCTGATTGAAGGCCTTGGTGCAGAGTTACTTGATGGATACGCATCACAACTATCATCTTGACCTAAAACTATCCCCCGATCAACATAACAGAACTCCCTATCGCGAAACCCGTCAAGCATACTAATTAACATAGCATCAAGCTTCTTCAAAGCAGGAAGATTCATATGCATATCGGATCGTGGATGGGGGACCATTACTTCATACGTGCCTCCATCAGGAAACTTTTGAACAGTAGGCACAAGCTCCACGATGGAATCACTTACTGATAAAAGCCAATCCATTTCCCTTTGCCACATTATCTTTTTCTGCAGTGCCAACGGCTCCAACCTCCACAACTCCCCAAACACGGAAGCTATTCAGAAAATAACAGAAAATTTAAGCATAAGCCTCAAAGGTGCATACACATGTAGATATATGTATACCAGTATAATACTTCTACGCGTATATAGGAAAAGATGAGGTTTTGCACACTGACCGGATAGATTTGTTATAGCGTTTGAGATTGCTAAAGCGGTGCAAACTCCTTTGCCCCCTCCAGACATGTCTTCTCCAAGAAGAAGCTTAGCAAACCGTTCCTTCATCATATCAATTTCTGTAAACCATGACAAATCAAACACAACATTACAATAAACCCACTTACATCAACAAGTAGCAGATTAAACGTTGTATTTTAACTCAACCGATCCAATTTATCTCTAAGCCAAAAACACATATCGTTTTCTAGTATGTAATAACTCATCTCAAAGCATAAAACCCAATTACAATCACTAGTTAAACCAACCATCACCAGCAAAAAACAGGTACACTTCCATACTTATAACCTAATAATGTAGGGCTAATTGCACGAAAATGTATCTAAATTATCACTTTTTATAGTTCTGTGATCTATGTAGCATACTTTTAAGTTTCATCGTGTAACTAGTTTTGTGTATTATTTGACAGATTTAATCCTCTTCCGGTTAAATTTGAGTGCATAAATTAAGGGTAAAATCGTCAAACAATATACACAACTGATCACACGATACATCAAAGAGACCAAATTCAAAAGTACGCTACATAGTTCTGTAAAAACAAATAATCGGCTGCACATAACTATAAAAGTGACAGGTTAGATACATTTTCGTGCGATTAGCCCAATAATGTATATTCAACATAATTCTCCCCCAATAACATAGAACATCATCAACCTATTTATTCATTTCCAATTATTTTTTTAAAAAAAAAGTCATCATTATCATTTTAAGCATAGATTCAAAGAGGTAAAAAAGCCCATAAACAAAACACTAACCAGATAAATCATCAACATCAAGTGCATCATTTTTCCTAACTTTCTTCTTATCCCAGACCATGACGTCATCCTTCCCGCCAAACACGGCAGACGGAAATATCGAATCACTAACAGAAACCGTACGGAATCCACCACCGTGAGGTGATGACGTCATAGAACAGGAACCACCACCTCCTTTATTATTATTATAAGGGAAACCGGCGGAACAACTAGTGGAAGATTCACATTCGCTGACGTCAGCACTGAGAGTGTCACAACATCGATCACCACTATTACTACTACTACCACCCATCTAGATTTTTATTAATACATTCTTTTTTTGGTTTGGTTTGGTTTGATCTGGGTTAGGTGTTACTATATGTGGGTGGGTGGGTTTGTGTGAAGGTACGGATGATGGTGATGATGAGGGGAGGGGGGACAAATTATGATCCAAAGCTGATGCGAAAGCAGTGGACGTGCTACTGATACAGACAAGACACACACACGTTACACTACTACTACACTGTACTATGTTCATGTTTCATCCCTTGAGTTATGACATAAGTTCAATGCTAATGGTAATCGTAAATATTGTGGTCATTCCCTGCTTTATTAACGTTACATCAGTTTTTTTTCTTCAAAACTACGCTCAACCAGAATTTGCTAATAAGGTGACCACATCCACAACCAAAAAAAAAAGAAAAAAACAATTGAAACTTGCGATTGTCAAGCCAACCACAACTTTAAAAAAGTTTTGGGTGACGGGTTATTGTTCGATTGAGCTAATGAGGATAACCCGATCATCTACTCGATTATGTGAGGAGCAATCTTATCATTAGCATTGTCCTAGTACGAGTAAAATATACATTCTGCTTTCTCGTTTTCATTATCAACTTGTACACATGTGATAATTATCGGGGTCGTGAATTTTAATGATCATGTGCTCTCTTAAAAAAAAAAAAAAAAAAAAAAAAAAAAATTAAATACAAATAAATATATAGGTGCAATAACCAAATTTTTACAGATACCTAAAACATTAAATGACTAATATGACAAGTGAACACAAATATAAACCGTATAAGCATGAGTCTCACATATTGTATATATGATAGAAGTGCATGAACTTTTGTTGTTCGGTCAAAAGGTGGCTATATACAATAACACCACTTGCACTTCTTTAGAAAGGAGATAGCACTGATAATTATAAAAATATTTGTTTTTAAAAATATAGCAAGGCTCAATATAAGTAGTTTGAACTCTTCAATCGTTACTTTGACTATCTTCAAAACCTGATCGTCACGGTTATGAGCAATACTTGATTCGTGTTTTTATTTTTTTTATTTATTTTTTATCGATCAACAGATCTCTGGTTATCTAAGAGACTTAAAATTATGTATATATACTAAAAAGCGTCTGATAGATCTGTAGAAACACACCATTAAACGAAAGTTTCCAAGTTGGCAAAAATAGTCGCGAGGTTTACGTGTAGTTACAAAAGTAAGTCAAACATTAAATGCAAAGTTTCACAACTTGGCCAAAACAGTCCCGAGGTTTAAGTGACGAAGCAAGGTAAGTCTGTAGCATTAATTGCTAACTATAGCAACTGGCAAAATTAGTCCCTAAGGTTTAAGTGTCGCACAAAGTAAGTCTTTTTTTCAATCCGTCACAAGATCGTCGCGGGTTTCCACACTCGTGTTTATTGATATACAAAAGGTAGTACCCAAACATAGGTTGTGACAAATTCCTATTGGTCAATATGTGTTAGTGTCTTTACTGTTCATGCTCGACCAATGTATAATACTATATACAAAATAAGTTTAACTAATTTCTAAAACCCCAAATTCTTCTTATATACTAAAAAGTGTACAAGTTTTTGTAGCAAACCATACATTAAATCAAACTTTCCCAACTGTGGCAAAAAATTCGGGGTTTAAGTTGTAAATCATAGTAGTTCTTAAACATTAAATGCAAAGTTTCACAACTCTAAAAACAATTCATGAGATTTAAGCGACGTTGCAAGAGTAAGTCTGTAGAATTAATTGCTAACTATAGCAACCCGGCAAAATTAGTCCTAAGGTTTAAGTGTCACAAAGTAAGTCGCTGAAGCAATCCATTGCGTCGCGGGTTTATACTCGTTTGTAATTATTTATTACATCAATCATTTAATGTCACATGTGAAGTATTTCTTTATGGTAAGCGTCGATGGTGGTGGAAGCATATTGAAGAGCTATGGAACGAGTCCTTGTAACTTTCTTGAGTCTTGATTAATTTGTGACATTTGATTTGTCAAGTGTTTTTAATTTCTTATGTGCATGCAGTGGTGGAGACAAGAGGGCAAGGTATCAAACAAAAATGTAGTGTACATTTTCTAAAATATTTGATTATTTTTGTAATTTACCCTTCAAATGAATCAATTTGTAATGTAATTTTTAAAAAGTATCAAAGTTTGCCATCTCTATCATAATTTTTTGTCAATCATAATTTTTTGCCTCCGTCTCTATATGCATATAAAATTAAATATAATATAATTATATAAACACACTTTTCATGCACTAGCCTACACAAACATATATGCCAAAAACGTTGTCCCCAAACAATTTAATCAAAGCTGTCTATGAACAACTACAGAACAAGGTGATTTCGTTAGCTGGGTCATTTAATAAATTAATACATACAAATACATAAAATAGTTGTACTTGAAAAAATGACCATGCACAAAAAATGAACTTGATTAATAGTTGTTGGGTTAAATATTAACAAGAAACAAAAGAAGAGGATGAAAATGGTAAAAAGAAAACATCGCCCCTTTTGTTGTCGTGTGCAGATCTGGGTGTGGTAGGATGGTGTGGCTCATGATGACCCTTGGGTTTGGTGACTTGGCACATGTGGTCCCTGACACACTCTTCATCCATCAAAACATGTGTCATTCGGATCCGAGAAATAAGAACAATTATTAATTCAGTTCTTTTATTCGAGTCTTTCATACACCTATATTAAAAAATATATATATATATATATTCTTAAACGAACTTTTTCTAGTGTTCTTTCTGAATATAAGCCTCGCATACGTTTTCTAAAATGAACTTTTCAATATTATCTTGTTGATCTGAAGTTGGCGGATTCGTTTTGGAGCTCCGGCTCTCGCACTAATTGAGAATCGCTCTTGAGGCCGCAGACTAAGAGACGTAAACACCGTTAGGCTTATCATGGGATTGTCTCCCACGATTATCCTCCGCGTGAGAGTAAGTAATCGGTTTAGGGTTAAAGGAGAGTTAGGGTTTTGTAGATCGTACTTTAACGAGGATGTGATTCCTTTATATATACACGGAGTCCTTGTTGGTTCCGTGTTCCTCAACCTTCGCGATCCCGCCTAAGTCGGTTGGGGAATGATTATCTTCTTGATTAAGAGATATCCGATATCTATTTCGAAATAGATTCAGATTTGGGCCTTCGGCCTAAACGCTTATCATCGTAGCCCAAAGATCAAGATTGGTTTTGGGCGGTCCGTGACCCGGATATAGACTATACGTCATCATGTCCCCCGGTCTAGTATGCGCGGTGAATAACTACGGATGCTAGACTAATAACCGTAGTTAGTGAAAAAAAAAAAAAAAAAAAAAAAAAATCGAGCGTAGAAGCCATAAAAATATACCCACCGTACATTGTATCTAGACATGGGATTAAAAATGGGTGCCTCGTGGCGGGAGAAAGTTATCGCAAGAAAGCCCCATCAAGCGATCACGCCCACACGCTTAGGTGTGGGATCCACGTGTCACCTATCGCGTGGATGAGAAAAAGTATATAACATATCACTTCATTTTCACCGTGTTTCTCAAGAAAACGAAACTCAATCCGCCATTGTCCAAGAAAGCTTGCGGTTGCAATCCAAAACCAACCTGTTTAAAGGTAGCCGCGCGCTTTCTCAAACAACAACACCATGGTCAAACAATTGTCCGACTTCACGTCCCACTCACCGAGGGCGATCTCTTAGAATTCACCTTCGGATTACTTTATCCCCGACGCGTGCATCCGGTTGTTTGGTGCGGGCATCTATAGCGGACTTCCCGGCGGAAAGTGGGGTATATACACGGTTTTTCGATTCGCGAATCAACGCGTGCCCTCGTCCCGCTTCGCGTGCGATGTATTGAACTATTATAATCTGCGCATATCCCACCGCACCGCATCGGTGCGGCTAAGATTACCAATTTTGAGGTAAATTGCCGCCATCGGCGATAACCCAACCATCCACCTATTCCGCGCCTTCTATCACACGACACGGGCGCATGGGTGGGTATCCTTTGCTAAGCGCTACCGGTAGACTTGATGTTACATCGATAAACTAGACGCGCTTAGGAATTGGAGGAGTTCTTTATCCGGGTAGATGACACATGCTTTCCGTGACATTATAATTTTATACCCGGTGCGTTAGTAGGGATGAGTGCCCTTGCACGGATCTTATGTCGCCGAGGATGCGGAATCGATAAATGCTAACCGCATCCCCATTAGTTCCTACCGGAGGAATTTTGGTGCATATGGGCATCACCGTAATTATTTTGGTATCTTGGATGAGATGCCAATTTTTTAGGCGCCAATAGCCGTGGTGGGTACTCATTCTTCCGCACCCCTTTTTGTAATTAATGTAAGAGCGTTCTGCCTTTTTCCTCGCATTATATAACATATGTCATTTGTTGTCTTTCATTGCGCATAGATGGATCTATTTACCGTGGTGCATCTAGCAAAGCCCGTTGAGGTAAAGACAGGGTACGGCCTCGAAAGAGGTGAAGAGCCGATAATGACGCCACCGCAGGCATACCTGAGTCGAATGCTGGGAGGCGGGGACAAGTTCCTCCGTTGTTGTGGAAGCGACGCCGCTACAAAGCGTGCCAAGCCCTCGAGTGCGCTTCCCGATAGCGCAGCCCACCACCCATAGCAGATGGCGCAACCCATGGATGAGGAGGAGGAGCAAGAGTCCGGGTTAAAGCGTAAAGGACGCTTGGAGATGATGGCGCCCGACTCTCGAGGAAGAAACGTCCGGTGGTCTTCAATGTGGAGTCATCTGCAAGTGAGGTTGTGTCCTCGCACCCATCAGCGAATGTATCTAGCCCTCAGTAAGTAATTTTGACAATACTTGCTTCCTTTTCTGTTTGCTTGTCAAATGCGCAGATGGAAACTGACAAGGTCGAGTGCGTCGCAGGTTTGAGCGCCCAGTGTCCGAATCGCCCGCCGTAGCCACAAGGATGAGGATGTATCTGCTGGGGATGCATCAGTGGGGAACCCGTGGAAGAGGTGGTGCAAGTAGTCTGCGCATCAAGCGTCATTGGTAGAAAAGCTAAAGGCCAAAATCTCTTGTGAAGATAGCCAAGCCGCCAAAAGGATCGTGCAATCATGTTCTTTGGAGGCGCAACTAGCTACCGCCTTGACCGATGAAGAAGCAAGAAATGCATATGTGGAGAAGCTTGCGGGAGAGAAAATGTCGCTATCCCAAATAAACCGGAGCGTGTTGAGGCAAGCAAGATAAGACATCTTGTAAGTGGGCTCTCAGTATCTTGAGGGGTGCAAGGAGTTAGTCTCGCGGTTAGAAGATTTTGGCGCCACGCTGGTAGTGCATTGAAGTGCAAGAGGCCAAACTGCAAGAAACTCAACATTGAGTACGACGAGGAGTTGTATCCCAACCATGTCTACTATAGCCGAGCGCAGTGGCTCATAGGCCATGGTCTCGCGCCTGCCGCACTCAATACCCGGAGTCGCAAGAAGTGGTTAATGCCTTCGGGAGGTAGTTCGGTGTGCTCTGAGCGTGGCAAAGCGAGTCGTGGAGAAGTTCGCATGAGGCCGAGCTTCTAAATGTGCCCGCTGACAAGGTACCAAATTATGATGCTAAGTCTTATGACAACCGGTCACGCCATGAAAAGGATGAAGGATTTAGAGCTCCCATGATTCTTTGAACCGAGCGCGATCGATTATCCTATAGATGTTATCATGGCGGGTCGACTCTAGCGCCATCGCGTCAAGGTGCGTAAGCACACCTAGGACTACTTTTGAAACCCCATGACTCACAGCTTCAAGTACCTGTCTTCACTCGTCCCAAGGATATTCTGAATCCTTTTGCCTTAGAGAAAGAAGTACCTTTGAAGGAAGTGCTGGAAGCGCATGCGACTAGACTTGCTAAAATGAAAGGTATTAAAGGTAAAGAAATTTTGTGTGGGGTTGGTGCAGCTCATCAGCCAAGGTCTGATGGGGTGCCAATGAAATGTTACTCTTGTCTCTTGGCAGATTCGGACTTGTCAAGAAGCTTAGCGGGGCCAAAGATACCTCAAACCGCTGGTAGCTCATCTATTGAGCGTTGTAATAGTTGGTAGGTTTATATATTGTAAAGTAATAATCCTTTTGTAATAACTCGTAGTTATTTAATGAAATCATCTCTTGTTGAGTTCGTGTGGATATTGTTGCCATTTGTTACATACGTACTTGTCTGTTTGTCTTTGCATAAAAGGCATTTGTGTTGTCTACAAGTCAGATGTTTATACAAGCGCGAATAATAGAGGAAATTCATTGTCGTGTATGAAGATCATAAAATAAATACTAAGTATTTTCTATCATAGTCGTGTATGTTATGATATGCAGCGTACTGTAAATATCACATTAAGAAATCAAGTGTCTTGGTTTCTAAGTTGTTAAACGTGCACCATATGCGATGTTGCGCACCCGTCGTGGGATGCGCACAAAACTTATTCCAACGTCTCGAGAACAAGGTGTTTAACAAGGATACATGATCCGGTGTTGATGGGTTTGCAACCCTCTTACACAACAAGTTTTTTAGTAGGTTAACTTATCCTTTTACCATCGTGGGTTTATGTATTGCATGCACGCCATGTAGGCAAGAGATAGAAAATTGTTAAGACATACAATATATGGAAATAACAAATTAAAATGTGTCACGGAGTTAGCTAGAAACCGCGACGTTTTATTAATACTTGCAAGTGTTTGTGAGAAACAAATAAGACATTATACAAAGGAAATAAAAAGTAAATACATATATGTTTATTGGGTACTTTAGTAAGGTGCCTGAGCGCTTGTGCGCTGGGCCGTAGCCATTCCTATATGTAGCACCTCTTGAGGTTGCGGATGTTCCATGTCGCGCAGTTCTCGACCATCCAAGCCTCAGAACTTGTACATCACTGTTCTTAGTGCTTGATAAACTCGTAGGGTCCTTCCCACTTTGGTCCAAGCTTACTCGTGTCTTCGTGATGGCTTGCATCATTGGCGCGGTGACGAAGTCACCGGTCTCGAATGAAACATCGCACTTTAGCGCCATAGTATCCTTTCATCCTTGACTTTGATTTTGCCTCCCAGATAGTCGCTGTCGCGCTTTCTTCTAGCAGTCTAAGTCGACCCGCCTCGTCATCATTGGTTGCCACATTGATTTCAAGAAGGCGGATGGTTGGCATGCCGATCTCGGCCGGTATGACGGCTTCATCCGTAGACTGTAGAGAAAGGGTGTCTCCGTCTTTGGTCTTGATTGAGGTGCGATGCGCCCACAAGACATGTGATAGTTCTTCCACCCACCTTCCTTTGTGCTTGTCTAGGCGTGCCTTAATTCCTTCACCTAAGCTTCGATTCGCATGCTCCACTAAGCCGCTTTGTTTGTGGGTGTTTAACCGCGGTGTCAGTGATATTCAACTTCGCACCGCCTTTGAAAGGGTTGTCGCAAATTGTTTCCGTTGTCCGAGATGATTTCCCAGCAATCAAGCGGCATACGATACTTTCCCAGACAAAGCGCTTTACCCGGTTGCCCGTGATTGTCACTACTGCCTTTGCTTCGATCCACTTAGTGAAGTAGTCTATAGCGACTATGAGGAATTTGAACCCTCCTGCTGCGACTGGAAAAGGCCCTGCAATGTCGATACCCCACTTGTAGAATGGCCATGGTGATGTAATTGGAGTTAGCTCGTGCTGTGGTTGGAGCGGGACGGGTCTATGAACTTGGCAATCGTTGCACTTCCTTATCAAGTCCCGCGCATCGCGGTGCATGGTTGGCCAGTAGTATCCTGATCTCATGGCGCGTGCCACAACGGACCGTGGTCCCGAGTGCATGCCGCATGAACCTTCATGGATTTCTCGCAGACGTAATTTGCTTGTAGGGCCAACACAATGAGCCATGGTTGGAGGAAGGAGCGTCGACAATATGTTGTTTCAAGCTCGAATCTCGTGTTGTGCGCCGTATCCCGCGAGCTTCCTTCTCGCTCTTGGGGTAACGCCTTTGCTCAGGAATTCATTATCGGTGTCATCCATGTAGGACCTTCCTCCTCTATTACTATGGAGACTTCCATCTCGATATTGATTTGCTTTTCGTGTTTCATCCAAAGACTTGCTTTGATAGGTGTGCGAAGCTTGTCGAGGCGATCTTGCTTAGTGCATCCGCTTTGCGATTTTCCCTCTAGGAACTTGCTTGATGGTGAATCATCAAAGCCTTTGATCGTTGTCTTGGTCTTGTCGAGATATTGAATCATATTTTCTTCTTTAGCCACGATCCGCCCAACACGTGGTTGGCCACTAGTCGGGAGTCCACATTTGCTTCTAGGTTACGTGACACCCATCCGAGCCGCAATGCGTAGTCCAAATGATTAGAGCTTCATATTCTCGCCTCATTATTTGTCGTCAGAATTCAAACGCATTGCGTAAGTGAATTCCATCCCTCCGGGTTTGTGAGAATGAGGCCCGCCTCCCGAACCATCAACGCATGAGGATCCATCCGTAAACAAGATCCATGGATCATGTAGTTCCGCCCTACTTGGTGCGGGTACCTCCTCGTGTCGGCTTTTCGATGATGAAGTCGCGGAATTTGTCCTTTGATTGCGGTACGTGGTCTCGTAAGAGATGTTGTGCTCACCTAGCAATACACTCCACTTCGCATCGGCCCGATCGTCGTGTTTGAGATGATCCGCTTGATCGGTTGGTCTCGTGATTACCGCTATTGATGCGCTTGAAGTACTGCGTGGCCGCTTAGCGTTAAACACCAACGCCGTAACTAATTTTTCCATGGCGCTATAGTTCATCTTCGCCTTCTTGAGCGCCTTGCTTACAAAGTAGACAAGGGTTTGTATCGAATCCCTATCTGTTAGTAGCACCGCTACCGACCGCCCATCGATTCTGGACGGATACATAATTAACTCTTCCCACAGTGGGGTGCGACAAGTGTGGGGAGCGTTGCCGGTGTTGTTTAAGTTGTGTGAAGGCTTCTTCCCTCCGTAGTCCACCGAAAATCTCCTTTTGATACACTTCTTGAGTGTTTTGAAGAGAGGTAGAGACTTGTCTGTGACTTAGACATGAACTCATAAGACCCGGCTAGCTTACCATTGAGAGATTGGACCTCCTTCAACGCGCGTGAAGGAAGTTCGATGACGACCTTTGTTTTTTCTCGACATGGTTTTATACCGTCGGGCTCTATTAGGTATCCATGGAACATGCCTTCGATGGCGCCAAGGTACATTTTTGGGATTTAGCTTCATATTGATCTCGCAGAGTTTTGAATGTTTCTCAATATCGCGCACTAACTCATCTTCGAGATGGCTCTTTATGACCGTGTCATCAACATAGACCTCCGTGTTCGTCCCCACCGCTTTTCAAAACATTATCTACTAACCGGTAGGTGGTGCTGCATTCTTCAAGCCAAAGGGCATTTTGTGTAACAAGAGACGCCTGGCTTGTGTGAAAGGCCGTTTTTCCTCATCCTCCTTAGCCATCTGATTTGATGATATCCTTTATACGCCGAGGAAACACTTCAATGGATATCCGCACGAGACTCTATTTTCCGCCTATCTCGTAATGGGTAGCGATCTTGTGGACATGCTTTATTAAGATCGGTGAAGTCCACACATTCGCCACCTACCATCGCTCTTTTGACCATTACCGGGTTAGAAAGCCGGTCATGGTAGTAGACTTCACGATAATTCCCGCATCCACTAGTTTGTGTACTCGCTGCATCGCTTGCGCGCCTGAGCTTGGCCACGCTTCTTCCGCGACAGGTGAGTACCCTTGTCGAATTCTCGCTTTATGCTCGTGATTGAGCGTGGTACCCCGGTCATGTGTTTTGGCTCCCATGCAAAATGTCCAAGTTCTTTTGCAAGAAGCGCGCAAGACACAATGGACTGCCGTTGTCCGACAGCGACCTCCGATGGATATTTCGCCCGGTATTTCGTGAATCGCAACCTTCGATTTGGAACTTTGGTTGCGCTACCGCTCGGATCGGTGCCGCTTGAATGTAATCGTGTTACATTCTCTATGCTTGCACAATGGCGTCAGAAAGAGTAACAACGCCCCTTCCACCGGGAATTTAAGCATCCCGCTTACCGTTGATGGCATCGCGCGATAGTCGATATCCTGTGTCTCCGATATGCCGCTAGTATGGCGAGGAGATTTGATCACCATAAATTCCATCCAAGCCGCCGCAGTGTTTTTCGCTTCCGGCGTCGACCGGTAATCGACGGCCCCATAGGCCATATCTTTCACTGTAAAACCAACCAACGCCGCTCGACCGGCTTAATCGATCGCGATTTCAGCCACAATCGCTGAAGCAAAGGTTTCATACATGATGTCCGCCGATGCTCCACCATCAACATACATGCGATGGATGTCGTGACCACCGCACTAATCTCAATGGTGAGTGGCTCGACCACTGCGTTGTCTGCGATTAAAGCGGGGAAAGAGATTTCGCTTCCTGAAAACTCCGGTGACCTTCCGCCTAGTGACCACCGCCATGATTGTATCATGTAGATGGTGTCGGCCTTTTCCTGGGTGTCTCCTTCTTGTTTCCACTCTTCGCCTATCCTTTCCTCCTTGATATTTTTGACCAAATGGTCCAATCGCCTTCTTTAACCATTTTGTCAATGAGCTAGCGCAGCTTGGACATATTCGTTAGTGGTGTGGCCCTTCCGTGCGTGGTAGTCACAAGATCCACTCCCCACTCGCGATCCTCCTGAGTGCGATTTGTGGCGGTCTTGGAAAGTTTGCACCTCTGCATGCAGTATTTCCTTGGCGCTTTTGTCGATGGGTGTACTTTTCATTGTCGCGCCCACCCCTGGTTGCGATAGTTCTGATATTGCTTACTATTCCAAATCCGTGGATTGTCTCCCAGGTTGTTCCTGTGACCGGTAGTTTGAATAGCTTTTCTTGTTATCCGCCGCAGCAGCTTCTCCTTGGACAAAGGACCGTGTGCGTTTCATGACTTCATCAAAGGATTGGGGAATCTTGTCATTCAATCTTTTGATAAGTTATGGGTTGCTGATCCCATTCATAAACCCTGAAATTTTGAGCACTTCGGGACATGTTTTAACTTGCATACATTCGCCCTGAAGCGCTCCATAAAAGCGCCGTGGATTCCCTTGGCGTTGTTTGACCCTAGCGAGCTCAATGGGGTTTTTCGCACTTTTTCCGTTGAGTAAAATTTAGGCGAACGCCTTTCTCAATTCTTCAAAACCATTGATGCTTCGCGGGAAGCTTGTTGAACCGTTCCGCGCTTCCTACTAGTGTGGAATTAAACATATGGCACCACACCGCTTGTGCCGCTCTCAATAGTCATGGTGATTCGAAAATTTTAGTGATCGCTGTGGTCACCGTTCCGCCATAGGTTTTGACATTAGCAGCATGCGCCTCTTCTTGTTTTCTCGAGAAATCACCGATGCGCCTAGTGAACGATCCACCTTCTCGGCGACGCCACGGAGAGACATGTCTTCCTCCTCTTGGTCACGGTATTTCCTTCTGGACTTCCAGTGTCCAGTCTCGCTATCCTCGTCGTCCGAGGAATTATTAGAGGATGAATCTTCCCTCCTTCGGCGCTTGCGCCGACTGTCCTCAGAATTTGTGTTTGAAGGACTTTTACTTGGGGAGTATCGTCGCCAAGTCTCGTTTTGGACTCGCGACTACCAAGTCTAGGCGTGGACATTGGTGCGCCTTTCATCCTCCTCACTTTCTTCCTCATACCGCGAGTCGATGTATCATCTTCCTCGACTCTCCTTTCGATTCTCGTTGAACACCGGGTCGCCGACTATCCTCCCACGCTTCTCCTTCCGACGACGCGTGGGATGTCTCAAACTCGGGTCAAAGTCGAGTCGAGCATGCAGTTCCGACCGACCTTTCTTTGCTTCTTCTTGCATAAGAGTAGCTAAGGCTTCGTAGTTTTGAGAGACAAAACTACTTGGCTCTAATTCCCAGATGACCCCTTTAGAACAGGGTATCTGCTTCCATCAATATGCCCTTGTTCTTATCGGGTGCGTCGGGTGCTTTTGTGAAGTTAGCTTCAGCACCGATCAAGTGGAGTAAAAGGAGCGCAGTGGATCTCTAGCACTGGTGGTGGTGGTGGTTACCCGGTTGTCCCCGAGCGTTCCACCAGGAGGAAGACCGAGTCCCGGCCACGATCCCCGATTTTTAGCAAGACCGGTTGTCCTGTAAGTCTTTAGAGTTGATCCATTGTGCCTTCTTTCCAAGAAGGTCCGATTGCGATCGCTTCGTCATTCTAGTTCTTGGTTCTTAGTGAATGGTCCCACGGATGGCGCCACTTGTTGATACAAAAGTTGGGCGTTCCTTGTTTGGAGCTCCCGCCTCGTACCAATCGAGAATCGTTGCTTAAGACCCGCGACTAAGAGACGTAAAACACCGTTAGGCTTATCAAGGATTGTCTCCACGATTATCCTCCGGCGCGAGAGTAAGTAATCGGTTTAGGTTAAAGGAGAGTTAGGGTTTTGTAGATCGTACTTTAACGAGGATGTGATTCCTTTATATACACACGAGTCCTTGTTGGTTCCGTGTTCCTCAACCTTCGCGATCCCGCCTAAGTCGGTTGGGGAATGATTATCTTCTTGATTAAGAGATATCCGATATCTATTTCAGAATAGATTCGTATTTGGGCCTTCAGGCCTAAACGCTTATCAACAGAGCCCACTCGTCTTTGGGCTTATCAAGATTGGTTTTAAGCATGTCCGTGACCCGATATATACTATATGTCATCATATCGTTAGATTAAATGCGATAATACTTTTAAACCGTACACGTGTATAAGGAATTTCGGCTGGTCCGGGCGAGACTAGCCAAGAACATGTTTAGGCGTGGTGCGGGCGTGGGAGGCGAGGCAAGTGCGAGATTGTCTGCTAGGCGTGGGCACAGGAGTGGATTAAGCGTGGGCACAGGCGAATACAAGTGGCGAGTAACATTTATTTTTGGTCATTAAAAACACATGTAAATACATGGGCGAGTTTAAATGCTTAGAGGCGAGTTGCTGGGCGAGTGGAATATCAATTTTAATACAAACTCATATTTACTATTTTCATATATAATGTTTAAAATTTAATACATAAGTTACAAGTGTTTGTTGGAACAATAGTTTGTATTTAGCAAAAAACACTTTTTATCTTTCAATTGCTTTTACTATTAGAATTTAGTCGACATACATCTTTTACACATTTAGATCTACTATTTCCAAGTTTAAATTTACTATATCCATATAAGATGTATTATACTTAATACATAATTTATAGGTGTTGTTGGAACAATAGTTTGAATTTAGTAAAAGACTTATATCGATGTAATGAAACAATTATGCATTCTATGACTCATTTGTGCACGATAGTCCAGATACATATTTGTATAAGTGAGCGAATGGAAAATGAAACCGTGATGGTGGCATATTTTGTAATTCTCGTAAACCATTTTTAAAAGTTCGGTTCGGTAAAATCACTTATCTATAAGGATTATTTAGGTAATTAGCTTAGAAAAAAAGTACTAGAGGTGAGCAAACGGACCAGATAGACTAGACCGACCGACCGGACCGTAGGACCGGCGGTCCGGTCTTGGTCTACCTTTTTTGGCAAATTCGGTGTCGGTCCGGTCCGGACCACAAACCGAAAATTTAGCCTTGTTGGATCGGACCGAGACCGGACCGGACCGGACCGACCACATTCGGTCTCGGTCTCGGTCTAGGTTTTTCGCCGGATTCGGTCTCGGTTCGGTCCAGTTTTTCTCGGTCCGGTTTTCGCCCGATGATCAACCCTAACTATGACTATGTTTGGCGAGAGTTTAAATGGGGCTTACAGATGTTTGGGCTTTTAAAATAAGCCGGTTTATAAAATAAGTCTCGTTTATCATAGGGTTTATGGAAGGGCTTATAAAATAAGTCAATTTAAACTTTAAATTTCATAAAAGTAAAACTTTAGCTCGAGTTTTAAAAATAAATTACTTATTTACCCTACAAAATATCTAACATATATCTAAACTCGTTTAATTATATCATTTTAATAATTTTCATAATAATAAAATTTCACATTATTTGTCAACCAAATTTATAAAATAAAAATTTAATTTAGAACATATAATATAAGTTCCAACTACATTGCATTTCCAACCTATTTCGCCAAACATACCCTATTAAATAATGGGAATTGATTTGACTCTTTCAAAAAATTATTAAAACACTTTACAAACATTTAAAGCAAATCATACTTAAAATATGGCCACTGCATCTAATGAAGTGTCCTAATAAATTTTCAAAATGCGTCGATCACTTCTTTTAGACAATACTCAACTTGCTACTTGATCTTAAAAATAATATTTGTCTTTTGTATCAGTAAAACGCACTCCATCTTTACAAATCCAATATTTCTGTCATTTGTCTATATTCAGAATATTTAAATATAGTTATATTGTATTGTTAAGTTACTATCAAAAAGACATTTTTATTCAGTTAGAGATTAAGATATAGTTACTTATGAATTACTTACTTTTTTATTCTTTAAATATAGTTATATTGTATTGTTAAATGGGAATGGATTTGTCTTATTGTGGTTTTTTATTACATAAATGATCCTTGTAGTTGACATAAAATTGCATATTTAGACGGGGACCCACATAAATAGTTATTAAAAGCACAAAAGACAATCTTAACCAACGCTTCAGGCGTTGGTTGACATTCCATGGTAAATTACTGTCAAAAATACATTTTTATTCAGTTAGAGATTAAGATATAGTTACTTATGAATTACACTACTTATACTTTTTTATTCTTACCCGAAAAGAACACATGTGCGAGCCACTTGGCAAAAATATAACCAGTACTTTTCACTAAATCCTCAGCCCAGCTAAAGAAAAACAGCAAGCCTATAAAGGGCCCAGTAATGTTTTCAAAAAGAATGTAATATCAGATAGTTTACTCGGCTAATGGGCTTGTGACATCAATTTTTTGGGCTCAACGTATTTGAACAATCTTCGGTACCCAGTGCCAATATATCCGAATCGTAAAGTTGATCCTTTGTCATGTTGCCAGCAGAGGTGCAAAAAACAGGTTTTTACTGGTTTTCGGTTTTTGGAAAACCGGTTTTCAAAAAACCGGTTTTTCCAAAAATCTTAAAAATAACATGATGTTGGAGATTGTTGTTTTACACTTTTCGACTTTTGCATCATCGAAAGAACATATACACATAAAGAAAACTGAAGTACACATATCATATTGATTTGGCTCGACGGTTACGTGATAAAATTGAATTTCCTTCATATCAAAAACTCTGAGTTCAGTTAGACACGAAAATCATGCTCACAATCAAATGATATCATCCAAAACGTCATAATCTTGACACTCGCTCATGGCATATGACCAGTTTTGGCAAGTAGGAGATGATATGGTTAATAGCGTTTACATGAGCTTTTGGAGTTTAATACGTGTCAAAATTTACTAAAACTAGTAGTAGGGGAAAATGAACTTATTAATTTATGTGTTTCTAACTTTTTTATAACAATGTAAACTAGTTTCATATATTAGCTTTTAACCAAGTTAAAACTTAGAACAATTGTGAAAAAGACAATCAAGTGAACATATATAGGATCTTATATTAAGTTACCCTTTTTGTTTTACAAAAGGATAATTAATCACAAATCAAGCATTCATTTATAACATGTTAGCATGTGAAACAAGTAACTCTTAACACTAAACGTGACAACATACCTCAACAAATATATGCTAAATTGGAACAAAGTATTCTCATTTACTAAATGGGGTGTTTGTATTTTGTGATCGTAGTACTATAAAAAGAAAGAGTAAAGTCCTAAAACATCCATGTATGGTTTCTATTGTCGTCTATATACATCCCTAAACTTTTTGGCACAAAATCATCCCTCCGCTTAGTAAAGTTGGCACAAATACATCCCTCCGTTAGCAAATTCGGTTAATGAGGACTAACGTGCAAATTTTTCTCCGTTATATTTACGTAAATCGTCCTTGTGGCAAGGAACAAATTGCAACCAAAGTCCTTCAATTTATTTACAAATTCATCCTGTGGTCAACGTTTGGTCAACGCCACGTGTCACCGTAGAGGTCCACGCCAGAACCGGCCTCGGTGCCCAAGAATGAGGTGGTCTGCGTGGCGTTGGTAAAATATACCATTTTGGCTCGAGTGGGATTCGAACCGGGTTGTTTGTGTGGGAAGCTATGCATTTCAGAACTGGGCTAGGCATAGTTTCATTAATATTACTCAAAATCTAATACATAACCCTTCCTTATTATTTGGCGAATTCAATAATAACAAAGGTTCAATTTAGGTTTTACTATCAATTTATGAGTTTATATGGACTGTCAAAAATAAATAAATACACCGTCGGACTCGTTTTTGTGCTCTTTCCAATGGTATGCTCGAAATTTTTTCAACTTAGTTTGGACCTCGAAAATGCGAAAATCATCATTTTCTTTGTTTTGCATTTTCAAGGTCCAAAACAAGTCGAAAAAATTCCCCAGCATTCTCGTCGAGTTCGTTCTTCGTGCTCTTTCCAATGTAATGCTCGGGAATTTTTTCGACTTGTTTTGGTCCTCGAAAATGCAAAACAAAGAAAAACGATGATTTTCGCATTTTTGAGGTTCAAGCGAAGTCGAAAAAATTCCCGAGCATACCATTAGAAAGAGCACGAAAAAACGAGTCCGACAGATATCTCGGAAATTTTTCGACTTGTTTTGGTCCTCGAAAAATGCAAAAACAAAGAAAAACGATGATTTTCGCATTTTTGAGGTTCAAACGAAGTCGAAAAAATTCCCGAGCATACCATTAGAAAGAGCACGAAAAAGCGAGTCCGACAAGTATACTCGGGAATTTTTTCGACTTGGTTTGGACCTCGAAAGATGCAAAACAAAGAAAAAGCGATGATTTTGCATTTTCGAGGTTCAAACTAAGTCAAAAATTCCCGAGCATACCATTAGAAAGAGCACGAAAAACGAGTCCGACGGTATGCTCGGGAATTTTTCAACTTGGTTTGGACCTCGAAAATGCAAAACAAAGAAAAACGATGATTTTCGCGTTTAGTAAGGGTTATGTATTAAATTTAAGAAATATACTTGTTATGCTTGGGTTGGGCAAAGCTTTGCTTCCCACCCAAATGACCTTGGTTCGAATCCAGGTGACAAAATCGTTAGGGATGTAACCAAGAACGGCGAAAACCACGCGATGTTTTTGTGACTTTCTTTACCAACGCCACGCGTGACCACCTCATTGGTCCACGTGGCAACCCGACCGCTCATTGATCCGGCCGATGACACGTGGCGATAACGGAGAAAAATTTGCACCGTTAGTCCTTATTAACCGAATTTGCTAACGGAGGGACGTATTTGTGCAACTTTACTAATCTGAGGGATGATTTTGTGCAAAAAAGTTTAGGGATGTAATCAAAGACGATTTTGAAACCACGCGACGTTTTGTGACTTTACTCAAAAAGAAATAAATGTTGATGGTAGTATAGTTCTATTAACAAGATAGAGATATTTCCACATTTTGCCGATAATATAAGGACGTAATTCGTGATATCTTTCATGAAAATACGCAACTAGCTAGGAAAATGAAATCTCGAGACTTAAATATGATCATACAATTAAAAAAAACTAGTTATATTATATATATTTTAAAAACTAAATGTTCATAGTTAAAATATATAAAATTATAATAATGTGTGATAATAATGTGTGTGATAAATTTTCCTATACATATAAGTGTAGATATATTATTCAAATGTCTTTGTTTAAAAGTGTGAAAATATTTTTCAATGTCTACACCTAGAAGTGTGACAAAATTGCAAAAGATGTTTATAATTAAAAGTGTGAAAACATTTGTAACACCTATAAATGTAACTTTGTTGTAATTGTCACACTTATATATATATGTGAAAGTGACCTAGTGACAAAAGCACTTGTAGCTATCACTCTAAAATGTGTGAGTTATCAACTTTAATTCCTGTTAGGTGCAAACAACTTTAAGTGGTCACGCCAATTTCCTGAAAAAGGAGAGCTTTACTTGATTTGAGTTACTACACGTTCATTCATGAACATTTGTTGCATACTACAGGTTCATTCTTAGTACATACATCAGGAAGGATTTCCAAAGCTTGCATCAGTCTAGTTCCCGCAACTTCCCAAAGTAAAGTAAACATTAAGGTTCTTAAGTGTTGTAATGATGTATCCAGGGGCGGATCCAGTTAGTAAGAATGGGGGCAAGTGCCCCCCATGGCTAGTGGAAAAAGTCGAGATTTTAGTGTAATTTTTTATAATTTGACCTTTTTCGAAAGTCCTCCACCCAAAACTCAATCGCTTCACCCACATACTAAACCCAACATTCAACACTCAAAGTTTTATAAATCCATCATTTCAAAGTAAAAATACTCGATTTATCATTACGATCCTAGTTTTTTCTTTTACATTTTGTTGTTGTTGTCAAGAAAATTTTTTTTGCCCCCCACATCCTCATTTCCTGGTTCCGCCACTGGATGTATCAGTTACCTTTTTTTTGTATCAGGTTCTTTTACAACCGAGTACCTAATTGCGGAAAAGTTTTAAATGTGATTAAAGAAAACGAAACAACATAAAATTTGTATTACATCAGTACTATAGTTGAAGAATATGGGTTACATACATGTGTGGGGTAAGCTTGGAATTATTGAGCATTAGGCGATGTTAAGTAGTAGGCATGTGTTGGTAGCAATATAAAATTGTCTTTTACATCCAGTTGTTTCCTCCGAATGACAGTAGTATCAGTTTTCCTACAGAATTGGAGGACCTTCACGATACCAAAAAAATTAATCAGGAATCGACACGTCGTAACAGATAGTGACAGAAAACATAAGAAAAAGGAAGCGGATATTGCAGATGGCTTACATGCGCGTACAGTTGATGTTGCAGGCCTTTTGGAGCACGTCTTTGTGGAGTCACTGGTTGTGTTCCCATTAGCCAGCCAGCAGCTGTTCTCGTTATTGGCACTTCTTGTGTCTCTTATATGCCTACAATAAAAGTGACATAAAAGATGTAATTAAACTGTAATCGATGTCATGCTAACATAACAGACTAAATTTCTGCCTACATTAATTGAGAACAAAGTTTAGAAAAAGTAATTGGCAGGTTGCCATGATAGTCTGAGTTGAATGAATAATCCAGTAATGTAATTTAAGAATGATAAATTATGTGCACGGGTCCTTCAGTAATATAAATAGATGACTCACACGTGCGAGCCATTGCTAGTGTACCCGCCCGTCCGGTATTAGTGGTTGAAGGTCTAGCTTCAGAATCATGTAGGCCTGCAATAATTGGAACAGAAAGTGATTAGCAAGTCGTTGACAGGGAACCACAACGGATTTTAGAACGGTTGTGCATAATATTGGAGAATACCCATGCACATTTTTGCGAGACTCCTTTTGGCGATAGCAAATCTCGATCATGTTGGGTGCCTCCCTGCGTAGGTGAGTAGCTGCAATCATAGTGACATAGAAGGATCAGTCAAAAAGTGTTAAGGAGCGTACCAGCAACGCACGCTGTCCTTGCAAGTCACATTAATTAAAAACAATTTTTTTAAAGAGTGTAATTAAAATGTACGAAACAGGCTACTAACAATAGCAGTGAAAAACTTTGCAAAAGGGCTACTCATCGTTGCTGACATGGTTGTTGTTCCGTTGCCAGTGACTGAAGGGCCTCCTCCCGATTGATAATTGGCTAAAATGACCGTAGCATAAAATGATTACTAATTCATCAGCTGAGAGTATGTTAAAATTTGTCAATTGGTGTACATAATTGTAACAACCCGTAATTTTTCATAAGGTAAAATGACTATTTTACCCTTTGACTTTTTAAAGTTGACTTTTGACTTTGACTTTTGACTATTTGACTTTTACCGTAACGTAAAAACAAATACCATAAACGGTAGTAACTAGTAATTTTCCTTGTGACCAACACAAGACTACGATAAGTTTATATGTTCAAAATACTTTAGAACAATCCAACCACACTGAAAATGTCACATTATGGCGTCATACAAAGCGTAATTACATGCAAGCGGAAGACTTATTATAAATAAAATAAAGTCAAGAATAACATGACTTCCAAAAGGCATCATAATCCATGAGTCTAAACAAAATGAAGCTGAAATTAACCGAAATGAAATATCCGAAACATAAGTCTAATCATAATCCGAAACAAATGAGATGACTAAACAAGGTAGGTCTTCTATCTCCTACTCTCTCACTCATGCCCATCGCCCCGCTTATTACCTGCCGCATGGAAAAGAAAACACGGCTGAACTTAAAATGCCCAGTGAACAGATATATAATAACAACGAATAATAATAGCATAATCAAACGAAACGAAGTCATATGAATTAGCTGAACAATATCATAGATAAATGAATCAATAAGAAATAAGAGGTCAAAGTCATACGAATCAGATAATCATAAGGAGTCAAAATGAATCATAAGGAATATTGCCACGAGCGCATAACCTAACGTCCAGCATGACACATGAAGGACATTACATACATACATAACCGTCAATTCATAAGTTTACAAGGAGGGGACACCTCACGAGTACCATAAATGCGAGAGGGGTGCAAGGCACGCACAGCCAAACGCCATAAACATATCATAATATCATAAGCCTAGGATGCATCCATACGCCCCCCACATAACATAAATCATATATGTACGCTGTTCAAGACAAGAATACACACATATCATAATGGCAAAGAGATCTCATAACATACATACATAAGACTAATCACACCGCCACAGATGGTGTCATGCCATCGGTGCCATCAACGACATGGTCATGGTACCTCCATGACTAGTTAGCTCGGGCAACATAAGAAACAAAGCATACGAAGCATAATCATATCATATCTTATCATATCATATCATATCAAATGAAACATATCAAACTGAAGGGAATCACAATCATAGTAAACGATTGTCATAGCGAATAGAATCATATCAAAGGATTATATCGGAATCATATCAAAAGGATCATAGAAAAGGGAATCATAGCAAAGGAATATCATAAGTGAAACAAAGTCAAGGATCGAAAATCATGAGAAATCCTTACTGAAAAGGGATAGAATATATGTGCCTTAGCACATCAAATCAATCACTCGAACGCACAAAGAATAAGCTAACCCCTCCTTTGCGGATCTACATAACAATGATTTAAGTTTTAGAAAACTATTTTATATTCGTCATTGTTCATATTAGGATTTCATTCTATTTTTAGAAACTTTCCGTTTTTAGTAACTTTCCGAATCAAGTAACTTTCATATTTAATAAGTTTTCTAAATTAGTAGCTTTAAGGTTCATATCCTTAATACACCCTCGAAAATGCCCCTTTAACCATGTATAAAAACCTTACTATAACTGTTTCCTCCTTTTCTTTTCTTTCTTATAACCACTCGTGTACATACTTCTTTAATTCCTCTATTTGACCAAGCTTATTAATCACATATTCATGCATGTATTCTCTTTTATTATTAGCTCGAATATATTAGTATAACATGTATGTTAAACAGTCATGCATGATCGACATACCCATGATACATACACACATATTTTACCCGATACAAATGAACATCCCTGCGTGACAGTTAAATGATCCCATGAAGACATATATACAATACACCATAGACCCCACTTAATGAGCACAAAATATCTTACAAAGTCACTTACAACAGCCTTTACATTCACGTTAATAAACATGCAGGTCTCATGTTAAATCTTTGAGTTTTATAGCCAGATTTTAGAACGTATTTTATAGATTATCATGAGTGTCGAAAAGCCAAAAGAGAGATGTGCATAACTAGCAGATACGAAGTATCCAAAACATCAAAACAGAACGAAATTCGACCCATGCGCTCATAATTTCATGTGTTATACACTAACTATTATTAGGTATTTATAGAGCTCGATTCACACAGATTAAATATATGGTGCATAAGGTTATTATCTCATGTACTTCAAGATTCATACGTGTGGTCATATTAAACGAGACATATTAGTTTTAGTGTTAAGTTTCCAAGTGACTAGTCGTATAACACTACAACAATCGAGACTTTCGCAGGCGAAATTTCATGGCTTTCCTCGGGGACATGTCCCCTGTGAAACCTTTTCCCGGGGACATGTCCCCGGCGAAAGTCCCCTGGCAATACCCTCTCGAGGATACTTTTCCCGGGGACTATTAACCACCTTTACCGGGGACGTGTGGGTCCCGCAGCCAATTGTCGCCGGTCAAACATGTCCGACGTGGCATCTATTTTTGCCGGGGACAAGTCTCCGGGGAAACTATTTTTGAACATTAATTTAATTACCCTACTAATGTTATTAGTCCGACATGGCACATGTTTTGCCGGGGACATGTCCACGGCAAAACTTGATACCACTGTTGAGTTAAACACTTTCGTCGGGGACTTGTCCCCTACAAAACCGTGCGCTACTGTTGAGTTAAACACTTTCGCCGGGGATGTGTCCCCTACAAAACCGTACGCTACTGTTGAGTTAAACGCTTTCGCCGGGGACTTGTCCCCGGTGAAAGTAGTGATATGAAATTAGCTTTTACACTTTTGCCGGGGACATGTCCCCGGGAAAGGAACTGGCCCATTTTGCAGAAAATTGCTACAATGTCACAACCTGTTTTTTCAGAACCTGTTTTATGCTACAACAACACAAATTCGCTAAACATAATATCATATATACCCATCAATAGCTAACATAGTTATCTTTTTTCCAAAATCGCCAAAACGGTTCCTAAACCGTTAACGCATGATCATCTACAAAACTATAACAGCTACCTATCCAAATGGTCCAAAACTATACGATAATCCATTTACGGAATCCTAGCACATAATGCACATAAACGACATACTAATCCATGTTATTGTCTACAAACATATCCAAAACGTGTTAAAGTAACATAAATCCAATCTCAAACCCCATTACCCCACTACCGTCCCCGGATCTCTAGACTCACCGGATGGAGTAGCACCGCATCCCACCCATCCTATGGAGTAGCACCATATCCCGACACACCGGTGGAGTAGCACTTGATCCCGGGCGGATCAGAGTCGCTCCCGCCAACCCGTGAATGACTCACAAACTTCATGACCGCCCATCTCGACCCTCCGTAGCTAGCTCCTCGATGCTGCTTACGCACTGCTTCCCCGCAGCCGAGGACACGTCCGCTTCATTACGAGGTCGGAGGCGCTAAAGGTCTTCTTCACTCCACCGACGGGTAAAGCTCGACCTACGCGGAATATGACCGCTACCGCTACCACCAATCACAGACGCAGATCTCGCGGTCAACATGCGGTCCCATCGCAGTGCTCTCTTCCGCATCCGTATCATCTCGCTCGCTTAGTTACAAAAACAAGAAAAGTAATATATAAGTCGTGATGCATTATATTTCATCAAATGGGTGACTTTGAAAATAAATTATACTTACATATCTAGCCTCGATAACGGGACTCAAAGACATCGCCTCGTATGGTTCCGACGGTAAAGCTCTATCAAGTCTTCTCCAAGCGCCGCCTCAATCCGTACCGGGTCAACTGCTTAGAAATAAAATCAATAACGACACACTCAACACCATGTATATATATAAATAAAATGATTAAATAGTTTCTTACAAAGTTATGGCGAATAGCAAGATCTGATCGAGATCCGTGAAGGCTAAAACTCGTGTTCGCCATGCGGTTTTATCGGTTGACCTCGATATCTTCGCTTCTTGGGTTTGTCCAAAGCTTAACTCGCGTATTTTAAATTATAAAAACTATTATATAAATGAATTAATATTATTATTATTATTATTATTATTTTATATTATAAAAACTATTATATAAATGAATTATTATTATTATTATTATTATTATTATTATTATTATTTAATAATAATAATAATAATAATAATAATAATGATAACAATAATAATAATAAAAAATAATAATAATAACAATGAGAATGATAATGATAATGATAATTTACCAACGCATCCCAATCCTCTTGCGTCTTGTTCACCGGACGCTTTTTGATGTCCTCAATTTTCTCCACCCCACCGCCGTAAAGTTATCTTTTTGTATCTATATTTGTTGTCATCGTAACGCTTTTGGAGATAATACTCGACATCACAACAACTGGTTCCATTCGGCCAAGAATGTGAGTCGAGATCAAAGTAGTCTTTGCAATAAAATATATATAAAAAATATACAATTTAAATAAACAAACAAGTTTGAATAAATAAACACAATAATTAAAAAATAAAGGTTAAAAACTTACGTGTAGATGCTAATGGATGCGGGCCTTGGCGTTTGAACCTTAGCCCATGAATCGCAAAACATGGGAATCGAGTCCGTAACACCTCCCCAACATAGTTGGAGAACCAAGAATAGTGAGGGCCCACGTGTGTATAAACCCTCTCGGTTGACCCGAAAATCGATCGACACAGACGCGACCATCCAGGCCCTCTTCGCCTTGAGTGTCGTGTTCTTAGTGGGACCACGCACCACCTTCCCGCCTTTCCCAATTTTGGCGTTTGGGTTGGCGACTTTGGATTTAGAGCCTACAAGTAATCAAATTCAAGTGATGATGACATAAAATAACATTTTATCAATTTTAAATAACATGTAATCAAATACGCTTTAGTGAAAAATAATTCGTAAATTCTTACTGTCAATTGGTGCCTATCCTCCTCGAGGGACCACGAGGTGGCGAATTACCTCCATCGCCACCGTGAGACCTAGCTACAACATCTGCCATCTGTTAAACGAACATAAAAAATTAGTGAAGAAACATATATATAATTAAACAAATAAATAAATAAATAAATAAACAAACAAATAAACACATTTAACAGTATATATCAACAAGATAATTATAATAATTAAATAAATAAATAAATAAACAAATAAACAAATAAACACATTTAATCACTCGATAACAATTTCATTCAAATAATTATGTTGTTCTACAAATTACAATTTGAGATTAATCTTCCACATCATCAACATAAAATTCAACATTATTAGTAATCGCATCTTCATCATCTTCATTCTCGTGGTCATCATCATCATCGATGCAAATCATGAGGAACGTGATCATCATAATCAATATCATCTTCGCCTTCCACAATAGTGATAATTGGTGGTGGTGCCTCAACTTCACCGGTTGAACATCTATATTTATAATGTTATAATCCAATTGATCCAACTCACAGAGAGTGTGATATGTGATGAGTTGTTGTCATGTACAACATCCCGATTGTCTTCTACCACAATGATATCCGGGTTCCAAATCTTTCATGATAAGAATCTTGACGACCTTCCAATTACCACGCTTACTGTGTAAATCAAGGTAAAGACTTGTGTTGCTTGCGTTGCAAGAATGAATGGTTCATTTTGAAACGATACACGATCGGTCATAATTTGCGTAATGTTGTTTCTATAGGTACAATGTTTTAGGCGACACGATATTAGTGTCGAACCATTTGACTTTGAATAACACAACATTGAATGAAATATATGAAAACTCGAGAATTTATTCAAGTCGGCCATAATGCATTCCTCCATCGTGGTTAGGAGTTGAAATTCGTTGTTTTGAGTCGAACGACGAAATCACGGTCGTGTACAAGAAACTTCACACCGCTGACTACGCAAGAGTTGGTCGAGACTGCAGTACATGATGGTCCACAAGCCAAAGCGAATAACTTAAGTCAAACTGGGTAAACATGGGTTTTGGACCAGATTTAGACTTAAGCCAAACACCCTTTTATGGGTGAATTTACATAAAACTGACTTAAGCCAAGAGGGGCTGTTTTGCACTTATTTTTAAGCTGCTAAAAGACTACAAAAGGGAGAAAAGAAGCTAGAAATGTTGGGGCTGCTGATGCAGTGGGTAGAACAGGGCAAGTGGTGGGCCCTTGACAACTTATAAATAAGCTGTCAAGGTCGTTTAACATTGATGCGATGGGTAGAACAGGGCAAAAAGGCAGGGCAAGTGAGTAGATAAGTAAACAATGCGTCGTAGCTAAACGAACGAAGGCCAATCCATAACCACATGATGCATCCTTTGTGGGCTGCTGTTAACCAAACGCACCCTTTCGGGGCTAAAAAATAAGCAGTCCAAACACCCCTTTGGTTCAGAAAACAAGCAAACCCAAAAACCCTAACCTCCCCTTTATCAGATCCCAACAGCCCTTTGTTGTAGGTTTCTTAAGCTTATTTAGAGCTTGTGAAGTAGTTAAGGGTCTGTTTGGTTTGTTTGTGTATAAGCTACCTTTCGGGCTGCTGTTAACCAAACGCACCCTTCTCGCTTCTCACATAAATGTAAATCATTATTCGGTATATATTTGCTTCATATGACTCATGTTACTCAGATTATCTTAACAACTAAAACACAACCGCTTCCAAAAGGAACCGATGGGGTTACTAAGGCAAAAATGCTCAACTATAACTTCGCCGGACATGTCCCCGCTACAAACATAAACACAAAAAAAGATACCTCGGTTGTGGGGTCTCGAGAGCACGTGCGTTGTGGTCTCGGCTTCACTTCTCGGATTCGGGTATCGGCTTCTCAGCAGCAGCTATATATACCAAAAAACAAAATTAACAAAAAAATTAATAAAAAATCAAAACAATTAAAACAATTGACAGAAATTATAAATAATTAAAATAATTGACAAAAATTATAAACAATTAAAACAATTGACAAAAATTATAAAAAATCAAAACAATTATACCTCGGTTTTCTTTGGTATCAGTTGAGAGTAAGAATAGAAAAGAGAAGAGAAAGAATCAAACTTTGAGAGGTGTTGAGGATAGAATTAATCTTTGAGAAGAGAGAAGGAGATAGTGCACAGTGGTGCGCATGTAGTGGTGGTGGAGCAGTGGTGGTGGAGGTGGTGGAGCAAGGTGGTGGTGGAGGTGGTGAGTGGTGGTGGCGGTGGTGAGTTGAGGGAGGAAGACGATGGTGGTGTGTTTTTGTTTTTTTCCCGAGTATGAGCAGATCAGTCAATTATTGAGGTTAATATTTCCTTTCTACTTTACGGGACATGTCCCCATGAAAGTATTATTTGTCTTTTAGTGACGCATTTGGCGAGGACAAGTCCCCAGGGAAAGTAATGGCGGGATAAAGTAAAAATGGGGAGGGAAAATGAAAATTTTCGCCAAATCTTTCCCAGAGGACATGTCCACGAGAAAAGGTAGAATTATTCAATTTTCCTTTTAAAAAAAACACTTTATTATCATTTTTAATAATTAAAATTAATCATAAATCAATTTAAATTTAACCTAAAGATTATAAAATTATTTTAATTACTTTTAACATAGGTTGCACGGACACGGCGATACGGCAAAGTATTGGTGCTATGGTATACGTATCATGTTAAACGATCGAGTATAGGTGCTATGGCATACGTATCATGTTAAACGACCAAGTATAGGTGCTATGGTATACGTATCATGTTAAACGAGCGAGTATAGGTGCATTGGTATACGTATCATGTTAAACGAGCGAGTATAGGTGCTATGGTATACGTATCATGTTAAACGACCAAGTATAGGTGCTATGGTATACGTATCATGTTAAACGACCAAGTATAGGTGCTATGGTATACGTATCATGTTAAACGAGCGAGTATAGGTGCATTGGTATAATATCATGTTAAACGAGCGAGTATAGGTGCTATGGTATACGATCATGTTAAACGAGCGAGTATAGGTGCTATGGTATACGATCATGTTAAACGACCAAGTATAGGTGCTATGGTATACGATCATGTTAAGCGACCAAGTATAGGTGCTATGGTATACGTATCATGTTAAACAACCAAGTATAGGTGCTATGGTATACGATCATGTTAAACAACCAAGTATAGGTGCTATGGTATACGATCATGTTAAACGAAATGTATAGGTGCATTGGTATACGATCATATTAAACCACCAAGTATAGGTGTTATGGTATACGTGTCATGTTAAACAACCAAGTATAGGTGCTATGGTATACGATCATGTTAAACAACCAAGTATAGGTGCTATGGTATACGATCATGTTAAACAACCAAGTATAGGTGCTATGGTATACGATCATGTTAAACGGCGAGTATAGGTGCATTGGTATACGATCATGTTAAACCACCAAGTATAGGTGCTATGGTATAATGATCATGTTAAACAGTATAGGTGCATTGGTATCACGATCATGTTAAACGAGCTAGTATAGGTGCATTGGTATACATATTATTATTATTATTATTATTATTATTATTATTATTATTATTATTATTATTATTATTATTATTATTATTATTATTATTATTATTATTATTATAAAACATCACTCATTAGAAAATCATAGAAAATTACAAGAAATGGTGGGGAGCCGAGACTAACCCGCCCCCACCCTCTAGCAATATTATTATTATTATTATTATTATTATTATTATTATTATTATTATTATTATTATTATTATTATTATTATTATTATTATTATTATTATTATTACTATTTTTTTATAAAACACCACTTTATTAAAAACTCATAGGATTTATAAGAAATTAGTGGGAGCCGAGAAACCAACTGGGCCCCCACACCTCTAGCTATAACAAAACCAATCCTATTGAAAATATGAACCAAAGACGCGCCCAATGTCTTGAGTCATAGAGAATCGTCGAATACGCTTTAGTAGCAGTTCACGATCCTTCTCAAGTTCTCCAAAAGAAGAGAAAGAGAAGGGGAGGAAACCATACCCGATATCAACACATTTAGCGTCGTACTTGACACGTTTACGTTGTGCGGCATCAATAACCGTACGCCCTGGCATAAAATCAATCATCCCAGATTGCGTCAAGGGCGACGACCCCGTAAGATCAACACATACATCACGCCCATCATCCCAAGAATAAAGCAATATATCCGCCAGTCGTAACGATCTGTCCCTATCTCCATAAAGCCCAATATCCACCTCCTTACGCGCTGAATAGTGAAAAAACGTGCTAGAGAATTCCCACAAAAAACATGGCGCCAAGAATTCCCACCAAAAAAATGGCGCCAAAATTTCCCACCAAAAGCTACCAGATCTGCTCTATATATCACATAAAGAAAACTTGAGATCTTATCCAACCAAAAACTACCAGATCTTATCCTCAAAACCACTCAACCTCACAACCTCTTATCTTCACACAAATTTCAAAACCGAGATGGAGCCATTTAATCCTTTTATGTGTTCTTGTGGAGCAGAAATATAAAATTAAGAACATTACATAGAGAATATTCAATTGATCGACAATATTATGCATGTCTTCATCAAAGGTGAACAATCATACATTTCTTATTTATGTAAATATACAAATAATTGGGTTGTAATCTCTTATAATTTTCTTATTATGTAATGTTCCGTAAAAGATGATAATGGGTGCGGATATTTTATGTGGAAGGATGCATTTGACAGTACTTAAGAACAATCTCTTCTCAAGGTTCGGATCTACACCAACAGAGTGCTCGAGCTGCCATGAAAAGATCTTAGGATAAGCTTGCCGGAATCACAAAACATGTGCTAGAGACAAGAGTAAGGTTCTTTGGAGGCCGACTTCAAATGGCAAGGATTCACGACGACCACGCATGTCGACTTGATGCATTACTTCGTGAGTGTTAGGTGACATGGAAAATCTTCGTATGTAGTAGTAGTAGTAGTTGTTGTTGTTGTTGTTGTTGATGATGTTGTTGATGTTGTTGTTGTTGTTGTTGATCAAAGTAGTAGTTGTTCTTGTAGTTGTTGTTGTTGATGTTGTTGTTGTTCTTGTAGTATGTATATGTCAAGTATTTTTATAAATCAAAGCATCTTTCGGATTTGTAAAGTCGACCATGTTCTTAGTTAACCGATTATGGTGTCCAAACACCCTTTTTCCAATACTAACAAACACGAATTAAGAACCATATTAATTCATCATAAATTTAATATTTTTGTTTTTCCCATAGCTATATATCTACTCTGCTTCGCCAAGTCTCATCAATAAATCCCAAGCGTTGAATAACACGGAGATACAACCCACCGCTCAAAATTCAAGTCTTCGCTTATTTTGACCAAATATTTTGTAACGACAGCACGATGGAACTAAAGATATGCCGCTTTAATTTTAAAATAGTTTAGGGTTTTACGAATGAAAAGACTATCCAAGCATCGGGTTTTAGTTATGTATTAATAGTTGCAATAAAATGTATTTTTATAATTACAGTTTTGCGGGGACATGTCCTCGGAGAAAGGTTTCATGAATTTTCCATGAACAATTAGCATGCTTTTGACTTGGCCAAACTTTTGGTAAAGTGAAATACACTTTCGTGCGGGACATGTCCCCAGAGAAAGTTCACGTTAATTTTGACTATCCGTTCAAATTTTGTTAAAAATCCAACACACTTTCGCCGGGGACATGTCCCCGGAGAAATTTTGCATTGAATTTTCCTAAACAAGTCAGCGCATTCATGTGCCAGGTCAGATTTAATTTTGTCGTTTAGTGACTTTCGCTGGGGACTTTGTGTCCCCGGCGAAAGTCTCCTCGCCCGTCCATCTGATTGTTGTAGTGTAATGAAACGTCAAAACAAGGAGAGCGTTGTTAGGAAATACCGTAGTCGGACTTACGAATGGAACAAGAGACAAGGAACCAAGAACCACAACCTTCAAACTCCAAAGCACACGATTACACAAAAAGGTAATCACTACGATCACCACGGCTTGTATACTAATGCCGATCACCACCCTTTTACGCCTCGTACCTTCTTTGTACCAATCGAATATAGAAGAACATAAACTGTCGTTTATAAATGTGTGTTCAGGGTTTTAACGTGGGAGATAGAAGAATGAGATTTGTTTGTTTCAAATGAGAAGATGTGGGGTAAGACTGATTCCTCATTTGAATTCCCATAATATTATCCTATCTCTTATTTGTTTATTTGATGTGATTTAATATAACATCTCACGAGTTATATTCATTCTAGTATAAGTTGTGTAGAATTTAGTATTCTTAGACATATAACTCAGGTTTAGTATTTAGTTTATATCGACTTTAGCCTAACCTAGATTTTAGTATTGTGTACTTGTAGTTTTAGACGTATAACGTATAGCCCGAATTTTAGATTAAACACGTACTAAATGATCAAATGCCGCATCGTATTTTAGGTTATTATAATTCTTCCCCTCTAAAATAAAAATTTCGTCTGCGAAATTGAAAATAGGAGGGTTAACAAAACATACCGAATCACGAAAAGAAATTAGGATAACACTCTCGCATTGATTCCTTGGTTTCCCAAGTAGCCTCGCTCTCAGGATGGTTCTTCCAAAGAATCTTTACGAATAGAATAGACTTAGTTCTCATGACCCGATCCTGACGCTCCAAAATATCCTCAGGTTCCTTAACATAGGACAAATCTTCCCGAATCTGATCAAAAGGATAGGAAACAATGTGGAGCAGATGATAGTTGTATCCCCTTAGCTGAGATACATGAAAGACGTTATGCACGTGCGATAGCTGCGGAGGTAAAACCAGACGATACGAAACCTCACCAACACGATCCAAAATCTCTAACGGTCCAATGAAACGCGGACTAAGCTTCCCTTTAAGACCAAAACGCTTAACGCCACGAAACAGAGAAACCTTCAAAATACTGTTGGGATATATAAAGTCAAAGTGTCAAGAGTTAAAGTCAAGTCAAAGTATCGCTAAAGAAGAAAGTCAAAGTATCGCTTGATCATCAAAGTACCGCAAGGTCAAAGGACCGCTATGCAAAATCGTTAAGGATTATATTGTAATTCTAGAATGTTCTAAGTTTAAGTTTAGTATTACTTGACGACAAGGTTTGTAATTGTAAACCGACTAGGTTATCCTTAAGCCTATAAAAGGACCCCTAGATTGGCATTAGATGACGTGCATTATTAGAGTTTTAGAGAATACGATATTAGAGTTTTAGAGTTGTTAAAGAATCAGATAACAAGCGTGTTCAAAGTTTTAATATAATCGTTAAAGTTAAAGTTAATTCTTCTTAGCTTTGTTAAGTAAATTCCACATACTTAATAGAGTTAGTTCAAGGTTTCTTTGTTAGCAACTTAGGATTTATCCGAGGTTACTAAGTCCTTACAAGCTATATAAGTTAGTTTGGTTAGAATACATCGATCCAACAAGTGGTATCGAGCTTGTGTGGAAACTCGATTAAGAAGAAACCCTTAAAACCTAGTTAACAACAAACCCTAAAGATGTCGATCAAGTCGCACCACCCCCATCCATCACCTCACCGTAATACCTATTATCAAGAAGGAGAGTACGATCTATGGAGCATGAAGATGAGGCAAGACATTGCCATTACGCACCATGCACTATGGAATGTAATTGTCAATGGTAATGAAGTTGTTGCAACCTAGAGATTTCTGGACAACCTAAACCACCCAAGGTCGCCTTACCAAAGAACAACAATAAGAAATCAAGAAAAGGCTCTCAACATCCTATTGTCTCGCTATCCCGATGGTCACCTACTCAAATTCCATGATGCTAAGGATGCAAAACAACTATGGGTTGCTCTCAAGACTAGATTTGAGGAATGATGCTTCCAAGAAGATGCACGTAAATGCTGAAGCAACAGCTTGAAACTTTCATTGTTGAAAGAGAAGGTCTTGATGTCGCCTATGATAGATTCCAAAATCTCCTTAGCATGCTAGAGTTATACAAGGCGTAAGTATCTGCTGAAGATGCAAATATGAAGTTCTTAAGAGTTTGCCATCGACATGGCATGTGATTGCTACTATGATCGAGGACAACCCGGTTTGGACACTATGGACTTTGATGATCTCTACAACCATATGAAGGTGTATGAGCATGAGATGAATGGCCAAACAAGTTCAAAGTCTCACAAGATAGCCTTTGTGTCTTCTCGAAAGAGAGGCAAGATTTCCACTAAAAGTACCGCTTACCCTACTCAAAGTATCTGCTTCCCAAAGCATCGCATATCCCGCTCATTCTATCACAACCATGACCAACCCTACATCATCACCAACAAACACCATCCATTCTCGATGAAGTCGTATGCTCATTCTTTGCTCACCAAGCCACTTTACCGTTACTTATGAAGAGGATTTGTCACAAATTGAAGAGGATGCTCTTGAAGAAATTGATATCGTGGGCAAGTTGCTATGATCACCGCTAGGATCAAGAAGTTCATGAAGAAAACAGAAGAGGCATTGACTTCAAACCTAAACAGGTATCACCTTTGACAAGTCAAAGATTGAATGCTTTAACTATCAAAAGACCGACACTTTGCAAGGAATGCAAGTTTGCTAAATATCGTGCAAACAGATGACCGACAAACCTAAGCTTGAACTAAAGGAAATCCCTATAATCGAAACAAAAGCTTGGTTGCTCAAGAAAATCTATCGAGGTTGACCGAGTGTTGAGTTTGATGATGAACCAAGAACCTATTGTATGGTAGCAGGGAAGAATCAGTGGAAGAGTTTGATTGAGCACAACTTTTGATGAGGAACCCGGACATGCCGCTTTGGAATCCGAGATGGTCTAGGAAGTTTTGATTGGAGCATGGAGAATGAAGATGAACCTGCTCGCTTGCTATGGTAGCTACTTCATCAAGTTTACCCCTATCTCGAGGTATGCTCTAAGTGTCATAATTTTTATCAAAAGTGCTTAATGATTATGTAATCGAAAGAGATAACTATAGTAGGGCTAGGTCGAGGTAGTCGGTTATCAAATCACTTTAGAGTCTATGGAAGCCAAAATAATAACACATGAAAATAATGAAATGGCTTGGGCGTAAAAGTATGAACAATGTGATTATCGCTAAAATTAAGTGAATGGAAGTTAGGATGTAAGATTTCGAGATTGAAAAGTCGACTAAGGAAAGGGATGATTTGTTAGAAAAATTTGTCATTGGGGACAATCTGGTCTTTCTCATGTTAGTTATGTTGAAAACAGAGAAGAGCTTACATTAGAACCGGACTAGGATTTGGTATGGACTTTAGTAGCATAGAAGAAAACCCACCTAGTGATGAGAACCAACTTGATTTTGAGGATATAACAACTAGTGATGATGAACTCATTAATTATGTAGATAACACATCTAGTGATGAGGAATCGCTTAGTCAAACACCTCCGAATTTAAGAAAGACAATGGTTATCATGCGCCCCTCATCCCACCGGTAGTTTTCAACCACTTAGGCGATGTTTCTCGCTTTGGAGTAGACAACCTAGAGTTTAGAAAGAAGCTTATGGTAAATCTAGTTCGAAACCCCAAAAGAAATAGTTGAAAACCTAAGGTTGATGATGTTAAGAGTCAAGCAAGACCTTCAACTCAAAGTATCATACACGATCGCTAGCACTTTTAAGAAAACCTTTTCAAAATATCGCTAAACCTTTTGGGATAATTTTGGTCAAAACAGCCATCATTCACCAAAAGACAGATACTTTTAATCATAGACCTAAAGGAAGAAATTTTGGGAGTATGGGTCAAAATTGTGTTTTGTTTGTTATAGTCCCGATCATCCGATTAAGGACCGTGACTTTCACTCGTACTACTTAAGCAAATTCCCAAAGACCGATCTCGCCAACCAAAACCAAGGGAGAATAAACCATTGAATCATTCACATAGGGTTAACCATAGTAACTTCTCACAAGACTATAGGTACCCTCACCGAGAAGACCTTTTTCAAACCCCAAGATTTTAAACACTTTTCAAGGTATCGCCAAAACCAAGACAAACAAAAGTCAAGCCTGCTCACCAAACACTTTTGGAATAGAAACCCTAGGAGATCTAATTACTATCAATCTAGAAGACGCTTCAACTCAAAGAAAGTAGCTAGATCAAGGACTCTACACCGTGGTTAAAACCAAATGGGTTAAGAAGGAAAGTAATCGATGGGGAACAAACAAGATTTTCAAAGAAGTGTGAGTGAAACAGAGATTTTGTTGAAAATAATAAAGAAAACTTGGATGAAAAGAGATTTTATTGAAAACCAACACAAGTTTTTGAACAACCAAAGATAATTGATCATGTGCTTAAAGATAGTGGAAATTACATACTTAAAGAATTTAAGTATGTAACTCCACAAGGGGAACACAAGTCAAGAATGGCTTGGGTTCCTAAAATTAACTAACTCTTTATCTTTGTGCAGGGCAACCCGTAAGAGGAGCTTAAAGATCATCTAATTGTGGATAGTGGTTGCTCGAAGCATGACAGAGACAAAGAGATTCTCACGATTTTAGATCCTATTGTGGAGGAAGAGTTGCATTTGGGAATGATGCTAGTGGAGGAAGAATAACATGCAAAGGAACTATCAAGGCAGGAAGCATAGATTTTGAGAATGTTAGATATGTGAAGGAGCTCAAATTCAATCTTTGTCGCCTCTCGGATCCGTGACAAGAAGCACCCTGTGTTATTTACTGACACAAAATGTCTCATTCTTTCCCCTGAATTCAAGCTTGTTGATGATAACTTGGTAGTACTGAAAGTACCAAGAACTAATGATGTGTATAGCCTGAATATGAAGAGTCTTCACTCTTCTGGAAGAGCAACTTGTTTAGTAGCAAAGGCAACACTTGAAGAAGCACATCAATGGCACAGAAGATTAGGCCATGTAAATTTCAAGAATATCAACAAGTTCGTCAAAGGAAATTTAGTTAGAGGTTTACCTTCCAAAACATACAAGAATGATCACTCATGTTTGGCGCAAGCAAGAAAGGTAAACAACATAAAGCTTCATGCAAGAAGATTGAGGAAAGAACTATTAGAGAACCTTTGAGTCACGCACATGGATTTGTTTGGACCTGTTTCGCTGCAAGTCTAAACAAGAAGAAGTACCGTCTCAAGTTGTGACAGATGATTGCGAGATTTAGTTGGGTATTTTTCTTGGGTTTTAAAGATGAAACGTTTGATGCTATTCATGATCTCATAATAGCCCTTGAAAATCAATTGAGACTCAAAGTAAGAGGTATTAGATGTGACAATGGACCGAATTCAAGAACAAGCTTATGGATGAATTTTGTGCCAAGAAAGGGATCAAGAGGAGTTTAGTATTGCTAGAACTCCACAAAGTAATGGTGTTGCGAGAGAAAGAACATAACTTTGATTGAAGCAACCCATAACAATGCTTGCGATTCTTTATTACCTATTCAATTTTGGGTCAAGTCGTAAGTGTTGCTTGCTATGTGTTGAATAGAGTATCACCACTAAACCTCGATGAAGACACCTTATGAGTTGTCGATGGAAACAAACCCAACATTCGATTTATGAAGCCTTTTGATGCCCTCTAACTATTCTCAATACAATTGATAACTGGGAAAATTTGATGGCAAGTCAAGAAGGATATTTATTGGGATATCGCACCAACAACAAAGGATTTAGAGTGTACAATGAGTCACCAAGAAGGTTCAAGATTGTCTTCATGTTGAATTTTTAGAAGATCAAGAAAATCGGGGGTAAAGGTCCCGATTGGATGTTTGATCTTGAGGTTTTGACTCCTTCTATGAATTATGTACCTGTTAGAGAAGAAAATCAAGTAGATCACAAGGAAGATGATTTACAGTACATTGTTCATGGAGTCAACATTAGACCCGATGTTGTTCCTGATGAAGAACCTATAACTGTCGAGAAGGGGAAAAGTATTGATGAACCAAAGTCTTCATTATCTGCTGAAGATCAAGCTATACAAGATGAACTTAATAACATGCTTTTTCAAGATGTAGTAGCACAATCTTATGATGATGATCAAAGAAGAGCTTTTGAAGAAGCAAAGAAAAGGGTAAGTCTACGTAACACCCTCACAAGATTTTTGATCACAAGATTTGGATCAAAGCATCGCTACACCCTGTTGACAACACTTTGGATGATTTGGATGATCCTCACATGCCTGGCCTAGAAGATACTGATGATGAGTTTGAAGATGAAGGTATTTTCTCAGATTCCAATGAAGATGCTGATTTCACAAATTTGGGTGATAATCTTGAAGTTCCACAAACTCCTATCTTAAGAGTACATAAGAATCATCCTACTGATCAAATTATTGGACCTTCTACTTCTGGAGTGCTTACAAGGACCAAAGCTAAAGGTTTTTCTAAACCACATAATGCTTTACTTAGCTTTGTCTATAAACAGAACAGGCTGAATCATAAGGATCACCAAACATGCTTATTCACTTGCTTTATCTCTCAAGAAGAACCCAAGAATATAGCTCAAGCATTAACTAAAGAGAGTTGGGTTGAAGCCATGCAAGAAGAACTTCTTCAATTCAAACTTCAAGAAGTCCGGTATTATGTGATTTACCGATGGCAAGAAAGTTATTGGTACAAGATGGGTTTTCGAGTCAAGAGAGATGAAAGAGGAAATGTCATCAAGAACAAGGCAAGGTTAGTTGCACAAGGTTACATACAAGAAGGAGTAGATTATGATGAAGTGTTTGCTCCTCCTACAAAATAGTCCATGGTAAAGCAAGGATTGAAGCTATCCGAATATTCCTTGCTTTTGCATCATATATGGGCTTTCGTGTTTATCAAATGGATGTCAAGAGTGCCTTTCTATGGCACGATTACAGAGGAGGTCTATGTCAAACAACCTCCGGTTTTGAAGATCCCGCACATCCAAACAAAGTTTACAAAGTTGTTAAGGTTTTTATGGCCTTCATCAAGCACCTAGAGCTTGGTATGAAAGGCTCTCTACTTTCTTATTACAACATGGTTACAGTGAGGGGCTATTGACAAGACTTTGTTTATCAAGAGAGACAAGAAGGATATCATGCTAGTTCAAGTTTATGTAGATGATATCATCTTTGAGCTACAAAATAGTCCATGGTAAAGGAGTTTGAGCAATGATGCAACATGAATTTCAAATGAGTTCAATGGGTGAATTGACTTTCTTTTGGGGCTACAAGTTAAACAACAAAGGAGGGAATTTTCATAAGTCAAGATAAGTATGTCTCGACATTCTTAAGAAGTTCAATTTTGATGCTATGAAGCCACCACTACACCTATCAAGTCTATCAACTCATTGGGCAAGGATGAAGATGGTCAACCTGTTGAAGTCAAGTTGTACAAATCTATGATTGGTCGTCTTATGTACTTAATCGCATCTAGGCCCGATATCATGTTTGTCGTTTGTTTATGTGCAAGATATCAAGTCTCACCTAAGGTCTCCCATATGAATGCAAGAAAGAGAATTTTAGTTATTTGAAACAACAACCTAAGTTGGGGTTGTGGTATCCAAAGGATTCACCTTTTCACTTGGAAGCTTTTTCGATAGTGATTATGCAGTGATAACTATGATAGAAGATCAACCACCGGAGGATGCCAATATCTTGGAAGAAGATTAGTCTCATGGCAATGTAAGAAGCAAACTATTGCAACAACATCATCTATCAAGGTAATATGTGGTCGCCGCAAGTCGTTGTGGACAAGTTTTGTGGATGCGTAATCAACTCTTGGATTATGGGTTCAACTTCAAGAATACTCCTATCAACATTGATAATGAGAGTACAATTTGCATTGTGAAGAATCCAGTTTATCACCCAAGACCAAGCACATTCAGATTAGGCATCACTTCATCAGAGATTGTTATGAGCATAGACTCATTAATGTTGTCAAGGTTCACACAGATGATAATGTAGCTGATTTACTCACCAAAGGATTTGATGTTTCAAGATTTAATCACTTGGTGGTGAGTATTGGAATGATTAATTATTAAGCTACATTTAAGGGGAGGACTGATTAGTTAGTTAGACAGTCCCATGCATTGCTTGAGGGGAGGCAATTCAATGCCTATTTACAAGTTTCTGCCATTATGAAGAGAAGACTGGAAAAGTACTGCTTTTTGGTTCTATGAAAGTATCGCACCGAAAGTATCGCTTTGAAAGTATCTACACACGTGGAAAGCATCGCTTGTCTTATCAACGCATCGCTCCAACGGTCAAAAGAGGGTAAAATTCAAATAACGGTAACTTTGTTATTATGGGTGTGATTTTTCAAATCTTACCTATAAATAACTACTTTCCGATTTTCCCTCTCATCTTTATTCTTATCAATATTTTCCATATTTCTCTTTCTCTCACAATTACTTATTCATCGAATCAATCACTTTGATACAACCATCAATGGCGAACCAAACACCGCTTTCTAAACACAACATGGTGGCGAATTTGGATAAAACTGAAGCTAATGTCGCATTCCATGACATCATTGATTTTCTCACGGGTCTCCAATTAGTTATGCACTTTTGGTTGAACCGATGTTATTGAGCCATGGATTCAACAATTTTGGGCTATCGCTAGGATTCACATGGAGAATGATGATTCCTATATACAAGCTAAAGTTGCCGGAAGGCTTGTGAAAGTTAGTGAAGCATCAATTCGTGAAGACTTATTATTTGATGATGCAGTAAGAGCTATTCGATTTGATAAATAGCTTCTTTGGGATACGTTAAGAGACATCGGATATGAAGGGTCTTTAATGTAAACGACATTCAAGAAACCCTTATTTAGTCCGCATTGGAAGTACTTGGTTCATGTCCTACTTCATTGTATCGCCTAAAAGTACTTCATGGGAGCAATTTGGATCCAATATAGCATCTGCTTTGGTGGGATTGGCTACAAATCGTATCTTCAATTTTTCAAGGCTGATTTTAGATGGTATGCTATCTCACATCTCTCATGGATCACGCTGGTTGATGTATCCAAGATTTATTCAAGTCTTCTTGAATAAACAACTTCAAGATGTACCAAAGCCTTCGAGTCTATTACCAGTTGTGGTACAACCGGCGAAGATCTTCACCTTCATGGCTAGGAAGAGTGATCTGTTTACTGGAAGGAACACTCCATTGACTACATCAATGATGGAAATTGTTCAAGCAATTAGAGATGAGGCTGCATCTAGTGATGCAAGAGAAGGTACTGCTTCAACTCAAGGTACTGCTTCTCAAGATGCTGCATCTCAAGGTACTTCAAGGTATGCACACGAAGGTACTACAGCTTTCACCTACCTCATCTCACCATGATACTCCACCTATTGAGTCGAACCAGATATCCCTATTCCCTCATCATCCTCTGGAGGAGATGCAGCTACTATACCTCCTGAAGGATTAGTACTGGATAATTATGTTCTGACAAGGGAGCTAGTCAGATTGAAGAAAACAACTGAGGCTCAAGCTGCACAAATAGCACAGTTAAAGACCAAGTTTAGAAGACTTAAGAGGTCTGTCTGGCCTTTAGTCAAACATCACAGATTATGGGTCAAGGCTGAAAAGAAGAAACGAAAGCTTTTTAAGAAGACTTCTACAGGCAAAAAGGTTCACCAGCAATCTTCTGTCCAATTGGGGAGGAATTTAGAGCAAGAGAATTTGAAAGAAGATGCTGAATTTTATGAAGAAAAGAAGATGAACCTCAAAGCATCAAGCACGTGTCAATATTGAAAGTACAGAGTCCGAAAGAACTGGAGTTCAAAGAACTGTTGTTCAAAGTATCGATGATCAAGGTGTCGCTAATCAAAGTATCGGTCTTCAAGAAACTCATAGACAAGAACCGACACACCAAGAACTTTGAATTTTGATGAAGAAGTCGGTCCTTCAACAATTCTACAAGAAGAGGAAGTCATTACACCAAAAGTAGTGCACACTGCAAGTGATGATGAAACTGTAGCTGAGATATTGCACAACTTATCAAGACCAAGGGGTGTTAGCATTCCAGGAGTTACTGAAGAACAATCACAAGCTTCTCAACCAGTCTTAGATCCAAAAGATAAAGGTAAAGGTAAACTGGTGGAAACAAAGAAGAAAAAGAAGCTAACTTTAGCAGAGTTAAGAGCCATTGAAGTGGCTAAGAATGAAGAAGTTGCTAGAGAGCTACAAGCTAAGTTTGATGCTGAAATTGTTCAACCAAAGGAAAACCTAAAGTCATTATACCACAAAGACCAATGAGTAAGGCTAAAGAAAGAAATGCTATGATGGCTTATTTGAAAAGTCAAGGGTATATGATTACGTGTTTAATTATTTTGAGATGAAACAGTTGTATGATTTGGTAAGAGAAGCTTATCAAAACAAGTTGATAGTATTAAAGATTTTAAAGATGATGATAAGCACAAGGAGGATTTCACTAAAAGAAGCTTAAAAGAAAAAGAACAATCAAGTCGAATGTAAATCAAAGAAGATTGAGTTAAGATCCGATACGCTTGATGAACCGAGGAATTACATTAGAGTTGTAGATTTTGAGAATCCTAAATCCAAAGATGTCGCAAAGAAAGAAGACAAAGATAACCACTTTTGAAGTTGTAGAGTCAAAAGATGGAGATTATTTGATGTTCCATAGGGAGGATGAAAGTTTCGAGTATTCAATTTACTATGGATATATCGATATTATTGATAGAGCGATCTGTTTCAACTATATCAACTAGTCCAAGAATACTTTGAACATATTCCATCAAGTGGAGTTGGCTTAGTATTACTAGGAGATCCGACAACTATCTTCAAACCGAGGAAACAAGCAATGATGAACTCGCAAAATCAAGAGAACTGGAGATTACAAGTCGGAGATTCTTTGAAGAATCGTGAGTTCATGCTTTAGAATTGAAGATGGAACTATGATCCACATGCTAGCCGAAGAAGATATCCTTTGACAAGTGATCTCATGAGAAGAATGTCGGATCATGGAATGGAAGTTGAGGAAGAGAATGAAACAAATTTCGATGGTGATTGAATTATATATCGATGGACAACTATGGTCGATGATGAAGCATAAATACCGGTATGATTTATAATTGTATAAATTTTGAAAAATCAAGATTTTATTCAAAGTATCGTCGAACAAACAAGATTTTAATCAAAGTATCGCTTAAAGATAAACCAAGAATGTTTTTGAAAGAAAACTTTGTTAAGTAAAGAATATTTTGAAACAAAAGTTAAAAGCAACAATGGTTTTGAGATGGTTATAACAATAGGTTATCAATCCACCATGTTTAACAAAAGATTGGCTAATCCATGAGCAAACGGCTCGTAAAGATATCTCAAACCGTTATATAGTTGACAACTTGCTAATAAGTTGTATGGTAATCAACTCACCATATCAAGAATGTAAAGAGTTGGCTAGCCCACAAGAAAAATGGTTTGTGGTAAAGGTCGTGGAAAACCATTTATATGGTAATTAGTTCACCATGGTTGCAAGAACTAACTAGTCCAAAAGGGTACAACTTTTGGTAAAGACAAATCAAATCATTGATAGTCGATGATTTGCTAAAATCATATGGTTATCAATGTACCATGGTCTTACACACCTAAACATTTGGCTACTCCGAGTTAATGGCTTTGGTAAAGAGACATCAAAACCATTAAAATTTCAATGATTCACCTCTCACGAAGTTTACACATCCGGAAGTGATGAGAATAGACCAAAACTTAAATGATCCGATGTACAAATTGTCATATGTTGTTGTTGAAAAGATGGAGCTTGTCGATAGTTGTCAAAAGAATTACCGATAAAGACTACTTTGATGATGATTATACAAGCACGTAGATTACAAAGACAAAATCAAGATAAAGATACAATCCTTGAAGACAAAGATGTTAAAGTCAAATATACAAAGGAACTTGAAATCAAGCAAGTAGAATTCAAGTTGGGGAGGATTGTTGGGATATATAAAGTCAAAGTGTCAAGAGTTAAAGCATCAAGTCAAAGTATCGCTAAAGAAGAAAGTCAAAGTACTGCTTGATCATCAAAGTACTGCAAGGTCAAAGGACTGCTATGCAAAATCGTTAAGGATTATATTGTAATTCTAGAATGTTCTAAGTTTAAGTTTAGTATTACTTGACGTACAAGGTTTGTAATTGTAAACCGACTAGGGTTATCCTTAAGCCTATAAAAGGACCCCTAGATTGGCATTAGACGTACGTGCATTATTAGAGTTTTTAGAGAATACGATATTAGAGTTTTAGAGTTGTTAAAGAATCAGATAACAAGCGATTCGTAGTTTTAATATAATCATTAAAGTTAAAGTTAATTCTTCTTAGCTTTGTTAAGTAAATTCCGATACTTAATAGAGTTAGTTCAATGTTTCTTTGTTAGCAACTTAGGATTTATCCGAGGTTACTAAGTCCTTACAAGCTATATAAGTTAGTTTGGTTAGAATACATCGATCCAACAACTCCAAATCATGCGTAGGGTAATTTACTTCATAAGGTTTCAACCGCCTTGATGCATAAGCAATCACCTTCCGTGTTGCATAAGAACGCAATCAAGGCCCTTCTTCGATGCATCACTATATATCTGATAGCCACCTGTACCAGATGGAAGAGTAAGAATAGGAGCAGAGACTAATCTCTTCTTCAACTCTTTGAAACTTTCCTCCCGTTCGTCATCCCAAACAAATTTCTCACCTTTCCGTATAATCTTGGTCAGCGACAAAGCTAACCGTAAGAATCCCTCTACAAGCCTCCGATAATAACCCGCGAGACCCAAGAAACTCCGAACTTCAGTCACCGTCGTCGATCTCGGCCATTTTGTGATAGCCTCTACCTTCGCAGGATCCATAGTGATACCATCAGCGGATACAATGTGACCCAGAAATGCTACTTGCCCCAACCAAAAATCACACTTGGAAAATTTGGCATACAACTTCTTCTGACGCAAAATTTCCAGTACAATACGAAGGTGTTCTCCATGCTCTTCCTTCGTCTTAGAATATATCAGAATGTCATCAATGAACACGATGACGAATTTATCAAGACACTCATGGAATACACGGTTCATCAGATCCATAAAGACAGCTGGTGCATTAGTCAAACCGAAAGGCATCACAAGAAACTCATAATGACCATAACGAGTGCGGAAAGCTGTCTTAGGGACATCTTGATCCTTTATACGCAACTGATGATAACCCGATCTTAGATCAATCTTAGAAAAGAATTTTGCCCCCTGGAGCTGATCGAATAAATCGTCGATACGCGGAAGCGGATAACGGTTTCTAACAGTGATACGGTTCAACTCCCGATAATCGCTACACAACCTCATAGTGCAATCTTTCTTTTTCACAAACAAAACCGGCGCACCCCACGGAGAAACACTAGGGCGAATAAAACCACTCGAGAAGATCTTGCAATTTGTCAAACCCTCAAAATACATATTTTGCAGCGGAATGGAATACCTGGGGGATGACTGTCATAGCATCAAAGTTACAGTTATATCGAACGACCTAAAGTGTCGTTTTGAAAATATCGTTTGATTGTAACAAACTCATTTTGGTACATTGGAAATCTTTGGGACCTATGCTTTATAAACTCGATTATTTTACTTAATCAAACGATATTTTCAAACGACACTTTAGGTCGCTCGATATAATCTGAACTTTGATGCTATGACAGCCATCCCGTGTATTCCATTCCGCCGCAAAACATGTATTTTGGGGTGTGACAGATTGGTATCGAGCAACGGTTATATAGAACTAGGTTGCATCATTGACCCTAGACTATAACTACATCATCATAGCATCTTATCATATCATTATAAGTGCATACTCATTATACATGCGGTTTTATACGCACATTATGCGAGTTATTTACTTTCATTTCACATAAATGTCTTCAGATACCCATTCCGTTATCCTTTCTTCGAGACTCCAACGCGTGGAGGATACCTTGACAACCCCTATCACAATTTTAACATTAGTTGACTCAACACCAAACATCATATGAGTCGATTAGGTCCAAGCATTGCATAGTTACTCCTAAATTATACATAGCCCGATCACCTATGTCTAATTCAGAAGAATCATGCAATGAAGGAATAGTAGTCTCATATGTGTAAGCAATTCATGAATCGAGCCAAATTTTCAAAAGATTTTCTTCAAACCACTTGTTTCCGTTTGATCCGAGTGACAGTTCTTGTTAGATGAGTTGCAAAGATCAAGCTAGAATCAAGTTGTTACTCAAACCGATTTAGCCTAATCTCATGATAGTTCTTGTTTGATGAGTTGTGAGATTAAGTAAAAATCGGTTACCTAAAAGTCTTTTGAGGGTTTTGCTCGAGAATGGGAAAGTTTGCCTCATCAAACCCAACCATAAGAGAGCATGTCTTTAGAATGGGATATAGTCACGATAGCACAAGAACGTACCTAGTTGGATGAGAAACCCATGTGCATGAGCATTGACATAATCACTTAGACTATTCACACGAGAATAAACTTTTAGAACCCTTGTTGAGGTTCGGACTATAGTTATCAATAATTGAATCACGAGGACGTGATTCCTCTAACAGGGGAATAATGTCATAATTCTCAATTTCCGGTCATTTTACAAACTTTAAAAAATTTTACTATTCATCTCAGGAATTTACTATTCATTGGTTACTATTCATCATTTTTGAAGTCGATTTGATATTTTGAGAGGTTATTTCAAAATTTTACTATTTACAAAACACTATTCATTCACGGAGAAAAATTTATATTCATGATTTTTATTCATCGTTTTTCGTAAACTAGGTTTACGAGTATCTAATTCGCGTAACCGTGAGGGTTAAGATGCATATTCATGGAACATCATTAAGAACATTTCATATAGACTAGCGTTAATCTACATACCATCACTAACATCATTTTCATATTAGTTCATGCATAGATTTGTATATTTCTTAACGTATACTTATTTATTAAATAAACGCTATCGCACGATCATTTATTTTGAATAATTGATCCGACACATTCGACAATTGTCCAGATATATTTTTATACTCATTTTAAGATTATAAAAATTATATTATTAGTTTACCCGATGTTTTGAATTTATTTAGTACATATATTGTTAAATATATATATTTACGACGGTTTACGTAGTTTTGATACGATAATTATTTATTCACCCAATACTTGTGAGAAATGTAATTTTATAATTTTTATGACTTCAATATATTTTATTTTGTTCCGTTAAAATCAATTTCTAGCCAACGCTATACATAATAACTAAATGTATAAGCTTAATTACCTAAATATCTACACTTAATAATACATTTTATTACAAAATGCAAACAAAGTCTTCAACTTATCCCATTTCCACGCCCCCCCACCCTTAGTCACTATAATGACTAGCCTAATTTGATCACATAAACTACAAGATTACCCTTATGCTAGATATTTTCTTACATTTTCAAGTATATTCATTCTTTTACTTACATAATATCGAAAAAGCAAGAAAAATAGAACTTGTTATCTCTTTTCTTTTGGTGTGTCGACCCACAACAACAACAAGGAGAAATCCATCATTCTTTTCCAAGATCAAGTATATTCAAGATCCATTTTGAGTACTAGTTAAGGTTTAGGATTAAAACCTTGAAGTGTAACTAAGTTTTCCATCACCAATTTCTCATAATCACTCAAGTAAGTGTTCTAAATAATTTTCCTAATATTACATACTTCTACTTGATCTATTTTTATGATTCTATTAGAAAAACATGCAAATATACTATGATCCATACCATTTTTATATGATTTTTCTAGTGTAATACTTGTTCTAAACCCTTCCAATCAACACCAAAACTATTCTAAACCTACCATACACCTTCTTAGGGTGTCATGGGTTCCTAAACTTCATCAACAATGGTAGGTTTCATGGGAATAATTATAGGATAGTTTAAACTAATAATAAGTAATAAAATAATCAGAGTTTACAAAGCATAGGTCCCAAAAGATTTCCAATGTACCAAAATGAGTTTGTTACAATCAAACGATATTTTCAAAACGACACTTTAGGTAGTTCGATATAACTGTAACTTTAATGCTATGATAGTCATCCCCGTGTATTCTATTCCACGCAAAACATGTATTTTAGGGTGTGATGATTGGCATCAGAGCAACGGTTATAGAGAACTAGGTTGCATCATTGACCCTAGACTATAACTACATCATCATAGCATCTCATCATATCATTATAAGTGCATACTTATTATACATGTAGTTTTATACGCACATTATGCGAGTTATTTACTTTCATTTCTCATAAATATCTTCAGATACCCATTCCGTTATCCTTTCTTCAGACTCCAACATGGAGGATACCTTGACATCCCCTATCACAATTTTAACATTAGTTGACTCAAAACCAAACATCATATGAGTCGATTAGTCCAAGCATTGCATAGTTACTCCTAAATTATACATAGCCTGATTACCTATGTCTAATTCACGAAGAATCATGCAATGAAGGAATAGTAGTCTCATATGTAAGAAATTCGTAATCGAGCCAAATTTTCAAAGATTTTCTTCAAACCACTTGTTTCAGCTTTGATCCGAGTTGCGTTCTTGTTTGATGAGTTGCAAAGATCAAGCTAGAATCAAGTTGTTACTCAAACCGATTTAGCCTAATCTCATGACGGTTCTTGTTTGATGAGTTGTGAGATTAAGTAAAAATCGGTTACCTAAAAGTCTTTAGAGGGTTTTGCTCGAGAATGGGAAAGTTTGCCTCATCAAACCCAACCATAAGAGAGCATGTCTTTGGAATGGGATATAGTCACGATAGCACAAGAACGTACCTAGTTGGATGAGAAACCCATGTGCATGAGCATTGACATAATCACTTAGACTATTCACACGAGCATAAACTTTTAGAACCCTTGTCGAGGTTCGGACTATAGTTATCAATAATTGAATCACGAGGACGTGATTCCTCTAACAGGAGAAGAATGTCACAATTCTCAATTTCCGGTCATTTTACAAACTTTAAAAAATTTTACTATTCATCTCAGGAATTTACTATTCATTGGTTACTATTCATCATTTTTGAAGTCGATTTGATATTTTGAGAGGTTATTTCAAAATTTTACTATTTACAAAACACTATTCATTCACGGAGAAAAATTTATATTCATGATTTTTATTCATCGTTTTAAATAAACTAGGTTTACTGAGTATCTAATTCGCGTAACCGTGAGGTTAAGATGCATATTCATGGAACATCATTAAGAACATTTCATATAGACTAGCGTTAGTCTACATACCATCACTAACATCATTTTCATATTAGTTCATGCATAGATTTGTATATTTCTTAACGATACTTATTTATTAAATAAACGCTATCATACGATCATTTATTTTGAATAATTGATCCGACACATTCGACAATTGTCCAGATATATTTTTATACTCATTTTAAGATTATAAAATTATAATATTAGTTTACCGATGTTTTGAATTTATTTAGTACATATATTGTTAAATATATATATTTACTGACAGCTTACGTAGTTTTGATACGATAATTATTTATTCACCCAATACTTGTGAGAAATGTAATTTTATAATTTTATGACTTCAATATATTTTATTTTGTTCCGTTAAAATCAATTTCTAGCCAACGCTATACATAATAACTAAATATATAAGCTTAATTACCTAAATATCTACACTTAATAATACATTTTATTACAAAATGCAAACAAAGTCTTCAACTTATCCCATTTCCACGCCCCCCCACCCTTAGTCACTATAATGACTAGCCTAATTTGATCACATAAACTACAAGATTACCCTTATGCTAGATATTTTCTTACATTTTCAAGTATATTCATTCTTTTACTTACATAATATCGAAAAAGCAAGAAAAATATAACTTGTTATCTCTTTTCTTTTGGTGTGTCGACCAACAACAACAACAAGGAGAAATCCATCATTCTTTTCCAAGATCAAGTATATTCAAGATCCATTTTGAGTACTAGTTAAGGTTTAGGATTAAAACCTTGAAGTGTAACTAAGTTTTCCATCACCAATTTCATAATCACTCAAGTAAGTGTTCTAAATAATTTTCCTAATATTACATACTTCTACTTGATCTATTTTATGATTCTATTAGAAAACATGCAAATATACTATGATCCATACCATTTTTATATGATTTTCTAGTGTAATACTTGTTCTAAACCCTTCCAATCAACACCAAAACTATTCTAAACCTACCATACACCTTCTTAGGGTGTCATGGGTTCCTAAACTTCATCAACAATGGTAGGTTTCATGGGAATAATTATAGGATAGTTTAAACTAATAATAAGTAATAAAATAATCAGAGTTTACAAAGCATAGGTCCCAAAAGATTTCCAATGTACCAAAATGAGTTTGTTACAATCAAACGATATTTTTAAAACGACACTTTAGGTAGTTCGATATAACTGTAACTTTGATGCTATGATAGTCATCCCCCAGGTATTCTATTCCGCTGCAAAACATGTATTTTAGGGGTGTGACAAATTGGTATCAGAGCAACGGTTATAGAGAACTAGGTTGCATCATTGACCCTAGACTATAACTACATCATCATAGCATCTCATCATATCATTATAAGTGCATACTTATTATACATGCAGTTTTATACGCACATTATGCGAGTTATTTACTTTCATTTCTCATAAATATCTTCAGATACCCATTCCGTTATCCTTTCTTCAGACTCCAACATGGAGGATACCTTGACATCCCCTATCATAATTTTAACATTAGTTGACTCAACACCAAACATCATATGAGTCGATTAGTCCAAGCATTGCATAGTTACTCCTAAATTATACATAGCCTGATTACCTATGTCTAATTCACGAAGAATCATGCAATGAAGGGAATAGTAGTCTCATATGTGTAAGAAATTCCGTAATCGAGCCAAATTTTCAAAAGATTTTCTTCAAACCACTTGTTTCCAGTTTGATCTGAGTGGCAGTTCTTGTTTGATGAGTTGCAAAGATCAAGCTAGAATCAAGTTGTTACTCAAACCGATTTAGCCTAATCTCATGACAGTTCTTGTTTGATGAGTTGTGAGATTAAGTAAAAATCGGTTACCTAAAAGTCTTTAGAGGGTTTTGCTCGAGAATGGGAAAGTTTGCCTCATCAAACCCAACCATAAGAGAGCATGTCTTTAGAATGGGATATAGTCACGATAGCACAAGAACGTACCTAGTTGGATGAGAAACCCATGTGCATGAGCATTGACATAATCACTTAGACTATTCACACGAGCATAAACTTTTAGAACCCTTGTCGAGGTTCGAACTATAGTTATCAATAATTGAATCACGAGGACTTGATTCCTCTAACAAGGGAAGAATGTCACAATTCTCAATTTCCGGTCATTTTACAAACTTTAAAAAAAATTACTATTCATCTCAAGAATTTACTATTCATCGGTTACTATTCATTATTTTACTATTCATCGTTTTTGAAATCGATTTGATATTTTGAGAGGTTATTTCAAAAATTTACTATTCACAAAACACTATTCATTCCCGAAGAAAATTTATATTCATAATTTTTATTCATTGTTTTTCGTAAACTAGGTTTACGAGTATCTAATTCGCGTAACCGTGAGGGTTAAGCTGCATATTCATAGAACATTATTAAGAACATTTCATATAGACTAGCGTTAGTCTACATAGCATCAATAACATCATTTTTATATCAGTTCATGCATGAGTTTGCATATTTCATTAACGTATATTTATTTATTAAATAAACGCTATCGCACGATCATTTATTTTGAATAATTGATCCGACACTTTCGAAAATTGTCCAGATATATTTTTATACTCATTTTAAGATTATAAAATTATATTATTAGTTTACCGATGATTTGAATTTATTTAGTACATATATTGTTAAATATATATATTTCTGACGTTCTGAAATTTTGATACGATAATTATTTATTCACCCAATACTTGTGAGAAATGTAATTTTATAATTTTTATGACTTCAATATATTTTATTTTGTTTCGTTAAAATCAATTTCTAACCAACGCTATACATAATAACTAAATATATAAGCTTAATTACCTAAATATCTACACTTAATAATACATTTTATTACAAAATGCAAACAAAGTCTTCAACTTATCCCATTTCCACGCCCCCCCTAGTCACTATGATGACTAGCCTAATTTGATCACATAAACTACAAGATTACCCTTATGCTAGATATTTTCTTACATTTTCAAGTATATTCATTCTTTTACTTACATAATATCGAAAAAGCAAGAAAAATAGAACTTGTTCTCTCTTTTCTTTTGGTGGATCGACCAATTACAACAACAAGGAGAAATCCATCATTCTTTTCCAAGATCAAGTATATTCAAGATCCATTTTGAGTACTAGTTAAGGTTTAGGATTAAAACCTTGAAGTGTAACTAAGTTTTCCATCACCAATTTCTCATAATCACTCAAGTAATTGTTCTAAATAATTTTCCTAATCTTACATACTTCTACTTGATCTATTTTTATGATTCTATTAGAAAAACATGCAAATATACTATGATCCATACCATTTTTATATGATTTTTCTAGTGTAATACTTGTTCTAAACCCTTCCAATCAACACCAAAACTATTCTAAACCTACCATACACCTTCTTAGGGTGTCATGGGTTCCTAAACTTCATCAACAATGGTAGGTTTCATGGGAATAATTATAGGATAGTTTAAACTAATAATAAGTAATAAAATAATCAGAGTTTACAAAGCATATGTCCCAAAAGATTTCCAATGTACCTAAATGAGTTTGTTACAATCAAATGATATTTTCAAAACGACACTTTAGGTCGTTCGATATAACTGTAACTTTGATGCTATGACAGTCATCCCCCAGGTATTCTATTCCGCTGCAAAACATGTATTTTGGGGGTGTGACAGATTGGTATCAGAGCAACGGTTATAGAGAACTAGGTTGCATCATTGACCCTAGACTATAACTACATCATTATAGCATCTCATCATATCATTATAAGTGCATACTCATTATACCTGCGGTTTTATACGCACATTATGCGAGTTATTTACTTTCATTTCACATAAATGTCTTCAGATACCCATTCCGTTATCCTTTCTTCAGACTCCAACGTGGAGGATACCTTGACATCCCCTATCACAATTTTAACATTAGTTGACTCAATACCAAACATCATATGAGTCGATTAGTCCAAGCATTGCATAGTTACTCCTAAATTATACATAGCCTGATCACCTATGTTTAATTCAGGAAGAATCATGCAATGAAGGGAATAGTAGTCTCATATGTGTAAGCAATTCCGTAATCGAGCCAAATTTTCAAAAGATTTTCTTCAAACCACTTGTTTCAGGTTTGATCCGAGTGGCAGTTCTTGTTTGATGAGTTGCAAAGATCAAGCTAGAATCAAGTTGTTACTCAAACCGATTTAGCCTAATCTCATGACAGTTCTTGTTTGATGAGTTGTGAGATTAAGTAAAAATCGGTTACCTAAAGGTCTTTTGAGGGTTTTGCTCGAGAATGGGAAAGTTTGCCTCATCAAACCCAACCATAAGAGAGCATGTCTTTAGAATGGGATATAGTCACGATAGCACAAGAACGTACCTAGTTGGATGAGAAACCCATGTGCATGAGCATTGACATAATCACTTAGACTATTCACACGAGCATAAACTTTTAGAACCCTTGTCGAGGTTCGGACTCTAGTTATCAATAATTGAATCACGAGGACGTGATTCCTCTAACAGGGGAAGAATGTCACAAGTCTCAATTTCCGGTCATTGTACAAACTTTAAAAATTTTTACTATTCATCTAGGGAATTTACTATTCATCGGTTACTATTCATCATTTTACCATTCATCATTTTTGAAGTCGATTTGATATTTTGAGAGGTTATTTCAAAATTTTACTATTTACAAAACACCATTCATTCCCGGAGAAAAATTTATATTCATGATTTTTATTCATAGTTTTTCATAAACTAGGTTTACGAGTATCTAATTCGCGTAACCGTGAGGGTTAAGCTGCATATTTATGGAACATCATTAAGAACATTTCATATAGACTAGCATTAGTCTACATACCATTAGTAACATCATTTTCATATTAGTTCATGTATGGGTTTGCATATTTCATTAACGTATATTTATTTATTAAATAAACGCTATCGCACGATCATTTATTTTGAATAATTGATCCGAAACTTTCGACAATTGTCCAGATATATTTTTATACTCATTTTAAGATTATAAAAGTTATATTATTAGTTTACCCGATGTTTTGAATTTATTTAGTACATATATTGTTAAAAATATATATTTACGACGGTTTACGTAATTTTGATACGATAATTATTTATTCACCCAATACTTGTGAGAAATGTAATTTTATAATTTTTATGACTTCAATATATTTTATTTTATTCCGTTAAAATCAATTTCTAGCCAACGCTATACATAATAACTAAATATATAAGCTTAGTTACTTAAATATCTACACTTAATAATACATTTTATTACAAAATGCAAACAAAGTCTTCAACTGATCCCATTTCCATGCCCCCCCCTCATTAGTCACTATGATGACTAGCCTAATTTGATCATATAAACTACAAGATTACCTTTATGCTAGATATTTTCTTACATTTTCAAGTATATTCATTCTTTTACTTACATAATATCGAAAAAGCTAGGAAAATAGAACTTGTTCTCTCTTTTCTTTTGGTGGATCGACCAACAACAACAACAAGGAGAAATCCATCATTCTTTTCCAAGATCAAGTATATTCAAGATCCATTTTGAGTACTAGTTAAGGTTTAGGATTAAAACCTTGAAGTGTAACTAAGTTTTCCATCACCAATTTCTCATAATCACTCAAGTAAGTGTTCTAAAGAATTTTCCTAATCTTACATACTTCTATTTGATCTATTTTATGATTCTATTAGAAAAACATGCAAATATACTATGATCCATACCATTTTATATGATTATTATTACTTATTATTAGTTTAAACTATCCTATAATTATTCCCATGAAACCTACCATTATTGATGAATTTTAGGAACCCATGACACCCTAAGAAGGTGTATGGTAGGTTTAGAATAGTGTTGGTGTTGATTGGAAGGGTTTAGAACAAGTATTACACTAGAAAAATCATTTTTCGACAACATATAATTAAGGGCTGTTCATTTTTGTAAAATATGGAAATTTCGACAGGTAATGGATTATTTTGGTTTATATTTTCAGAAAATAGACTTTAAAATGAAACCGTGGTCGCTTGAGCGGGTTAAAAGGATTTATAACGAAGAAGTTACGCTATTTTCAAGTTTAACGACGAAAACTAATTTTAAAAAATACAAGCTGTCAAGGGTTATTTAAGGGCTAAAATGAGTTTTAAGCATTATCTAAATGAGTCGATTTATCAAAATATATTATTATACATTAACACGAAACTAAGGATATATAGATCGTGAAAACGAGCTTATAATGATCGAGATACAAGCATTTGAAAACCGGCGTTCACAACTTATTTCCATCGCCTTTTACTAAAATATTTCCAAGTGTTGAAGCTGTCTTTTCGGTACCCATGTTTGGAGCCGTTTTCTCAACGATCAAGTTGGTTTTGGTAAAATAGTATCTCTGAGGAAACGTTAGTTCACCCGGCCTATTTTCCAAAATGACCAGCCATTCCTCAAACAGAGTTCTAACAAGTAAAATACGACTACTCAAACTTTTCCGAAAACTACCCATAAACTACATTTTTAGCTCGACTACCTCACTTCACCATTATTTTTCTTTATGATTGGAACTCGTATGGATAAAATTTCAGTGTTATGACTTTTAGATAATGTTACAAGCTTTCTAAAACCATTGAGTTTGTTTCCTAACACTCGATATTCACTATTTTACGACTAACTTTGTGAGGCTACTTAGTCATTTTCATGAGTTGTCAAAGTATAATATTTTATGACGAAAAACTATAAATTCTTGTTCTATTTCTAAACGACTATCGTGGGATGTTGTTCCAACATATATAAGCGTAAAGTATTTTATAACTTGACAAGACGTTATAAACTTATATTTCGACGATACACTTCATTTTCAAAAATGTACTAGTGGTATGGATATCATATGAGTTTGCATGCACGACATTGTTTCATGACTTACATTAGAACATATCATTCATATTAGGTTGCAGATAGAGATCGCACCTTATTTCAGTGTATCTAATTTTGTCATCATAATCATTGCATCAAGTGAGTTCGTAGCCCCACTTTTACTCGTTTAATTGTTTTATAAACTCTTCGGGGGAGATACATGCTCAACTACTTGCTTTTACTTTACACTTATATGAACTTAAATAACTGTTGTTTCACTACTTATGCTAGTAAGTAGATTATGCCCGAACTAAATTGATTACTATGTTATGAACACTATTATTTGAACCTTTTGACATATAGTTGAACTCTTTTAACTTGTAAAGGACCCTTTTGATATATCATGAACTTGTTTGATGTGATTTTAAACACTTTGACTATTTTGAACCTTTTGATATTATTTGAGCTCTTTGACTGTTTTGAACTTTTGAACTCGATTTAAACTCTTGAACTTAATTACGACATTATGACTTGTTTGAACTTATTGAATCGTACGTGCTATGACCTAAAAGTCTCGCCTTATTGGTAGAGCGTGCAAAGTCTCCCTATGTGAACGGAGCAACACTATAAAGTCTCCTGATAACGCTACACGCGTCGTTCAGGGTCAAAGGAACTTCCTTTTCTTCGAGCAAGTTTTATAACACCCTAGGCAGTGAACCTAATCGTTGTAGTATAGTATTAGGGTAAGCCACGGGTATTGATATCGTTCTCTAGGGAATAGGAATGCTAGTGAGAAGTTACTACGCTAAGGTTGGGGTTGAGGAAGATTATTTTTTATCTTTTATATTTTTAAGAAAAGGAAAGGTCTGAATCTCGGGGTTTGGATTTGGGGTTGGTATTTCTACCGATTACTCTAATTATCTAATCTAAGGTGTATGTAGTCTATGTCTAATTATTGTGTGCTCGTAGATGTGTTTACTTAGGTTTATTACTCCTTAATTATCTCCTATTGATGGTTGAATTGTCACGTCCTTATTCTTAATCACGTTGTGTGTCTAAGGTAGTAGGGTATCGTTTATCTCTAACTCTTTGAAATTACCAAAGGTCTTGTCTACAAAATCTCTAGGATTTATAAACTCTAACTCTACGGTACTCTTTGGATGGTTTAGCCTACAACTACTCTAGGTGTTATAGTTTAAGGTTCACAAAGATTAATCAAGCATTAACTACACAACGAATGACCTATCGCATTACTAGATCATTAACAATTAAGATAAGAGACAACCAATCAATATTCAATAATTAAGTTTTATATTCCTAAGCAAACACACAAGTAAATTAGCTGGGACATGGAGAACATGCAAGCATACACACAAGTAATTGAAGACATAATTGAATTAATGAAGTAAAACTTATCTTGATGTAAGATAGGGTTTGGAACCCTAAAATCTTGTACAAGACTGACCTTAGTGCAGGTTAGGTTTTACTCCAAAAGACTACACACCGAAAACTAAAAATTCGGATTCTATATATAAGATTACAATCGCGACGACGTCACTTTATGAATTGTGGCGTCGGTCGCATCATTAAGGTTTCGTCTTGGCCACGTTAGTCTTGCGGCGGCGTCACCTTATGCTTGTGATTATTGTCCCTTGAGTCTCGGCGCCGTCGATCAAATCTAGGCCGTCTCGAGTTGCGACGACCTACTCTTTTAAAGCTGACACCGTCACTTGAATATAAGCAATTTGGCTCTTGGTAGTCACAAAGTGCTCGACGGCGTCATGGATAACACTGACGCCGTCCCCTTGTATTTTAGCGACTTGAGTGTCTCGATTCTTGACTTTGGCCATTTTCTTCGTATATCCGCGCCTTTTCATCCAAATGATTGCCATTCCAGCAATTTGCCTTCAAGAGACCTAAAAAGTGAAAAGGAACGATATTAAGTAACAACGGATACAAAAGTGATCAAATAAAGGCTTAAACGACCCCTCAAAATGGTACCTTTTAAATCCTTATCAAATATCCCTACACTTGGTATTTGCTTGTCCTCAAGCAAATGTGCTTTTAGCCAATTAATTTATAAGTTAGGGGTCATGAAGCATTGGTTTAAAACAATCCACAACACATATAAGCCCCGCAAAAGTCATAACAAGCACGAAAATTATATACTAGCACCTCACATAGGGTGTTTGGATACTCACATCTCTCGGGTGTATATGAAATATAACAAGTTGGAAATGGAAGATAAACACTCATTAACCGGTCCTAGTACATAGATTACCATAGGCTTGAGACTAGATCAAACCTCCATCGCTTTGGCGTAAGCACCTAGGAAAGACTATCAAAGAGGTCTTTTAAAGGGTTGAATGTTAGGCTTACGGTAGGAAACAAAGGGTTTGGTGGGATAGGCTATTTAGTGGTGGCAAGTCAAAAATCTTTATGTTACAAGCATACGAAGAATGGCGTTGCTAAGCCAAGACTCGACACTCTAAACTCTAGATAATGAAACAAACAAACATGATATCCCTATACTTGAGTTTTATTACTCTAACACTAATTTGACCCGAATTGAAAAGATCAAAACATTTGGAGTACATTATTACGCAATTAAAGGAATTTGAATTTAACGTTCCTTCCCGTCATTTCATAAACCTTAACTTTTCCCATGAGTCCCAATCGTCCCAAAACTATATACAAAGGATATGACTCGACTTAGCAACTTATGCAAGCAACTAGATAATTGAACTAAGGGTTTTAGGGTGATAACAATGATGCACTAAAAGTGAGTGCATACAAGGTAGGCTAAAGCGATTTGGGTGTACATTTGGGGTGGGGTGTAAACAATGCTCTTCATTGATATTCCGAAAACGAAACATCACGAGAACCGCGAAAAGGATAGGCTCAGGGGTTAACTAGGGGTATCGTGTACTAAAGATGAGTACAACGCAAGGGTGTGGGGGAATTACTCAACCAATGTGGAAGAAGTAATTATATTACGGGTATCAAACAAGGGTTATCCTAATGCCTCTTATCATTTAGTTATTCCTAACTACACAAGTGTAGTCTTACTAGCGATCTCGGGATGCATCACAAAAAAAGTTCTAGAATCTAATATACTACCGGTTCACACTCTAAGCAATAAAGATGAATGCTTTAATTCCTACTAATCTAAAGGTGATCCTCACATTTTGGGTGGAATTTAGGTGGTAAAGGGTTTTTGTGCTAGTCATGTAACTACCTATCCGTAAGACGCTTTTGTTAAGACTAATGGCCCACTCCTATATGTCATGAAAAATTTTAAATTTGGTGCCAAAATTACCCTAACCGACATTTTCTCATGGTTTATTACACAAATACAATTGGACAAAGCAAATAATCAAGGATAAGCATAGTTTCAAAGTTCCGTTTATTTTCCTCCCTACACTTAAACCGAACATTGTCCCCAATGTTCCCAAAAATATCAAAGTTATGATAATAGAAGGTAATAAAAAACGAAAGAAACTAATACTCCCCTGATTAGCTCGGTATGATCCGTGTGTGAAGTATTGGTTAAATCCTTTCCAAGAAGAATGTATGCGTGAAAAGCTCCTTCCAACCTTATGTATCTTCTTCTCGATAAATAAAACCTGCACACTTGAAGAAAATAGACGAAATCTTCGCGTAAAATCGGCGGTAATAATATATATAAGACTCTATTAAACTAGGATATAATGCTTATGGAATGGATGTTTACAGAATTTTTGGAAAATCAAGACCTGGAAAATTCCAGAATTTATAAGTAGCTCAGAAAATGAGAAAAAAGTAATTTGTTGTTTTTACTCCTTCCTGACACCGTCAAGTTGCGATCCTGACGCCGTCAATTTATCACGACAAAAAGCGGTGCGATTTTGGAAAAATTCTGGAAAATTTACATCTTTAGAATCTGGAAAAATTTCTGCAAAACATCCATTATGACTCGATACAAGCATTTGACTCAAACAAACACACACATATATCTTTTAATTAATTGAAATTATCATGTTTACGTTTCTTTTGAAAACGTGTGTAATCCTCCCGACACTTATCCTTTATGTAAAATACCTTTATATGCAATTAAGACGAGGTTAAAACAAAATAAAGCATTTTTACAAATTTAAACATGAGAATAAGCAATCAATAAAAGATATATGATACTAACAAGCAAACAATTAAGCATGGGTTGCCTCCCACGAAGCGCTTTTCTTTATTTATGAGTCTTGTAGCTAGACTCGTAGTCGTGCTCCTACGCATGCCGATATAAGTAAGCCTATCCTTAACAATGTCATAAGGATAAAACTTATCATTTAAGTTCCTAGTAGTACGTTTGGTTTGATATACCTTTTCAAACTTCTCTCCATCGGGATCATAGATTGTTATCCTAATGTGCCACTCTCCATTACCATCACTAGGCGGTCTATCCCAATCCCATTTATGTTTAGGCTTCTCAACTTTCCACTTATTCATGACAAGGTTGACGAGCAAGCTTCCTAGGAACTCGGTCATCTTCCTAAATACTAAGGTGTCCTCGAACGGGTTCACTTCCATGTCCCTAGCCATTTCTTTTTCATGGAAAGTTGCTTTACTAGCAAAAGCTTCATCTAGGTAAAAAGGTCGTTGGGGACCTATGAGGTTCTTATCTATCCAAGGTCCATATCTAGAAGGCGTTCTATCCAACCTAATCTCATGTGGGATTTCCTCTTCTTTGTAATGCGTATGCTTTTGACATCGTAAATTGACCTAGCACTTCCCTCTCCTACCACTATCTTGGACATCTTACAATCGATGATGGCACTAGTGGTAGCTAAGAATCCTCTTCCTACTAGTTATGGGCATGTCGGGTCCTTATTCATGTCTAGCACATGGAAGTCGACCAAAGAGTCAACTCTCCCACGTGTACTACCATGTCTTTTATTATCCCTACCGGATATGCAACACTACCGTCCGCTAGACCTAAGATGGTTTCGTTGGTTCTATCTTACCTAAGTTAAGGCTTCTATGGAGGACAACGGAACAAGATTGATGCATGATCCTAAGTCGGCTAGAGCATCGAGAGGTTTGGAAGTTCCAAGCCTACGGAAGAGTAAATAGCCGGGATCGTCTAACTTCTTAGGTAGATTATTTACGCACAAAGGCGGACCCATGTTTTCAAGTTTAAGTTCTAACTCATATTTTTCTTTTAAAGCATTATAATAAGGTGCATGAGCTAAGACTTCAAGAACCGGTTTTTCTTGATGGAGTTCCTTGTACTCCTCCTCTAGATTAGGTTTGGGTTCTTGGTTGACGGGTTTCTCAAGAGTAGGTTCTACCAATGGTGCAGGGCCTTGGTATCTCATTTTGGATTGCTTGGAACCCTTGTTGATAGCATTTACCGAGTGAACCGTTGGGTGTGAGGGACATGGATGTGCACTCTCCCATGGTGAAAAAGAACATGAAGTCGACAAAATCGAATTCGCTTTTGGGTTCTTTATAGTATCACTTGGGAGTGCTCCAATTTCCCGGTCATTAAAGGCTTTTAAGAGGGCATCAAGCTTGTTTGTCATCTCGCCTTGTCTTCGCTTAAAATCAGCTTCAAGCTTAGTCAATCGAGTCTCTTGAGATGACATGAATCTAGATTCAATTGCCTCAAGATTAGTGGGGTTCCCGGTGTTTAGAGAATTGAACCTATTAGGTGGACTAGATGAGCTTTGGGGTGTGCTTGATTTTTGGTTCCACTTAAGGTTAGGGTGATTTCTCCATGAGGGGTTGTAAGAGTTTCCTAAGTTGTTTTGTTCGGGATTGAAAGTGTACCACTTCTCTCCCGCTCGTCCGGATGCTGCGTGGGCGTGGTTCGCAAAGCTTGTTCGAGGTCTTGTGCAATCACGAGTGTCATGGGGAATACTACATAACTCACAAGGTAGAGAGATTTTATTCACTTGATGCGAAGACTTAGGATTTTCGTGAGGAAATCATTAGAATTTAACTTGATCTTCAAGTTCGAGCATCCTACGGTCGGAAGGTTGTGAGTCAATGGGAGGCAAGGAGATTGCCTTAACGGTTTTGGGCAACTCACGGGGGTCATTCCAAATTTCGTTGTCATAGAGAGCAAGGTCCTCTATTATACCCCATGATTCTTCCGCGGTGAGATCACTAAGTTTTACACCGGCCGCTTGGTCAATGGATCGCTTAGTGGGGAAGTTGACATGATCATAGAAAAGTTGGACTTGAAGCCAAAGATCAATGTCGTGATGAGGGACTTTATGGAGTAAGTCCTTGAATCGAGTCCATGCTTCTTAGAGAGATTCACCTTGACGTTGTTGGAACATCAAGATGTCATTCCTAAGCTTAGTGGTTCTCCCCGGTGGGAAAAATTGAGCAAGGAAGCGAGAGGTGAGATCATCTCAACTTGAGATGGAGCCGGAGGGAAGTCGCTCAAGCCAATTACTAGCTTGGTCTCGTAGAGAGAATTGGAAGAGACGCAGACGCGTGGTCTCCCGAGTAGTAGCATCAAGGTCGATGGAATCGACAATTTTAAGGAAATCCTTAAGATGCTGATTAGGATCTTCGGAACGAAGTCCATGGAATGCACATCCGTTTTGCACCAACCGGATGGTGTCGGATTGCGGTAGTAGTTTGGGCTGGATCGGAAGCTCAATGGTGTTCCTATAGCCTAGGTGGCTTGGTCTCAGTATTCACCAAGAGTACGGGCTCTTGGCGGGTCATTTGGTGGTAGGTTGATGAATGGTGGTTGGTTATCACCTTCTATGATGAAAAGTGATGGGGTTACGAACAAAGGTTACGAAGAAGGGGGATAGACTACGAGGAAGCTAAAATTGAGAAAAAATTTACTTGATAGGAATCAAGCAAAGAAACCTAAACGAGGTTCACTACTAACTAGCTATTCTATTCCCCGGCATTGGCGCCAAAAACTTGATAACGCTACACGCGTCGTTCGGGGTCAAAGGAACTTCCTTTTCTTCGAGCAAGTTTTATAACACCCTAGGCAGTGAACCTAATCGTTGTAGTGTAGTATTAGGGTAAGCCACGGGTATTGATATCGTTCTCTAGGGGAATAGGAATGCTAGTGAGAAGTTACTACGCTAAGGTTGGGGTTGAGGAAGATTATTTTTTTATCTTTTTATATTTTTAAGAAAAGGAAAGGTACGAATCTCGGGGTTTGGATTTGGGGGTTGGTATTTCTACCGATTACTCTAATTATCTAATCTAAGGTGTATGTAGTCTATGTCTAATTATTGTGTGCTCGTATGATGGTTTAAAGATGTGTTTACTTAGGTTTTATTACTCCTTAATTAGCTCCTATTGATGGTTGAATTGTCACGTCCTTATTCTTAATCGCGTTGTGTGTCTAAAGTCGTAGGGTATGCTTTTATCCCTAACTCTTTGAAATTACCAAAGGGTCTTGTCTACAAAATCTCTAGGATTTATAAACTCTAACTCTAAGGTACTCTTTGGATGGTTTAGCCTACAACTACTCTAGGTGTTATAGTTTAAGGTTCACAAAGATTAATCAAGCATTAACTACACAACGAATGACCTATCGCATTACTAGATCATTAACAATTAAGATAAGAGACAACCAATCAATATTCAATAATTAAGTTTCATATTCCTAAGCAAACACACAAGTAAATTAGCGGGACATGGAGAACATGCAAGCATACACAAGTAATTGAAGACATAATTGAATTAAGGAAGTAAAACACTTATCTTGATGTAAGATAGGGTTTGGAACCCTAAAATACTATACAAGACGACCTTGGTTCGGGTTAGGTTTTACTCCAAAAGACTACACTGCGAAAACTAAAAATTAGGATTCTATATAAGATTACAATCGCGACGGCGTCACTTTATGAATTGTGACACCGTCGGGTACGCCATCATTAGGGTTTCGTCTTGGCCACGTTAGTCTTGCGGACGTCACCTTATGCTTGTGACGCCGTCCCTTCGATCTCGGCGCCGTCTGGATCAAATCTACGCCGTCTGGATCCGAAACTTTCGACAATTGTCCAGATATATTTTTATACTCATTTTAAGATTATAAAAGTTATATTATTAGTTTACCCGATGTTTTGAATTTATTTAGTACATATATTGTTAAAAATATATATTTACGACGGTTTACGTAATTTTGATACGATAATTATTTATTCACCCAATACTTGTGAGAAATGTAATTTTATAATTTTTATGACTTCAATATATTTTATTTTATTCCGTTAAAATCAATTTCTAGCCAACGCTATACATAATAACTAAATATATAAGCTTAGTTACTTAAATATCTACACTTAATAATACATTTTATTACAAAATGCAAACAAAGTCTTCAATCGATCCCATTTCCATGCCCCCCTCATTAGTCACTATGATGACTAGCCTAATTTGATCATATAAACTACAAGATTACCTTTATGCTAGATATTTTCTTACATTTTCAAGTATATTCATTCTTTTACTTACATAATATCGAAAAGCTAGGAAAATAGAACTTGTTCTCTTTTTCTTTTGGTGGATCGACCAACAACAACAACAAGGAGAAATCCATCATTCTTTTCCAAGATCAAGTATATTCAAGATCCATTTTGAGTACTAGTTAAGGTTTAGGATTAAAACCTTGAAGTGTAACTAAGTTTTCCATCACCAATTTCTCATAATCACTCAAGTAAGTGTTCTAAAGAATTTTCCTAATCTTACATACTTCTATTTGATCTATTTTTATGATTCTATTAGAAAAACATGCAAATATACTATGATCCATACCATTTTTATATGATTATTATTACTTATTATTAGTTTAAACTATCCTATAATTATTCCCATGAAACCTACCATTATTGATGAATTTTAGGAACCCATGACACCCTAAGAAGGTGTATGGTAGGTTTAGAATAGTGTTGGTGTTGATTGGAAGGGTTTAGAACAAGTATTACACTAGAAAAATCATTTTTCGACAACATATAATTAAGGGCTGTTCATTTTTGTAAAATATGGAAATTTCGACAGGTAATGGATTATTTTGGTTTATATTTTCAGAAAATAGACTTTAAAATGAAACCGTGGTCGCTTGAACGGGTTAAAAAGGATTTATAACGAAGAAGTTACGCTATTTTCAAGTTTAACGACGAAAACTAATTTTCTGAAAAATACAAGCTGTCAAGGGTTATTTAAGGGGCGAAAATGAGTTTTAAGCATTATCTAAATGAGTCGATTTATCAAAAATATATTATTATACATTAACACGAAACTAAGGATATATAGATCGTAGAAAACGAGCTTATAATGATCGAGATACAAGCATTTGAAAACCGACGTTCACAACTTATTTCCATCAGCTTTTACTAAAATATTTCCAAGTGTTGAAACTGTCTTTTCGGGTACCCATGTTTGGAGCCGTTTTTCTCAACGATCAAGTTGGTTTTGGTAAAATAGTATCTCTGAGGAAACGTTAGTTCACCCGGCCTATTTTCCAAAATGACCAGCCATTCCTCAAACAGAGTTCTAACAAGTAAAATCGACTACTCAAACTTTTCCGAAAACTACCCATAAACTACATTTTAGCTCGACTACCTCACTTCACCATTATTTTCTTTATGATTGGAACTCGTATGGATAAAATTTCGGTGTTATGACTTTTAGATAATGTTACAAGCTTTCTAAAACCATTGAGTTTGTTTCCTAACACTCGATATTCACTATTTTACGACTAACTTTGTGAGGCTACTTAGTCATTTTCATGAGTTGTCAAAGTATAATATTTTATGACGAAAACTATAAATTCTTGTTCTATTTCTAAACGACTATCGTGGGATGTTGTTCCAACATATATAAGCGTAAAGTATTTTATAACTTGACAAGACGTTATAAACTTATATTTCGACGATACACTTCATTTTCAAAATGTACTAGTGGTATGGATATCATATGAGTTTGCATGCGACATTGTTTCATGACTTACATTAGAACATATCATTCATATTAGGTTGCGATAGAGATCGCACCTTATTTGATGTATCTAATTTTGTCATCATAATCATTGCATCAAGTGAGTTCGTAGCCCACTTTTACTCGTTTAATTGTTTTATAAACTCTTGGGAGATACATGCTCAACTACTTGCTTTTACTTTACACTTATATGAACTTAAATAACTGTTGTTTCACTACTTATGCTAGTAAGTAGATTATGCCCGAACTAAATTGATTACTATGTTATGAACACTATTATTTGAACCTTTTGACATATAGTTGAACTCTTTTAACTTGTAAAGGACCCTTTTGATATATCATGAACTTGTTTGATGTGATTTTAAACACTTTGACTATTTTGAACCTTTTGATATTATTTGAGCTCTTTGACTGTTTTGAACTTTTGAACTCGACTTAAACTCTTGAACTTAATTACGACATTATGACTTGTTTGAACTTATTGAATCGTCGTGCTATGACCTAAAAGTCTCGCCTTATTGGTAGGCGTGCAAAGTCTCCCTATGTGAGCAGAGCAACACTATAAAGTCTCCCGATAGCGCTACACGCTCGTTCGAGGTCAAAGGAACTTCCTTTTCTTGAGCAAGTTTTATAACACCACAGCGTGAACCTAATCGTTGTAGTATAGTATTAGGGTAAGCCACGGGTATTGATATCGTTCTCTGGGGAATAGGAATGCTAGTGAGAAGTTACTACGCTAAGGTTGGGGTTGAGGAAGATTATTTTTTTATCTTTTTATATTTTTAAGAAAAGGAAAGGTACGAATCTCGGGGTTTGGATTTGGGGGTTGGTATTTCTACCGATTACTCTAATTATCTAATCTAAGGTGTATGTAGTCTATGTCTAATTATTGTGTGCTCGTAGATGTGTTTACTTAGGTTTTATTACTCCTTAATTATCTCCTATTGATGGTTGAATTGTCACGTCCTTATTCTTAATCACGTTGTGTGTCTAAGGTAGTAGGGTATGCGTTTATCTCTAACTCTTTGAAATTACCAAAGGGTCTTGTCTACAAAATCTCTAGGATTTATAAACTCTAACTCTACGGTACTCTTTGGATGGTTTAGCCTACAACTACTCTAGGTGTTATAGTTTAAGGTTCACAAAGATTAATCAAGCATTAACTACACAACGAATGACCTATCGCATTACTAGATCATTAACAATTAAGATAAGAGACAACCAATCAATATTCAATAATTAAGTTTTATATTCCTAAGCAAACACACAAGTAAATTAGCGGGACATGGAGAACATGCAACATACACACAAGTAATTGAAGACATAATTGAATTAATGAAGTAAAACTTATCTTGATGTAAGATAGGGTTTGGAACCTAAAATCTTGTACAAGACGCCTTAGTACGGGTTAGGTTTTACTCCAAAGACTACACTGCTGAAAACTAAAAATTCGGATTCTATATATAAGATTACAATCGCGACGACGTCACTTTATGAATTGTGGCGCCGTCGTCGCCGTCGTTAAGGTTTCGTCTTGGCCACGTTAGTCTTGCGACGGCGTCACCTTATGCTTGTGTTGTCCCTTGATCTCCTGCGACGTGCGGATCAAATCTAGGCCGTCGAGTTGCGACGACCTACTCTTTTAAAGCTGACACCGTCACTTGAATATAAGCAATTTGGCTCTTGGTAGTCACAAAAGTGCTCGACGGCGTCGCGAGATAACACTGACGCCGTCCCTTGTATTTTAGCGACTTGAGTGTCTCGATTCTTGACTTTGGCCATTTTCTTCGTATATCCGCCTTTTCATCCAAATGATTGCCATTCCACAATTTGCCTTCAAGAGACCTAAAAAGTGAAAAGGAGCGATATTAAGTAACAACGGATACAAAGTGATCAAATAAAGGCTTAAACGACCCTCAAAATGGTACCTTTTAAATCCTTATCAAATATCCCTACACTTGGTATTTGCTTGTCCTCAAGCAAATGTGCTTTTAATTAATTTATAAGTTAGGGGTCATGAAGCATTGGTTTAAAACAATCCACAACACATATAAGCCCATAAAAGTCATAACAAGCACGAAAATTATATACTAGCACCTCACATAGGGTGTTTGGATACTACATCTCTCGGTGTATATGAAATATAACAAGTTGAAATGGAAGATAAACACTCATTAACCGGTCCTAGTACATAGATTACCATAGGCTTGAGACTAGATCAAACCTCCATCGCTTTGGCGTAAGCACCTAGGAAAGACTATCAAAGAGGTCTTTTAAAGGGTTGAATGTTAGGCTTACGGTAGGGAAACAAAGGGTTTGGTGGGATAGGCTATTTAGTGGTGGCAAGTCAAAAATCTTTATGTTACAAGCATACGAAGAATGGCGTTGCTAAGCCAAGACTCGACACTCTAAACTCTAGATAACTGAAACAAACAAACATGATATCCCTATACTTGAGTTTTTATTACTCTAACACTAATTTGACCCGAATTGAAAAGATCAAAACATTTGGAGTACATTATTACGCAATTAAAGGGAATTTGAATTTAACGTTCCCTTCCCGTCATTTCATAAACCTTAACTTTTCCCATGAGTCCCAATCGTCCCAAAACTATATACAAAGGATATGACTCGACTTAGCAACTTATGCAAGCAACTAGATAATTGAACTAAGGGTTTTTAGGGTGATAACAATGATGCACTAAAAGTGAGTGCATACAAGGTAGGCTAAGGCGATTTGGGTGTACATTTGGGGGTGGGGTGTAAACAATGCTCTTCATTGATATTCCGGAAAACCGAAACATCACGAGAACCGCGAAAAGGATAGGCTCGAGGGGTTAACTAGGGTATCGTGTACTAAAGATGAGTACAACGCAAGGGTGTGGGGAATTACTCAACCAATGTGGAAGAAGTAATTATATTACGGGTATCAAACAAGGGTTATCCTAATGCCTCTTATCATTTAGTTATTCCTAACTACACAAGTGTAGTCTTACTAGCGATCTCGGGATGCATCACAAAAAGTTCTAGAATCTAATATACTACGGTTCACACTCTAAGCAATAAAGATGAATGCTTTAATTCCTACTAATCTAAAGCGATCCTCGCATTTTGGGTGGAATTTAGGTGGTAAAGGGTTTTGTGCTAGTCATGTAACTACCTATCCGTAAGGCGCTTTTGTTAAGACTAATGGCCCACTCCTATATGTCATGAAAATTTTAAATTTGGTGCCAAAATTACCCTAACCGACATTTTCTCATGGTTTATTACACAAATACAATTGGACAAAGCAAATAATCAAGGATAAGCATAGTTTCAAAGTTCCGTTTTATTTTCCTCCCTACACTTAAACCGAACATTGTCCCCAATGTTCCCAGAAGTATCAAAGTTATGATAATAGAAGGTAATAAAAGCGAAAGAAACTAATACTCCCACGATTAGCTCGGTATGATCCGTGTGTGAAGTATTGGTTAAATCCTTTCCAAGAAGAATGTATCGTGAAAAGCTCCTTCCAACCTTATGTATCTTCTTCTCGATAAATAAAACACCGCACACTTGAAGAAAATAGGCGAAATCTTCGCGTAAAATCGTGGTAATAATATATATAAGACTCTATTAAACTAGGATATAATGCTTATGGAATGGATGTTTACTGAAATTTTTGGAAAATCAAGACACGGAAAATTCGAATTTATAAGTAGCTCGAAAAATGAGAAAAAGTAATTTGTTGTTTTACTCCTTCACGACACCGTCAAGTTGCGATCTGACGCGTCGGTTATCGACAAAAAGCGGTGCGATTTTGGAAAAATTCGGAAAATTTACATCTTTAGAATCGGAAAAATTTACGCAAAACATCCATTATGACTCGATACAAGCATTTGACTCAAACAAACACACATATATCTTTTAATTAATTGAAATTATCATGTTTACGTTTCTTTTGAAAACGTGTAATCCTCCGACACTTATCCTTTATGTAAAATACCTTTATATGCAATTAAGACGAGGTTAAAACAAAATAAAGCATTTTTACAAATTTAAACATGAGAATAAGCAATCAATAAAAGATATATGATACTAACAAGCAAACAATTAAGCATGGGTTGCCTCCCACGAAGCGCTTTTCTTTATTTATGAGTCTTGTAGCTAGACTCGTAGTCGTGCTCCTACGTACCGATATAAGTAAGCCTATCCTTAACAATGTCATAAGGATAAAACTTATCATTTAAGTTCCTAGTAGTACGTTTGGTTTGATATACCTTTTCAAACTTCTCTCCATCGGGATCATAGATTGTTATCCTAATGTGCCACTCTCCATTACCATCACTAGGCGGTCTATCCCAATCCCATTTATGTTTAGGCTTCTCAACTTTCCACTTATTCATGACAAGGTTGACGAGCAAGCTTCCTAGGAACTCGGTCATCTTCCTAAATACTAAGGTGTCCTCGAGCGGGTTCACTTCCATGTCCCTAGCCATTTCTTTTCATGGAAAGTTGCTTTACTAGCAAAGCTTCATCTAGGTAAAAGGTCGTTGGGGACCTATGAGGTTCTTATCTATCCAAGGTCCATATCTAGAAGGCGTTCTATCCAACCTAATCTCATGTGGATTTCCTCTTCTTTGTAATACGTATGCTTTTGACATCGTAAATTGACCTAGCACTTCCTCTCCTACCACTATCTTGGACATCTTACAATCGATGATGGCACTAGTGGTAGCTAAGAATCCTCTTCCTACTAGTTATGGGCATGTCGGGTCCTTATTCATGTCTAGCACATGGAAGTCGACCAAAGAGTCAACTCTCCCTCGTGTACTACCATGTCTTTTATTATCCCTACGGATATGCAACACTACCGTCCGCTAGACCTAAGATGGTTTCCGTTGGTTCTATCTTACCTAAGTTAAGGCTTCTATGGAGGACAACGGAACAAGATTGATGCATGATCCTAAGTCGGCTAGAGCATCGAGAGGTTTGGAAGTTCCAAGCCTACGGAAGAGTAAATAGCCCGGATCGTCTAACTTCTTAGGTAGATTATTTCCACAAAGGCGGACCCATGTTTTCCAAGTTTAAGTTCTAACTCATATTTTTCTTTTAAAGCATTATAATAAGGTGCATGAGCTAAGACTTCAAGAACCGTTTTTCTTGATGGAGTTCCTTGTACTCCTCCTCTAGATTAGGTTTGGGTTCTTGGTTGTGGGTTTCTCAAGAGTAGGTTCTACCAATGGTGCGAGGCCTTGGTATCTCATTTTGGATTGCTTGGAACCCTTGTTGATAGCATTTACCGAGTGAACAGTTGGGTGTGAGGACATGGATGTGCACTCTCCCATGGTGAAAAAGAACATGAAGTCGACAAAATCGAATTAAGCTTTTGGGTTCTTTATAGTATCACTTGGGAGTGCTCCAATTTCCGGTCATTAAAGGCTTTTAAGAGGCATCAAGCTTGTTTGTCATCTCGCCTTGTCTTCGCTTAAAATCGACTTCAAGCTTAGTCAATCGAGTCTCTTGAGATGACATGAATCTAGATTCAATTGCCTCAAGATTAGTGGGGTTCCGGTGTTTAGAGAATTGAACCTATTAGGTGGACTAGATGAGCTTTGGGGTGTGCTTGATTTTTGGTTCCACTTAAGGTTAGGGTGATTTCTCCATGAGGGGTTGTAAGAGTTTCCTAAGTTGTTTTGTTCGGGATTGAAAGTGTACCACTTCTCCCGCTCCGTCGATCTGGCGTGGGCGTAGTTCGCAAAAGCTTGTTCGAGGAGTCTTGTGCAATCACGAGTGTCATGGGGAATACTACATAACTCACAAGGTAGAGAGATTTTATTCACTTGATGCGAAGACTTAGGATTTTCGTAGGAAATCATTAGGAATTTAACTTGATCTTCAAGTTCGAGCATCCTACGGTCGGAAGGTTGTGAGTCAATGGGAGGCAAGGAGATTGCCTTAACGGTTTTGGGCAACTCACGGGGGTCATTCCAAATTTCGTTGTCATAGAGAGCAAGGTCCTCTATTATACCCCATGATTCTTCCGCGGTGAGATCACTAAGTTTTACACCGGCCGCTTGGTCAATGGATCGCTTAGTGGGAAGTTGACATGATCATAGAAAAGTTGGACTTGAAGCCAAAGATCAATGTCGTGATGAGGGACTTTATGGAGTAAGTCCTTGAATCGAGTCCATGCTTCTTAGAGATTCACCTTGACGTTGTTGGAACATCAAGATGTCATTCTAAGCTTAGTGGTTCTCCCGGTGGGAAAAATTGAGAAAGGAAGCGAGAGGTGAGATCATCTCAACTTGAGATGGAGCCGGAGGAAGTCGCTCAAGCCAATTACTAGCTTGGTCTCGTAGAGAGAATTGGAAGAGGCAGACGTGGTCTCCCGAGTAGTAGCATCAAGGTCGATGGAATCGACAATTTTAAGAAATCCTTAAGATCTTGATTAGGATCTTGAACGAAGTCCATGGAATGCACATCCGTTTTGCACCAACCGGATGGTGTCGGATTGCGGGCCGTAGTTTGGGCTGGATCGGAAGCTCAATGGTGTTCCTATAGCCTAGGTGGCTTGGTCTCGAGTATTCACCAAAGTACGGGCTCTTGGCGGGTCATTTGGTGGTAGGTTGATGAATGGTGGTTGGTTATCACCTTCATGATGAAAAGTGATGGGGTTACGAACAAAGGTTACGAAGAAGGGGATAGACTACGAGGAAGCTAAAATTGAGAAAAATTTACTTGATAGGAATCAAGCAAAGAAACCTAAGCGAGGTTCACTACTAACTAGCTATTCTATTCCCGGCATTGGCGCCTAAAACTTGATAACGCTACACGCGTCGTTCGGGTCAAAGGAACTTCCTTTTCTTGAGCAAGTTTTATAACACCTAGGCGATGAACCTAATCGTTGTAGTGTAGTATTAGGGTAAGCCACGGGTATTGATATCGTTCTCTGGGGAATAGGAATGCTAGTGAGAAGTTACTACGCTAAGGTTGGGGTTGAGGAAGATTATTTTTATCTTTTATATTTTTAAGAAAAGGAAAGGTACGAATCTCGGGGTTTGGATTTGGGGTTGGTATTTCTACGATTACTCTAATTATCTAATCTAAGGTGTATGTAGTCTATGTCTAATTATTGTGTGCTCGTATGATGGTTTAAAGATGTGTTTACTTAGGTTTTATTACTCCTTAATTAGCTCCTATTGATGGTTGAATTGTCACGTCCTTATTCTTAATCGCGTTGTGTGTCTAAAGTCGTAGGGTATGCTTTTATCCCTAACTCTTTGAAATTACCAAAGGGTCTTGTCTACAAAATCTCTAGGATTTATAAACTCTAACTCTAAGGTACTCTTTGGATGGTTTAGCCTACAACTACTCTAGGTGTTATAGTTTAAGGTTCACAAAGATTAATCAAGCATTAACTACACAACGAATGACCTATCGCATTACTAGATCATTAACAATTAAGATAAGAGACAACCAATCAATATTCAATAATTAAGTTTCATATTCCCTAAGCAAACACACAAGTAAATTAGCGGGACATGGAGAACATGCAAGCATACACACAAGTAATTGAAGACATAATTGAATTAAGGAAGTAAAACACTTATCTTGATGTAAGATAGGGTTTGGAACCTAAAATACTATACAAGACGACCTTGGTTGGGTTAGGTTTTACTCCAAAAGACTACACATGAAAACTAAAAATTAGGATTCTATATATAAGATTACAATCGCGACGGCGTCACTTTATGAATTGTGACACCGTCGGGTCGCCGTCATTAGGGTTTCGTCTTGGCCACGTTAGTCTTGCGGCGGCGTCACCTTATGCTTGTGACGCCGTCCCTTCGATCTCTGACGCCGTCGGATCAAATCTAGGCCGTCCGAGTTGCGACGACCTACTCTTTTAAAGCGACACCGTCACTTGAAAATAAGCAATTTGGCTCTTGGTAGTCACAAAAGTGCTCGACGTCATGAGATAACACTGGACGCCGTCCCTTGTATTTTAGCGACAGAGTGTCTCGATTCTTGACTTTGGCCATTTTCTTCAGATATCCGCCTTTTCGTCCAAATAAGTGCCATTCCGGCAATTTGCCTTCAAGAGACCTAAAAAGTGAAAAGGAACGATATTAAGTAATAATGGATACAAAAGTGATCAAATAAGGGCTTAAACGACCCCTCAAAATGGTACCTTTTAAATCCTTATCATCTCCCTATGTGAACGGAGCAGCACTATAAAGTCTCCCATGTTCAGAGCAGCACTATAAAGTCCCCTTATTCGGAGCAGTCTTTATTTATTTTATATGTGGTGCTATATTGTGATCTATTATGACAACGTATACTTGACTACTAGACATACTACTTTTGGCGGTGGGTTGTGAACACACAAAGTTGCAAGTTTTGTATGGGCGGAACTTGGGCCGAGTGGATTTACAATGCCTTTGCTTTGTGGACTATTCTAAATGACCAAAAACTTTGCCTTTACTGCATGAACGTTCTTTAAAAGCTTTACATGTTAAACAAACTCTATGAACTCACTCAACCATTGTGTTGACACTTTTAGCATGTTTTATCTCAGGTATCTAAGGCATTTACTTCATGGCATGCATGTGGACTTATCATAGAGTCGCGGTGATGACGCGTCTCACATATATTATATGCACTTAACGATTGTTTGATTGTAACAAACTCATTTTGGTACATTGGAAATCTTTTGGGACCTATGCTTTGTAAACTCTGATTATTTTACTCAATCAAACGATATTTTCAAAATGACACTTTAGGTCGTTCGATATAACTGTAACTTTGATGCTATGACAGTCATCCCCAGGTATTCCATTCCGCTCGGGTGTGACACAATTGCTTCTTCAACTCTAACAACTCAACTGGTGCCATACGATATGGAGCCTTAGAAATGGGTTCGGCACCTGGAATCAAATCTATACTGAATTCGACCTCACGCTCGGGTGGTAAACCCGGAAGTTCCTTAGGAAACACATCATGGAATTCACAAACAATTGGATGACTCTCGATACGAGGACCATCGACAGAAGTATCTTTGATTGAGGCCATAAATCCTTCACAACCATGTGAAAGTAACGAACGAGCTTTCATAGCGGAGATGATTTTAACAGACTTACCAGGCTGAGAACCCTGGTAAACGAATTCAGGAGCATATAGATTACCAAAAATAACACGCTTGGTATGACAATCGATAGTCGCCCGATGCTCGGACAACCAATCCATACCCAAGATAACGTCAAAATCATACATATCCAATGGAAGCAAATTAGCTGGACGAATTTTATCGTCAAAGCGGAGAGGACATTGCTGATACTCGTGATTAATAATCATGGAATTCTTCATAGGAGTTGAAATGGAAAGAGCATAGTCTAATGGTGTTGCTGGAGTATTCAAAATTTTAGCAACCGAAATAGATATTACCGAATGTGTAGCACCCGTATCAAATAAAGCATATAAAGCACGATCATATAAAATGATTACTAATTCATCTGCTGAGAGTATGTTAAAATTTGTCAATTGGTGTACATAATTGTAACAACCCGTAATTTTTCATAAGGTAAAATGACTATTGTTAGGAATTGGAAATTCCATGTTAAAGTGTCGATCACCCAAATTATGGTCTAGCATATGTTAGCTCGTAGAAGTGTCGTTATTTACGTTATTTAGTAGTTTATTAGTTAGTTTATGGCGTAGATTAGCGTAGTGTAACACCGTGGAGGAAGGACGGGTCTTTACCCATCGTGTATGCGATCCACGATCCGATAGGAGGCGTATCTTGTGTAACTATAAATACCCTTCCATCCATGGAAGGGTGGTGCTTCTCATAATCTAACCTTTCATTTGTAAACCAAGTCTCTACCAAGAACACCCATCCCTTTACTTTCTCTCTCTAAATGGCTAACTTGTATTTCCATCATCCAAGACCACCCGAATCATCAAACACAATAAATATTACGATCCTACAAATGGTACCAGAGCCAAGGTTATTGTGTTTTGATGATGTATTGTGGTTTGAATCGTGTTTGTGACTGTTTTTTTTGCACTATTTTGTTGGTCGGAATTTTTCCGTCTATTATTTTGGTCATAAACAGTTTTTAACAGTATTGATGTATCTTTATTTGGTCTAATATTAAAAGTCTTTTGGGTTATTCAAAGTTTAGCATCTGTTTTGGTGTCCAGTTTTGTTGGTCCAAACAGCAGTAAAATAAGTGACTTTTTGTTACCGAGTAAGCGTTATATCATGAGGTCAAACCATCTGATTTGAAGTCAAATTGGGTCATAAGATGAGTTATTTATGCATTTTTCTGGGTTTACAATCTGGTCATGTTCTGGTGGTCAAAACGGGTATAAAGCAGTTTTTTTTGTCATATTTTCTGGGTTTATAAGAAGCTGGTCGGAATACTTGGTCGAACAATGCTGGAATAAAGTCATATACTCTACCTAGCGACTTGTCTTTACAAGTTTGCTACTTGTGATGAAATGAAGTTAGCAACTTGCTCTAACTCGCTTTCTTTAAGGCGACTTGTTTGCAGCATGAAGTGGCGACTTGTATCAAGAAAAAATGAAGCGACTAGTCCTATTTTCTGGTGGCGGTTTGATTTTTGAGTCAAACTGATACAAGTTGGTGACTTGTACAAAATTTGGCGACTTGTATACAAGTTAGTGACTTGTATACAAGTTAGCGACTTGTATACAAGTTAGCGACTTACATACAAGTTAGCGACTTGTTGGTTATACTCATGATTCTAAAAGTATCGACTTGACTTAATAGAAAGGATGAAAGAAGAAGAAACGACTGTTAAGACCATGACCACAAAACCAAATACCAGGACTCACACATCTCGACCTCTGTTTAATCCATCATTGGTCCAAGTAAAATTAATATCGAGAAGACCCAAACCTTTAACAGCTCCGACAATATCATCCAACAAAACCTGAATCTAATCTAGACTCACCCCAAGACCCTCACAATCACTCTCATTCTCCTACTCTCATTCAATCAACAAGATGACTCGAATTAAATTAAAAACGATCTCAGAAACGATTCAAGATGTCATCTTTTAGAGATATTTTTTTCTTGAAACCTTATCATCATTGATCCATTTATGTACGAAGTCAAAGCCACATGATAATATTCGAAATTGAAAGAAAGACCAAAAACCAATAGGTTTCAATCATCTCTTTGTTTCGATTGTTGTCAATAATATAAAATGATACATCAATTGCAACCTACCCGAGACCCTCTTAGGGATCTTGAAGCTGCAGGAACGAGACCCTCTTAACTAGCTCATATGGTTCATTTCTTTGTGAATATGTTTGTGTTTGTATGTTGCGATCTCTGGTGTATAATAAGGGTTTATGAGATTGATGGATTGTAGTCTTGAGAGAAGAGAATTTTATTGTGGAGTAAGCAGATTTGTGAGAAAATGGAGCGTATTTTTTTCTCTCAGATTCATTTTGGGTGAAACAGATAAGGTGGGGGCGTGTTATTATCACAAGTGTGGTTTAGGTTTAGGGTTAAGTGGTATGTGAGTAGTTATATATCCGGTTTTTAATGGTCTAATGGATCGGGTATATTTAATTCGTATACTGGGCCTTATGTTTCAATCATTGGTGGACTGTGATGGACTGGTTTATAACTTATGTTTAGCACATGTTATCGGAATTTTGAACAAATCTAAATGATGGGTTGGTTGATTTTGAACAAGTCCAAATGATATCCGAATTTTTGTGGCTACACAAATTTTTTTAATAATAACAATATTTGATATTAAAAGTAGGAGTATATTTGGTATTAAGTATTTTACGGAGGGATACAAAATTCACGGCTTGAGCGAAAAAGTGAAAAATGACTACGGAGTTTTTGCATGGTGTTACGTATGAGATATTAGCCGTATCGGGTTATCTTCATGTGTGATCACTACTATTAGCCGTTGAATCAATGGAGGTTCAATTTCAGCAATTCCCATGAGATATTCGATGTCACATAATGACAATGATACTTCACATTCAAAGCAATATCTTTCAAGAATCTTCAGCGTCAGTCATGACTTTTTAAGATGTTTGCTTTTGATAAGAACTTCTCGTGCAAATGGTCGTACACGTTATGATGCTTCCGAAAGTTCAAAACCATCATGGGGGAGAAACGTGTACTTTGATGTGTTACGGTTAACCTCCATGGAAAAGCAGTTTAATACTACTTGACTTAGTATGGTTTGTGAAGTTGTCTACATATGGGTATAGAATTGTTGATAATGATGATGAATTGATGATGAACCGCTACATGTTCCCCTAAAACAAATATTCACCGAAACCAAAGTTGTCATAACACATTCAAGCTGACATTGTTTACGGTTTTGTCTTGATTTTGTAAAACCCCGCGAAAGAACCTATTTCTCGGTTTAAATCATAGACTTGTAAAATCCCGTAACAATGGAAACATCCTGATAATAGTAAGGTGCATTTCTGGATCTATATTACGGTTTATTCTTGGTTCTTATAAAATCCCACGAAAGAAACTATTTCTCGGTTTAAACCATAGAATTGTAAAATCCCGTAATGATGGAACCATCCTGGAGAAAGGAAAGTGTATTTCGGGATCTTATCTGACGCTGGTGCTACGGTTTCTGCTTCAAAGAAGGGATAAAAGGGTGTACTTCATGAATTGGGTGTGTGTTTGGATTGTCTTCATAGCAGTTTGGTTATTACAAGGTTTTACGGGGTTATGTACTTTCAACCATTGATGTGCTGGTTGTGTACAAGTTTTAAATTTATAAAAGGTGAATTACCAATATTACCAATAACACATACGAGCAAGTATACTCGTCCGTTATAGCAAGATTATGAAGGTAAGTCAGGATCGTTCGCAGGGATTTGAGTGAATCTAAGCACAAGTTTGAATTAACGGAGTCTATCCAAAACATATAACAAAGCAAATAGATATAATGAAATTCAGATGGTTAAAAACTACACTTGCTTAAACTAGTTTCATATCCTAGATTAATGTGATTGTGTTAACCTCTTAACATGTTGGTTATGATAATTAGTTGGTGTACTAATCTATTGTTCTTACAAGTTAAACTTTGATCAAGAGTTTAGTTCATAAAAACAAGCATTAAGTCTAGCCAATCAATTCAAGTTTCATAAGTCTACATACATAAACTTAAACACAAAAACATCCACTTGTTCATCAAATTGCTTAAGAAATGGTCAATACAAAAGGTAACCGATCATAGACAAAAGGCTACAATTGATTCTCAACAACTAATCTTATGACCATTTAGATGTTTCCAACCAATCCAATTTGATAATCAAAAAGCGTTTCAATTACAACCACACCTTAGTTCCTTTGTATAATCAAGAATAATGGGTAAAAATAATCATCCATAGACAAAATGATTATGACTAGTTGAATAACAATAAGTTCTTTCGACCCCAACGATTACTATCAATTAGCCAAACTTGATTAACAAATGTCACTATGAAACTTTAGCACAATTGGATCTTAGAATCAACTTAAAATTGAATTAAAACACGTTAACACAACCACTAACTTATCATATGATAATCAACATCATTTAAGCAAGTGCATAAAGAAACTAGCCACTCATAGCAAACATAAACATAAACTCAGAACTTTGAAAATTAGAAAACATGATTAAAGGTCTTACAATGATTGAAATGAGATTACAAATGATGTAGTAATGATGCCTCAAGTATTGGTGATGACTTCTTGATGGTTTGACCTCCAAATGATGACTTCTTGGACCTCAAAGTTTCACGGAACTTAATGGACGAATTTAAGGTTTGAGAGAGTAGTAGTGGTGGTAAGATAGGTGTGAGAAGATCTCTCAAGTTGTGGTGTATGAAATGAGGTTGTAAAGGCCTCTATTATACTACTTCCAAGGCTAGGGGTTATAAATGCATTTCTTGGTCACCAAGGAGCTTGGAAGGGACTAGAAGACATGTAGGAATGACCTAGAATCATTTGGAATAAGTTTGGAACCTTAGTAATGGAAAAATGGTCAACAGGACCTCCAACGGATCCGGTTGAGCTCCAACCGTTCGGTTGGTCTTCGTGACCATTCTCCAACCGGATCCGGTTGCGGGGCTCGACCGATCGGTTGGATCAAAATCACAAAAAGTCATAGCAGTAAAGTTGTAGATCTTTCTCTTAGCTTTCAGTGGCCGTGAACCGGGGGTCAAACGGAGTCCGTATGCAAAAGATATGGCCAAAATGGTGAAGGTGTGTCGGGAACAACGAGGCTTCCAATATCTTTTCGTTTAAGCTTCTTTTCTTCATTTCTTTCTCGTTTTCCTTCTTGAAATTTATTCTTGAGTCTTTGGACCACTAACTTGATGACTTTATCTTCTCGAATATACTCCACAAGTCTTGCTTTGGTCGGGAATTCTTCATATATGGAGAAATCTTCGTATTTTACTTCTTTTTCCGTCTTTTCTCCACTTTCCTGTACTTGGCTACAAATGAACTAGCAAACGCACTTTGATACGATTAAGAAACAAAAGCATATGATTATAACCAAATAACATACATAAAACACGGATAACGCTATTAAAAACATGCACATTTGAGCGTTATCAAATTCCCCACACTTAAACTTTGCTTGCCTCAAGCAAATCTAGGAAAAACATCCACCGGTACAAGATCGTGATTATGAAAATGTGATGCAAATCAACCAAGTATAAATACGAGAGATGATTCATCAATTATGCTTTATAAAGGTGAAACATCAAGATGTTTGACAATACTTAATGATTTTCTTGCATGATTAACATTTCAGAACACCTCACGAAAAAGGAACGAAATATAATTCACTCAATCACTCATTTTTAGTGGAGTAACAAGATAAATCACACTCATTGCTCAGTTATGATTAGATTATTACCATAAGCTTGTACAAGAAACAAAACTCCACTGACATGGCGTGAGCACCAAGTAAAAACATCTAAAGAGGGATTTTATTCGGGTTATAATGATATGGCTAAGGGTTAAGGGTATGGATAAGGCATGGGAATGTTATGAAATTGGTGTTAAAATAAAAATGAAATCAAGTCTAATACCCATGTTGCTAGCTACCAAACATTCCACGAACCAAATAAACGATTATAGCTTTGCTTTCTTCTTTTCCACTTTCCACGACTTTTTGCTTTGCCATGACAATTGTTCTTGATCATAGCACATTGGCTATTATTTCCATACTTTCAACACAATTTTTTAACAGAACATAACGCATGGCTCAATCAATCACATAAGATGTGGTACTCATAATCATTTGAACAATCTTTACTTTCCAGGTAACTAGCAACCAACTGTTAGACATTGATACGGGATAGGCTAAGGTTTAAAGTGTAAAATCTTTTGTATTTTACGGGTGAAGCAAAATGAAAGGGATGCTCGGAAGGTGTAACTAGTGCTAAAATGAGCACTACAAATGGGTCCATGTGGTGGTTAACTAACCAATGAGGCTAGCTAATATATCATTAGATGTAAAATGGAAGGCCATTTGGGTTAAATCCTAAGGTGCCTCTTTATCACACGAATTCACTTATATCGCACGAATGCAATCTCACCTGCGGCGCGTAATGATTTACAAGCACAAGTTCTAGAATAAATAAAATCACCCACACACATAGAAAAAGATCCAAGCATAAAAGATGTATGCTAATAAGAAATAGGCTCAAATCCTCACAATTTAGTGGAAAGGGGTATAATATGTGCTAGCAAATGTTTATCCCGAATGGATTGCAATAGTAATCGAACACATCTCAAGTTTCGAGATATTACCAATTTTACCGATGGAATGATCCAGTTATTCTAATAGATAATCCTAAAAGTGTAAAAACAACTAGATCACAAGGGCAAACAAAATTTTAATTTTAAACATGAAAACTCTAATTTTATTCCTATTCACCCCCCACACTTAAGTTAGACATTGTCCTCAACGAAAAACGAACTTCAAAGTATAGAAATAGGGAAAATAGAGATGAAACCAGATATTTCAACGAGTTTATCAGCTTAAAATTCTTTCTTCATTCTAAGCGTCCTTTGGAGAAATCATCACTGCACATAATCTTATAAACGAACAAAGGTTTTATTAAAAGGATGGCACCCCGACACTTAAGTTCAACCGAAGGTTTAAACTTTGGGAGTGACCATAGAAAATCAAAACACACGGGTTGCCTCTCGAAGCGCTTGATTTATTACTGAGTCATCACCTAACTCGAATCTTCCCTGGTTAGGATACTTTGACCATCTGGTTCAAATGGAATTTCGGCTCTTAAGCGTTGAGGGTATGGAATCTTTGGTTTGTACTCCACAATGGATGGGAATACATTTGATTCTTTTGGTTCGACCATGGTACGATCTCTTTTCGTTATTTGAGCGTTTGGTCAATTTCATTAGAAAAGAGGGCAGGTGGCGGATCTTTTTGATTTTTCAGATGGTCATTGGATTTTCCACTCCCAGTGAATATGGCATCCACATTCTCAAGGTGAGATGTAGGAGGTGGCTTAGTCCTACCGTTTTGATTTAAAGAAACTGGATTTTGTTGTTCAGACCATTTGTCTATCTTTCTTTCCAGTTCTCCATTCCAGTTGCCACTGGTTTTGAACTTCTCATCACCAACATGATTTGGAAATAAATTGCATTCGGAACTTTTTAATTGCGTCATTGGGATATGCATGGTGCAATCCTCAAGAAAAGGTAACACGGTTGGTGAGTTAGACATGATTTGGTTCAGATTTGGCGTGGTTGGAATGTGCTCGGTCTCGTCCTCTTGATAAATTCATCCTCACCCTTATCGTTCTCGTATTGAATTGAGGTTGGTTTGTAGACAAATTCATGTCTCGAGTTGGAATCGTGGTGTAAGGAAGAGATTCGGCGTGATGGACTTCATTTCCTTACTTAATCTTTCTATCCTCCTCTCCAGTCTTGGCTTATCGCTTGTTGGTTCCTTCTTCCTTGATCGACTTTATGTTCCAATTCAACCAACAGGTTCGTCATATTCTCATTGGCTTTTGTTTGACCGCCATCCATTCTCTCATCATCTCCTCCGGTGAGGTTTCAGGTGTATTGAAATGTTGTGATGGATGTGGTATCGTATTCCATGGTTGATATCGAGGAGATGTATGGGTTGGGATGTGGTATGGAAAGGAGTACGAATTTATGGAATTTTGGTGGTGATATCCTTCGTGATATCCTTCATGTTGGACGTGGTTTAATTCTATGGGATTACACATCGGCGTATCATCCTCAACATCGTATTTTGAAGCGTGGTGATTATTTCGCAGTTCCATCATCTCTCTCCGTATGCTTATGAATTGGGTATCGATGTTTGTGGAGAGAGCTTCGAATTTCTCAATCAATGAGGCATGATCGATATTGATGTTGCTTCCAGCAGCGGAAACAACGATATTCTGATTGGAATCGTTCGAGAAACCACTACTTGTGAAGATAGCGTTGACATACTCGTTTCTTGTTAGTGGTGGATGGTACGTCTTATCATTTGATGGTTTTGGGTTGGATTGGGTATTACTTGGCAATGAACCGGATGGTCTAGAGGAATGTTGGTGGAAAATCGCAAACTTGTTTTCAAGATCTTGGATAGATGCTTGATGATTTTTACATCCTTGCTCAACTTTGGCTTTGAGATTGAAAAATTGATTTTTATAAAATCATTTGCGATTTTGAGCGACCACAAATTCTCTCATGGTTTTCTCGAATTCGATTTCTTCCATCTTTTGTCGGGATTTTGTGGTGGTGGATCGTCGGTTAGTGGTTGAGAATCACGGTTGTCATCCCTTGGTCGGCGATCTTGCCAATTTCCGAATTTCGACCGTAATAATTACTACGATATCCTCCTTGATCATAACTTGCTTCTCCTTCCTTGGTCCACCCATAGGTTTATCGTCGCTTTTCGGACGATGGATGATTTCCTCCACAATTGTTGCATCATCTCGCATTTCCTTCATTTCATCTTTGATATCTTTGTCTGCGAGTCGATTTTTGAGGTTAACGCTTCCATCTTCTCCATGAGTTTTGAGGAATCGGTGTTTTCAACAAAAGCAACGGTTTTTAGGAGAGGTTTGGTTTTGGAATCTTTGGACCAATCAAGTTTGAGAAGTACTCGATCTTGAGCAATTGATGTGCATCGTTGGAGTCTTATAAAGAAAAATTCCTCCGACATCAAGGATGCCTTGAGAGATTTCATCTAGTCCATGGTAAAAGATTTGGATAATGGTTCCTTTTGATAGCCCATGTCCATGACAACTCTGAAGCAAATCTTTCATTCAAAGCCAAGCTTCAACAAGTGATTCGTTTGGGTTTTGGTTGAAAGCAATTTCTCCATTAATCGATCAAACATGGCGGTGGAAAGAATCGAAACACAAAGCTTGCCTCATCTCCTCCCAGTATTGATGATTCCTAGGGTTAATTCATTATACCATACTTTAGCATCTCCGGTGATGATGGGAAAAGTTTGAGTTTGATGGCATTGACATCGGTGTCGCCATAACGGAACATGCCGCAAATTTCGATGAATTGACAATGTGCTTGTGCGGATCGGCCACGACGGCCATCGAATTGTCGGTCTTTGATCATAGAAAGGTGATGTCCTTCACGGTGAAGTTGTCACCAAGATTGTGATAACAATAGCACTTTCGGTGTTGGTGCTACGCTTTGGTTGGTTCCCATGGGTTGATCGTCGCCATGGGAAAAGGTAAATTGGTGAAAGGGTTGAAAACAACTTTGGCTTCATGAGGTTATCAAATGGTGGGTTCGGTACTCTTGGTACACGATTTTCCAATGGTATGAAAAGTGTTCTTCTTCTTCTTGAATCAATCGTTCGGGGTTGGTAAGAGGTATAATTGGTTCAATTCCGCTGCTTCAGTGTTCATACAATGTCCTAGAGAATCGGGGCAATATCTAAACACACCTGACAAACAACAACAGTTTTATGGTCGGTGATCCGTGCTCAACCGTCAAGTTTTATCACACAAACCGACCACTTGTGAATGGTGACCGTAACAAACTTAAAAGCAGGTCAAACACGAATGCAATTTAGATCGAGAGAATCGATGGATTCCGGTCGTTAAGTCCCACGGAGGATGGCCGGTGTTTAACACAATCGGATGTCGAATAACCACTAAAGATAGTGATCGATAAGGATTTTGAGTTATTTTATAAATTACAGGGGCTTAAATGCAAATTAAAAGATAAAAATATTAAATAAACGCTATCACTATTTTTAAAGCGATGTTTTGATTTTATGTTTTATAAAAGCGAATTAAAAACTACGTGACGTCTGAAATAAAAGCGTGAAACTTACACAATATTAATCCTAAAAATATGAAAATGATATCTTTACAAACCTAATGATAAAAGAAAATTTTTAGAAAAAAAACTTATTTTTATAACTATTTATCTAATTATTATTAATTAAAAACTATTTTTAACTATTTAATAATAACCTAAAATACAAGAAAATAGGAAATAAAACTAGAAAAATAAAATTATGACTTGGAAAAATCTAAAATATCAAAATAGAATTTTCAAAATTATTTTTGTATTTTTCTCGATTATTTTCTATTTTTATGAATTTTAAACTATTAAAACTACTTAAATTACTAAAATTACAAAATAAACTATGAAAAATCTGGAAAATTAATTTTTACTTTTATATTTATCTTAATCTAAGAAAAATGAAAAATTATTTTTGAACTTTTACGATTTAATTGTATTAAAAGCTATTTAAAATGACTTAAAAACTGTTTTAAATTAAGAAAAATAGCAAACTGTTATGGAAAATTATGAAAATTTCAGGAAAAGTCTAATTTAATATATAGAATCTAAGAAAAATAGAAAAACAATGGCTTGTTTGTAAGAAAATGAAACTGCAATACTAGTGCTTATGAAATAAGCACTTGAATAAGCCAAAGTGTACCAAATGGGCACCAAACTGTTACAGAACCTATGATATGCTAAAAACACTCAAAAGCAACAAGTCTCAACAAGCCTTAACCTCTATAATGCTGATTAAATAGATTTGGATGATTTGGCAAAAGTGCCTAAATCAGTTTCTGGGGGCAACTTTGGAGATCAAGAATAAGCACTAAATAAGCTGGAAATTAAAATCAAGAAATTGGAACTTGTACTAGACACAGCTAACTACTTTCAAACCAAAAGCGCACCAAGAAAACCTCTAATGAGCTCGGGCGGGCTCTGCGAAAGCTTGGGAAAACTCGGCGTTGATGAGTTTGGTGGCGAGAAACTTAAGCCACATTTGATGAGCTTATTTGAAGCTTTACAAAATTTCTAAAATTATGCAAAAATGACAATAAGGAAGCAGACCGATTGAAGTTTTAAAGTCCTAAGTTTCAATAAGATTGACCCAATAATGTGCTCATGAAAATCCTTCTAGTTGGGCTGGCCGAGTTTTTGCAAATAATTGACTTTTGACAAAAGATGAAAAGTTGACTTTCTTGAACTTTAAAGGCGATTTATGGATGATTATGTTGTTTATTGATGAAATGAAACTGAATCAAGCTTTGTCTATGAATTTTAAACACAAAACAAGTTTTGTATTTCCAAAATTCAAGCAGCTTAAGTAAATAAGACAGTGGATTATTGATTTTGACTTTGGTCCTTAGCGAGATGCACGATATTGAGGCAGATATGAATGTAAATAGACTTAACAAGCATGAACCAACGAGATAACTACCACCGACTAAACCTCTAACACAGATTAAGCTATAAATCCAAACACCACTTTTGAAACTGTTATGAACTTTTAACTTGGCTAAACACTGAATTATCTAATTTTACCAATTAAACTAAGTTTAGTGAACCTAATTACTACTAATTAAACATATTTAAGCCATTTAATGATCACAGGTTTTAAATATGAGCACAATATAAAAACTGTATAGAAATATGAAAATGGGATAACAAGCTACACAACTATCGGCTGATTTGTAGCTTAAACCAAACCCAAAACAAGCTATCTAACCAAATCCAACCCATTCCAAGCAACGCATCACCCAAATTCCAAAACCAAATCCAATTGCTCCCAGTTTGACTTATGTTGACCATCAACCAAATTTACTTGAAAATGAAATGTAAGCTCACTCAAAGCTATAATAAGCTTGAATAGGCTTATTTGAGTTTAACTTAAGCTGTTATAACCTTTGGACATAAGATTTTGAATTTGAAATTTTAAACAGTAAACATGATCAAATGAAATTTAAGTGAAACTTGATTTAAGGTTCAAACTGAATTACAACAACTAAATAACTTCTTTTCAGTACAACAAAACTTGGAATTACAAATTTAAAAGTTACTTAAGACATTTTAAGAAAATTACGACATACATAAATTTAAAAACTAAAATCTTGCTTCTCTTGACTTTCTTCCTCTTTTATGCTCCAATAATGTTCCACGTGTCATACGAGAGTATCCCACTCTTTTGGAGCCAATGGGTGAGTTTGAGCAATTTGGTCGTTTTATCATTTTGGCGGAAACTTGGATTTGACTTGTAGGCTGTGTTTTATCAACTAGAGGGGGTGGCATTTAATGTGGTGGTAAAAGTAGGTAGTGGTGATGATGAGGGGTGGAGGGAAAGGTTGAGGTATTGGAGAAGATTGCGAGAGGTGGAAGAAGATAAGCAGGGACGGTGTGGGCGGGCAGGATAAAGGTTTGACTTGGTTTGACGAGCGGTTCAAAATGGGAGGTCAAGGGTCAAAGGGTTAAGTGGCGGGGGTCGAATGAGTTTTGACAAGCCTTAGCTTAGGCTTATTATGACAAGGACTAAATTGTAATTACGCCAAACTAGAGGACCAATCTGTCATTTTCTCAAAGTTCTCACAAGGACCAAATTGACAAACTTTAATAGTACAAGGACTAGATTTGACAATTTCAATTTTCCAGGACCAAACTTGACACTTTTGAAAGTTCGGGGACTTAAGTTGTAAATTTGCAATTTTAAATCTCAAGGACCAATTTTGACAACTTAGGAATCCCTAGGGACTCAAAATAATATTTTTCTTTATTTAGATTTACCGAGGATTTGTTTTGACAACTTTTGAAACTTGGGGACTAAAGCGCCAATTATGCAAACTTGATCGTTTTCACAGATTTTGATATTTTGCATTTAAAACACATAAAACACTTATTTGTGATATTTTTATCATTTGATGCATTTACGAGTGTTTTCGGATGTTTTGCGCAATTTGTACAAAATGATGAGTATTTACACACTCGTCAATCCCCACACTAAGATATTGCTAGTCCCTAGCAATGTATCAATCCCCACACTAAGATATTGCTAGTCCCTAGCAATGTTTTGAGAAAAATTAATGGATTTTATCTCTTTACCAAAAGCCATTACTTACGGAGTAGCCAAATGTTTGATTCAGTAAGAACCTTGGTACAATGATAACCAAATGATTTTGAGCAAATCACCGACTTTCAACGGTTTGATTTGTCTTTACGAAAGTTTATACGGACTAGCCAACTCTTAGATAAATTATCAATATTATCTTTGGTGAGTCGATTACCAATTATGGTTTTCCAAGCGCCTTTACCACAAGCCATAAACTTGCGGGCTAGCCAACTCTTCACTTTCAAGGATATGGTGAGTGAATACCATACAATTTTGGGCAAATTGCAAGCCGTCAGCGGATTTGAGATATCTTTACCAAGAGCCGTTTGCTCTGGATTAGCCAATCCTTTTGTTTATTAGACAAAGCGATGATAACCATAAGATGAGTAAGTGAAAACACTTACTCCCAAAAAAAAAAAAAAAATTGGCCAAAATGGGGAATTGGGTGGTATAATTACATGATAAAATTCGTGAGAATTCCCCACACTTAGAAATGAATATTGCCCTCAATATTCAAAGTACCTACTGTTATGCGAAACATAGAACGTAAAAGGAAATACTAAGGCCATTATTTAGCATGATTTTTTTTTTTTTTTTTTTTTTCTTATATATACATAACATGTGGGCAACTCCCCACACTAGGGTGGTAGAAAGTAGAAGCTAAGCATCAAGTTTTGTCACACAACTAGCCACTTTTGAATGGCTAACCGTAACAAACTTTAGACATTTCGAAAATATGGGTGACAACCCATATGGCATCTCTTGTTTTTGATTCCCGAGTCGCTAGCTTGACTCGATCCCGCATTCATTGGTTCATGGGGAAAGTTTGTAGATCCGGGACAATCACGGGAGGAATGTCCTCTCCAAAATAGTGCTTCAATCGATGACCATTCACTTTAAAGTTTGGACCATCGGGTTGAGATAACTCGATGGTTCCATATGGAAATACTTTAGTGATGGTGAATGGTCGGACCGGTGGATTTTAGTTTTCCGAGAAAATCTTCAATCTAGAATTGAAAAGAAGGACTCGATCACCAACGTTGAAAAGCGGTTCTTGATTTTAGAGTCATGAATCTTCTTTGTCTTTTCTTTGTAGATCAAATATTTCGTAAGCTTGATCACGGAGTTCATTTAATTCATTCATTTGAACTTTTACGTGATCACCGGTATCTGAATATCGAAGTTTGCATGTTTCAAGGCCCGTATGCCTTGTGCTCTAGCTCAATCGGCGGATGACATGCCTTTCCGTACACAAGCTTGTATGGAGTACACCGATGGGTGTTTTATAAAATCTCTGGAAGGCCCAAATCGTCATCTAGCTTATCCGACCAAGAGGCACGGTTTTCGCCAACCGTCCTCTCGAAAATTCTTTAATCCCGGTTGGAAACTTCCACTTGCCCACTAGTTTGGGGTGATACGCGATGAGAGGCGGTGAGTTACACCATACTTTTACATGACTCTTTCAAATTGGTCATGGCGAAATGTGTACCACGATCACGATTATGGCTCGTGGGTTCCAAACCTAGCAAAAGAGATTTCAAGAATTTCACAACAACTCGGGCATCGTTGGTAGGCAAAGCCTTAGCTTCAACCCATTTTGACAAATAGTCAACGACCACAGTATGTACTTATTACCTCGAGAAGAAGGAAATGGCCCCATAAAGTCAATGCCCAGTTTCAAAAATCTCACACACTTGAATGGCGTTTTGCGGCATTTCATTCCTTTGTGAGATATTTCCGTGGCGTTGACAAGCGTCACATGCTTTGACAAATTCGTGGGCATCCTTGTAAATTGTGGGCCAATAGAATCCGGAATCAAACACCCTCTTGGCGGTGTAGTTGGGGCTATGATGTCCCCAGTGGGTCGAGAATGGCAAGCCTTGAGAATGTCAATGGCTTCGACCATACACACATCGTCGGATGACTTGATCCGCAGATTTTAAACAAGTAGGGTCGTCCCGAGTAATGTTTAACATCTTTAAAGAATTTGTTTTTGTTGGGACGACATCCCTTTCACTATGAAGTTACCATGGTAATTTGCAAAGTCGACAAACCATGGGGTAGAAGAGTCTCCACGAAAAGAAACCGCATTGAGTGTTTCGAGAGGAAATGTTTCATTTATTTCCTTTTCTCGAAAACATCTTGGTGAGGGTTCTCTAAGCGAACAGATGATCGTGACGGGTTCTCGGCTCCTTTTTATCACGTATAATGATATCAAATTCTTGCGGAGGAGAACCCAGCAGAGCAATCTCGGCTTTGCATCTTGTTTTGCAAAGAGATATTTGAGGCCGAGTGATCCGTATACACCACGCATTTGGTCAATATAAGGTATGGCGAAACTTCTCAAGCGCATACACCACGGCTAATAGTTCTTTTACGTGGTGGTGTAATGGGTCCGAGCTTGATCATAGTTTTGCTTGCGTAGTGGATAGGTGAAAATGCTTGGTTTTACGTTGCCCCAAGGCTGCACGATAGCAAAATCACTTGCATCGCACATGAGCTCAAAGGTAAATCGATCGGAAACTAGAATGGGTGCTTAGTAAGCTTTTTCTTTAATGTTTCAAAAGCTTGATGCACTCGGGAGAAGATAAAAGAGCTTCTTTTCAAGAAGATGGGTCATAGGCCGGCGATTTTAGAAAATCTGTATGAATCTCGATAAAACCCGACATGACCAAGGAAACTCCTAATACCTTTGGCGGTAGTAGGATGAGGCGGTTAGCAATAACATCAACTTTGCTCTATCGACCTCAATCCGTTTTTGAAATCTTATGGCCAAGGACTATGCCTTCTTTGACCATAAAGTGGCTCTTCTCCCAATTTAGACATAGATTGGTGTCTTCACACCTTTTAGCATTTTGTCTAAATGGGAGACATGTCTGAAATGAATCCCCAATGACCGAGAAGTCATCCATAAACACCTCCATTGTTTCCCGATCATGTCGTGGAATATGGCCATCATACATCGTTGGAGCGTGCGGGGCGTTACATAAGCCAAAAGGCATCGTTTGTAGGCAAAAGTTCCGTATGGGCGGTGAATGTGGTCTTCTCTTGATCCCGTGGATCAATGGGGATCTGAAAGTAACCGAGAAACCATCAAGGAAACAATAGTACTCATTCCTGCTAATCTCTCAAGCATCGGTCCATGAAGGGTGAGGAAAATGGTCTTTACTGGTGGCGTCATTCAACTTATGATAGTCAATACACACGCCATCCGTAACCAATCGAGTTGGAATTAACTCGTTTTCTTCATTCGTGAAAACAGTTATGCCACCCTTTTAGGAACACAATGAATCGGGCTAACCCAAGGACTATCTCGAGATTGGGTAAATCAACCACCGCATCAAGTTTGATAACCTCTGTTTGATAACATCACGGATTTTGGATTCACCCTTCTCGATGTTGAGCTGCGGTTTGAAGTCATCCTCCATCAAGATTTTGTGAGTACAAAATTCGGGGTTGATACCTTAATGTCGGAGAGTTTCCAAGCAATTGCTTGCTTGTGTGACTTCAAGACCTTTATGAGGCGATCTTTTCATCTTTACTCAAATCTCGAGCAATAATGACGGGTAATTTATCATCACCTTCAAGAAATGCATACTCGAGATGAGGTGGTAAGTCCTTAAGTTCGACTTGAAATTCTTGATTTCTCAATGACTTGACTTCCTTGTTATGAAGTGTGGCGGGAGGGAGTGGAGGAGAAGTGTCTGATTTAACAACTTCTCAAGAATAAGAATATCTCCTCGGATTAATCTCATGGTGATTAATCTCTTACGAATTGCATCACTAGTGTTGTTAGGAATTAGAAATTCCGGTATTAAAGAGTCGGTCACCTCAGTATATGTAATCGTTAAAGCTCGTAGTCGTAGTTCTTTTAAGTTAAGTAGTATTTAGTTAAGTAACACCGTGGAGGACGGACGGGTCTTTACCCAGCTGTATGCACGATCCACGACCCAAAGTGTGGCGATTTATGTAAGACTATAAATACTCTCTACCTCCCAAGGTAGAGTTGGAGCTCATAATAATATCTTTCACTTTCTCTCACTAAGTTCCCTAAACCTCTAACTTTCTCTCTAGAATTCCATCTATATGCTACTTTGTGTTATGGTTTGATGTGTATGTGAAAAGTTATATCTTACAATTGGTATCAAGAGCCATGGTTAGATCATATCTTGCACATCTTTGGATTTATAGTGGTTTTAGGTGGTTTTGAGTTTGAAAAAGTTTAGTGGTTTTGCATCATTTGGTTGATTTCTTGTGTTAAAGTTTGAATTTTGTTGGTACTTTTATGTTTAGAATCATCAAAAGTGTTTAGGTTTTCATTTGGTAGCTTGAATCATCTTGGTTGGGTTGTTTTGGATTGAAAAGTGATGTTTATATGGTTTTCAAGCTAGCGACTTAGCTCACGGAATATTTTCTTGGTAGCGACTTGCTTCACATTTTGTAGCGACTTACGGTGTTGAAGGTAGCGAGTTAGATCTAGCGAGTTAAAGTACAAGTAGTGGATTCTCCACTACGGGTGGCGACTTAATGGTAGCGACTTGATGCATGTGAGTTGCTCTTTAGCGACTTGCATCTCTAGCGACTTGTGTGGCAATTCTTTGCCAAAATTTGGCTAGCGACTTGATGCATGTGAGTTACTATTTAGCGACTTGCTTTTTGTCTAGCGACTTGGGACTCTAGCGACTTAGGGTGTAGCGAATTAAGGGTTAGCGACTTAGTGCATTAACTTCTAGCGACTTAGTGCATTATCTTCTAGCGACTTAGTGCTTTATCTTCTAGCGACTTGAGTGATTGTTTACGGTTTTCTCTTGATTTAGTAAAATCCGTGAAAGAATCTATTTCCGGTTTAATCATAGAGTTATAAAATCCGTATAATCATTAACATGTCTACCAACGTTCCTCTTGTCATCTCCATTTGTTGCAGGATGTTCAAGCGGTGGCTCGGATACTCGTCCACCCATGCTTGCGAGGCCGACTACGATTCTTGGGCTCAGCGAATCAGTTGTATTGCCTTGGAAAGGAAAATGGTGTCAACATTCTCAAATCCATTGATGAAGGACCATATCGAGTTGAAGCGACTAGAGACATACTTGATACTAATGAAGATGGTACTCTGTTTACGGAATGGACGGACCTAAGATGTATGATGAGCTTGATGATAAGGAGAAAAAGAGATTCGATCACGAGATATCGGGGCTTCAAACATTGTTCTTCAAGGTCTTCCTAAAGACATCTACAAGGCGATCAATCATAACACGGATGCAAAGGCGGTTTGGGATAATGTTAAGATGCTTCTCTCGGGTTGAAATTAACCATGGAAGGCAGAGAATCCCACTCTATGGCCAATTTGAGCACTTCAAGATGAAACCGGATGAGAATGTCTATGAGTACTATGTGAGATTTCATAAGTTAGTTAATGACATGAGGAACATCGAATGACTATGCCTAACATTCGATTGAATTCAAAATTTGTGAACAACATGAATCCCGAATGGCACAAGTTTGTTACATTGTGAAGCTTACTAAAGGATTGAAGAACACAAACTATGAGCAACTCTATGCCTTCCTCCTTGAGAATGAGAGACATGCTATGTTTGAAAAATTGATTCTCAATCGGTTCAAAACTAACCCGGGAGAGACAAGCTCGTCTAATGATTCAAGCGCCTTCTACTCAAACATCGGAATCACAACCAAAGCTTCACAAGTCATACCCTTGGGTAATGGTAATCACAAACTCATTCACGATCCTATGTACAAACAAGGCGATCTTTGATGCACACGTGGGAAGCTTCATTAATCAACTAGCTCTTGATTAGCCAAAACATGAATTCTCTCCCACAAACCAACAACAACCTCGAGCGACATCTAACCCACACAATCAAGCTCTTGTTAAAGATGGAAGGATCGTGGTGCAACCGATTCGGGAAAGGCAGTATGATCGGGGAAGGGGTGGTCTTTGGTAGAGGTTATGTGGGCAATCGAGAATCGAGGAAGGAATGGTAACCAAGGTCAAGCTAAGCCGATCAAATGCTATAAGCGTGGTGGTGAGGACACATTGCAAGGCGCACATCTCAAAGCGTCCACGAAATCTTGATTACTTGAGAGATAAGATGTTCTTGGCACAAGCTCGGGACAATGGTCTTGCGTTGGATGAAGAGGAATTCTTTGTTTCTTCTTGAGGGCAATGCCAAGACCTATGATGCGAGATGTGGATGAGCGGCCTATTCGGGAGATAGGTCACAATCATCGAAATGCCTTTCAAGTCGTGGCGTGATGCATACGACTACGATGTAGATGATGGACCTCTGCACACACAATCTTTATGGCTAGCATCTCTCCAATGGTTTCTCCCAAGATCTCTTCTTCACCACAAGGTGGCCCATCAAGGACAAACTCATCTCGGAGGTATTAAAACTATCGATGATCTTGATGTACAGCGGATGCATGACAAAGTACAATCAATGAAACTATTGAATCAAATGTTGAAAATATGGGTAATAACAATATTGTCCCATACGATCAATCGTGAAACAAAGTGAAAGTGAAGTTGTACCAAGTGATGCATCTTCTGCGATCAACAATGACTATGTCTTTGATGAATACACTTGCATGTGCTCTGATGATTCCATAATTTACGAACTAAATGCCTATAAGGGCGTGTTGCTATTTATGAACAACGTGCAAAATTTGAGTTGACCACTCGTGAGCGGAAATGGATGTCCAAGTGAGTACGATAATTAGAAAAAGTAAGTTTAGAGAAGAAGTATTGAAACAAAATTAAATTCCTTGCAAGAAAAACTTTCTAAAACATTAAACAAAACAAGAACTTCAAGAAAATGTGAAAATGCTTAAGCAAGAATTTAATGCAAAGGAATCAAAACTCTTGAGAGATTTTCTAATCGAAAACTTTGAAAAACAAACTTGAAAACAAGTTGTACATACAAGGAAACACCATTGATTGCTCACATGGTCACCAAACATCGAGTCTTAAGCGATAAGCATAGCATTCCCTTGTTGAGGAACCAAATCGGAGGTAATTAAAAGGCTAGAAATGCTCATAAGGTGCTTTATGATGGTGATGAAATCCTTAAGCCTAAGCGAAACCTAGTTGCGTTGAGTGCCTTGAGGAAGATAAGAAATCAAATGAAATCACTAGGGAAAAGATGAATAAGAAACAAAATGATCCCAAATGCAAAGAAAAACATAATTATCTCTCCTCATGATTACAAGAAGGAAAAGCTGGATTTCCTTGAACAAGTTTAAGCCTCGGACTTTGTTGACTCCCGAACAAGTCTTACGGAAAAAGGATTTAGATAAGCGAAAAGGAAAATATTGTTGAAACAAACCCTCCCTTTGGAAAATGCCTAGAAGCATTGTGTATCCTCTAATACACCAATGCATCTTGTACCTAGAACAATTGCCACTAAAAGCAAGACATTAATTAGCCAATCGTTATATTTCAACTATTTGTTGATTTTGAGAAAACTTGCAAGAAAAGGATCACACCAGGGTATAAGCGAAGGAGAAAGGGTTTGAACAAATGAAAGAATGTTATTTAAGCGAGGTCATGCCTTTCTTTAAACTTCTAAAGATCACTTTGAGAGTCTTAAAAGGGATAGAAAGCGATATTAAGGGAATGGAAAAGGAATTTGATGCAATGGTTGTTGAAGTTAGTGACTATGGCGTGCCTTTGAAATATAATGAGATTGAGAGAAAGAACTTGCATACATTAAATGAGAATCTTATTCTTGAATGTGTTGCTCAAGATGTGTTTTCAACTGCTTCAAATTGCTCTATTAATGCTTCCAAATTTCATGAATTATCTGTGTACTGAAAGTCTCCATGATCGTGTCATTGAGCTTGAAAAACTAATTCTAAACTAAATGAGAAAATTGAGCTGGATGATCACGACAATTTGGTTAAACATTTTCTAAACTAGAAGTTGAGTATTTTAATTTACAACTAAAATATCAACATCTCAAAGAAAATGTCAAAACTTCAAATATCAAGACATCTTGGATGCTCGAGTTTGATCGATTTTCAAATTAACAAGCGTGATGAGCAGATTCAAGCTCGGTGCAACACGATCGAGAAAGTTGAAAGCCCAAATCTCTCAATTAAAGGGTCAAGCGAACAATATGACGGGCTCCCAAATGCCTCCTCCTTTAGATTCTCGAAATTCTCAAGCGTTTCATCTTCAAAACCTAGTAAATGCTTTACAAAGGAAAGCGAAAGTTTTCTAGAAGAAAATGAAAAGGTTAAGCGTCATTTCAATGAGTTGTTTGAATCAATTAAAGTCACTCGTAACAAAAACAACGAACAAATAGCTTCATTGCAAAAGGAAATTGAGAATCGAAGAGTCGGGTAAAAGGAAAATGCCAATGATCAATGAGGAAAATGTTGTATCAAAGGTTCACTCTTGTAATAAATATGCTTTATCGTGACATATGTCCCCCTCATCTAAGGAACAACAAACTTGCCATTCAAACATATTTCTCATCCCTTAAGGATTGCCTAGAATGCTGCGTGAGATTGTTGAAGAGGATAAGCTAGAAAACCTCATGATAATGCAATTGGACATGCATGCTTATATGCCAAACGATCTCAAGAAATCTTAGAATGCTTGATCACAATATGCCCAAAGACATTAGGTGAGAGAGTTAACCCTTTGATTCCATGCTCAATGCCTAAGGCCAAATATGATATGCACTCGATTCCCAATGTTTTGAATGTGAACCGTAGTGTACCATTGAGTAGTTGATTCTAGATCATCAATGCTAGGAAAGAGAACTCAAATGTGCCTTCTAGGAGTACTAATCTCGGTACCTCTAGTGTTAAGAAAGTGAACCTTAGTGCACTGCATGTAGTTCGGATCGGCACATCTAAGCAGGTGGTGCAAAGAGTAGTAAAACAAACTAATGTTCCCATTCCTCTACAGGAGTGTCGGTGACATTAAAGGGAGCGGTCAAAGTCTCAAGACAATACAAGGAATGATAGGACCTCATGAAGCTAAGAATGTGCCTTTGGAAAAGTAGAAGAACAATCTAGGAACTTTAAGTTTGAATCGAATAAAGCGAATCGTGTTGATTCTAGTATTAGCCATAGGCGTCTTGTAATTAATTGAATTCGATACTATTTGCAAACCTTGTCTTGATATTGCTTGAATTACATTTCTAATCATGAATGTGATGTTAATGTTACGCTAATGATGTTAATTGTCCGATTAATATTGTTAATGCTAAAATTCATGCTAAAAAGGCTAAAAGGCAAAAGCGAAAGAAAGTTAGAAAACAATGGAAACCCACGGAAGAACATTCGATAAAATAGGGCTTTATTGGATACACATTGGTCATAAGACTAATCGAGATAATGCCCACTAGAAAATGGATGCCTCTTGGTAGAACTATTCCCTTAAGAAGTGGTCACTGCTGTGAGCAGGGCTATCTGAGACACTAGTATTGCATCTATTCACAATGATTCCATTACCTCACTTTACGATATGAATGCTTCTATTTACGATGTGGGTGGTCCAACCATTGTAACTAACCAAATGGAACCCATTCTTGCATGGGGATCCCAATTATCGATTATCCATTCTTATGCATGTTCAGCTGCGGATCGTTCAAATCGTTACGTGGTACACGGACTCATTTGTTCCAACATATATTTGGAGACGGTCGCGACTCATGAACCGTGAGCAAATTCATCGGGGCTATTAGATTTGGTAATGATCATTTCGGTGCTATTATGGGTTATGGAGATTATGTTGTTGGTGATAGTGTCATCTCTAGAGTGTATTATGTGGAAGGTTTAGGTCATAATCATTCTCTGTTGGTCAATTACGTGATTACGATCTAGAAGTAGCCTTGAGAAAACATACACCTTTGTTAGAGATCTTAATGGTAAGGAGCTGTTGAAAGGAACTCGTGGCTCAAACCTTTACACCATCTCTATCGATGACATGATGAGGGCCTCTCCAATCGCTTGTTATCTAAGGCTTCAAAACAAAGTCATGGTTATGGCATCGTCGTCTCAATCACTTGAACTTGGCACCATCAGCGATCTTTCGAGAAAGGACTTAGTTGTAGGTTTACCTAGACTAAAGTATGAAAAGGATCATCTTTGTTCGACATGTCAATTGGGAAAAAGCAAGAAGTATGCCCATAAACCCAAACCTACTAACTCATCACGAAGTTCTTCATATGATTCATATGGATTTATGTGGACCAATGAGGTGCGAGAATATCTTTGGGAAGAAATATGTGTTAGTTGTGGTTGATGATTACTCTAGATTCACAGGTCAAGTTCTTAAGGACAAAGGATGAAACTCACGATATCATCATCAAACTCATCAAGCAGTGCGAGTTCGACTAAACAAAGCTGTCGAATTATCGAGCAGACAATGGGCGGGTTTGTCAACAAACAACTTAGTGAATTCTATGAAAGCGTTGGAATCGACCATCAAAGAAGTGTTCCACGAACCCCTCAGCGAGCGGTGTAGTTGAAAGGCGAAATCGTACTCTTGTTGAAGCTGCTAGAACAATCTTGATCTACTCAAAGGTTCCAATGTTTCTACGGGTGAAGCAATTGCCCTTGCATGCTACACACAAAATCGTTCCACGATTCACACTATTCATGGAAAAACTCCATATGAACTTGTCCACAAGAAAACCTAATCTATCTTTCCTTCGTGTGTTTGGTGCATTGTGCTATCCAACTAATGAGGTCAAGACTTAGGCAAACTTAGGGCTAAAGGCGACATTGGAGTATTTGTAGGATATGCATCAAACAAAAGGGATACGAATCTACAACAAAAGAACCCGAAATATCATGGAAACAATTCACGTTCGTTTGATGGTGACCGGTCAAATGGCTCTGGACACTCCATTCGGGACCCGCACTTCAAAAGCAGTCCCATTGGTTCATCCCTTGTTCCAAACTCCTCTCAAGAAACTCCATATGTACCTCCATCGAAGATGATGTAAAGAAATTGTTTGATCCTATGTTTGATGAGCTGTATGATTCAATTACTAATGAGGTCTTGATCCCTACAACGAGAGGTTGCTCATATTCCGATGAATGAAGTCAATCCTTGGTCTCAATATCTTTAAGTCAAGAAGCACTGCTGCGATCCTTGATCTCATCAACAAATCATCATTCTTCAAATGTACATCATGGAAATGTTTACGGCATCAATGATGAAGTTAATCCCTTTGCTACTCACGAAGATGCTCCATTTGAAAACATATTTGCTACTCACGAATCATCATCGAACCATCTTCTTGAGAGACATCGACTCGACTACCTCGGTTCCTCAACAAATGCCACATGAACACCTCGGAAAATGGACTCACGATCATCCATTAGACAACATCATTGGAAATCCCTCTCGTCTGTATCAACCGGAAACAACTTGCAACCGATGCCTTATGGTGTTTCTTCAACTCCGTACTATCTAAGATCGAACCAAAAGATGTTAAAACCGCCATGAATGAAGATAATGGTTCAATGCCATGCAAGATGAAATTCATGAGTTTGATCGTCTTGATGTATGGGAGTTAGTACACTCGAGGCGTGCTATGATTATAGCTCTAAAATGGATCTTCAAAGTAAAACTTGATGAGCATGGTGATGTGTTGAAGAACAAGGCTCGATTAGTTGCTAAAGGATATCGTCAAGAGGAGGTATAGACTTTGAAGAATCTTTTGCTCGGTTGCTCGAATCGAGGCAATCGAAATCTTCGGCTAATCTTGCTAGTAAGAACATGGTAGTTTATCGGATGGATGTAAAGGCGGCATTTCTAAGCGGAGATCTTAAAGAAGTCGTCTCGTCGGTAACTGAAGGATTTGTGAATCAAGAGCATCCTACTCACGTTTATCGTTTGAAGAAGGCTCTTTACGGTTTAAAGCAAGCTCGAGGGCATGGTATGATACCTTTGTCAAAGTTTCTTCTATCAACGGATTCATCAAAGGCGATTGATCCTACATTGTTCACCGGAAGTCGAGCAAACATTTGATTCATGTTCAAATTTATGTTGATGATATTATTTTGCCTCGGTGACCCAATGGAATGTGATCGTTTTCAAATGAAATGAGTTCAAAGTTTCAAATGTCAATGATGGGACAAATGTCATTTTCTTGGGATTACAAATTTCACAAAGTCCGGAGGCATTTTCATAAATCAATCTAAATATGCAGAGAGATTTTAAAGAAATTTGGATTTGATTCAAGTGACCTGTTGACACCCCATGATTGACCGAACCAAACTAGATGAGGACCTCTCGGGGATCATGATTGACCAAGCGAAATATCGGAGTATGATTGGATCACGATGTATCTCACTTGCTAGTAGACCGGACATCTTGTTCATTTGTTTGCATGTGTGCTAGATACCGAGCTAAGCCTACTAAAAAGCACCTTGAAGCGATTAAGCGGGTCTTCGGTATCTCAAGGAACCATCAATATGGGACTATGGTACCGAAGGACACGGTATGTCACTAACGGCCTATCACGAGATCTTGATCATGCGAGTTGTCAAGATACTGCGTCGAAGTACATCGGGAGGTGCTCGGTTTTGGGTGATAAGCTTGTGGTGGTCTTCAAAAAGCAAATGAGTACTTCTATTTCCTCTGAGGCTGAATACATAGCCATGTCATCTTGTTGTGCTCAAATCTTATGGATGAGATCTCGATTATCGACTATGGCTTTGAATTCAACAAAATCCCTACATCTTGTGATAATAAAAGTGCTATTGCTCTCTCATGCAACAACGTTCAACACTCAAGAGCAAAGCATATCGACATTCGACATCATTTCATCGAGGAACAAGTGGAAAAAGGTGTGGTGGAACTATATTTTGTGAGTCGAATATCGGTTAGCGACATCTTCACCAAAGCTCTTCCAAGAGAACGTTTTGAGTTTATTCTTCCACGTCTTGGTTTGAAAAGCCTTCAACGAAACTCTCAAACGTCTTGAGGAGGAAGGCGAGGAGTAAAGGTCTATCTTCATCTATCTCTTGTAAATATTTATTCGAAAAACAAAATACAAAATTATAAAACCCTCAAAAATCAAATAGAAAATCATAAAACTTTCAAAATCCATAAAAATTTGAAAAATTCGAAAAATCTTCAAAAAATATTGTCATTTTGTCATGTTTTTCTCGGTTCGATAATATCTACGGTCTTTGTCTTTGTCATTCAAAGAATGACACGGGACTTTAGATGTTTGTTCGAATGTTAAAAAAAAAAAAAAAAAAAAAAAAAATAAAAAATAAAAAAAATTTTTTTGGGAGAAAGAGAAATGGTTTATTGTCATTTTGAGCAATAACCGGTTTTAAAAGAAAAAACGAGCCATGTTTTATCATGTTTTCAAATTCCATGCTCGATTCTATAAACATTTATCTGCTTGAAAACTAAATGCTTTGAAAAATAACTCGGTCTCTATTTTGATAATCATCGGGACTTATTTGTCAAAATCTCTATCTCTCGATCAACAACCTATGTCATTGATTGAGGGAGAATGATTTCAATTAAATTAAAAGTTATTTGGCATTAAATTGTTTTCAAAAGATATACATGCATGTTTTATCAATGGAGTTTAAAGTCTTAAAATCCGATCCTTATCGATTCAAACGCTTTCACAATCAAGTCACAATTCTCCTTAAAAGCTTTCAAAATCAATTTAAATCTATACGAGATCACAAATCTCAAATGTTTTGATAATTGTGATCGGGGAGAATGTGTGATTTAAATTGGTTTAAGCGATAATTCGGTAAATGGTTTCATAAGAATGTACATCTTGTCCTTCCCACATGTGACAAGCGATTTCAAATTTTCCATGCACATGTTGAGGGGAGCATCTATCTTAAACCTTTGATTTGAAGCGTGATCATTCATCCCAATGTGCGGTTTCCTCTAGTATGTGCAAAACTCTTTTCAAACCTCGAGGCACATATTGAGGGGAGCAAATTATGGAAACCTCATCCTTCCGGAAATGCTATATCTACTTGATTTGATGTGGGAAGTGATGTTGATATCTTTAGAAAATGGTAATCAAAGTTAATTCTTTCTCTTGCCTCCGTGTGCAAAACATTTTCAAATACTTGATGCACATGTTGAGGGAGTTCTCGTTCTAAAATATCAAAAACAATTCGGTACAAAATGCTTTGATAATATATCACAAGTATACGAATTGATTTTCAAATGGTTTTCAATTGGATCCAATGGCGGATGAACAATACCAAATTGACCGACCAACTTTACTTTATGTGCGGTGATATAAGGATGATAAGGTTAGGTATTGGTTCCCATGATCCGCTGAGCGGGAGGGATCTACCGAGGACAATCCACTAGTTAGTGTAGAAGTCCTTAGGTATGATGATAAAGGAGAAAAATGAGATATGGGAAGAGTGCGGACTAAGGCGAGCTAGTCTTGGAATAAACCCAACAAGGTTCTAGCTATGAAGTCTCGGTAAGCTTGAAGGGTTGAAGAATTAAAAAGAATTGAATGAGAAAGGGTGAAAACAAATAGCCCTCCATTTATTCAACCTTAGGGCGAAACGGGTTCAATTCATATACTCTTGATGGTAACATCGGTATTGAAGACAAGGCGTCATGGACCCGGTGGCCTTGCACTTCAACTTTCCAAACCACTCAAGTTCCTCTTAAAGGACTTGTTTCATTCTCACGGGAACCGACATTATCTATCGACTTTCTCTTAGAGATGGTTGATATTGAAGAAGGAGACCCTCTCCTAGTCTCGACACGGGATCCAAATATGCACAAATTGAGTCTAGAGCCACGAGATCATCAATAAATCTCATTAGGACACTTTCAATGAAGACTCTCTGTTTCACACAATGTGGAAAGAGATTATATCTTGAGTCCTCGCATTATCCTTGTGGTATTGCGGAACATCGAGTGATGTGTTTACATATTCACAATGAAGATGGAAAGCCTTACGGAGCCAACATCAAACAAGCTCTGGTAGGTGGCATGTGAGATCTATTATATAGATCAACCATGTGACAAGCGAGCGAGAAACAATGGGGCGATTCAATCTCTTGAATCAATCACAGTTCGAGTTATGGATTGCGGATACCTTTGAAAAACCGGTCTTTGTGCTTAAAAACTTTTTCTTTAGCACATCGACCGTGTACTCATTTTCAAACCAAAAGGTATTTTATGATTGATAATTGATTTTCAATAAAACCTTCGTTGTATTGCAAAAACAATTTCTATTGAGCAATACGATTGTTTTCAAATCTCTTTTCATCAATCGGTGGACTTAAAATTATTTGGTTCACTCACTCCGTGTTGTCTTCTTTGAGGCGTTCGGTTTGAGAACGACTAGAACATTGCGAAACCACATCAAGGAGATTCTTAGGAATCCTACGATCACGGGCGGTACTTGTCTTGATCAGCGGGGCAAGTGGGCGTGTACCTCAATTCAGCGAAAGTGATCAAAGACACTTTAGTGCGATTTATTAACTAGCTGTTGTATGCGGTACACCCGGCGTTTGCGGTGATCGAATGAAGCGGTCAATCCATAGCCGCATGCTCACTTAACACATTCATCTCAAAGAAATCATGATTAGTGCATCAATGACTCGATATTTTCACTCCAAGCTTACGCTTGCTGCTGCGCCAATATCATGATTCAACAAAAGCTTCCGCTACTCGATGAGAAGATTTCATGATCCGAATGTGAGCATGTCGGTCCTAAAGTCACAACATCACATAATACCAACACCACAAAGGATGTGTCGAGAGATTGTTGATAGGTGATGATCTCAAAAGATGGCTCAAAATTATTATCACGTGGATCGGTAAAGACCTCCACTTGAAGTAACCAAACATGCAATGTGAAGAATCAATGACTACGAGCTTAGGAGCAAGGACTACATCAAGAATGCAAGATCAATTGTTAATGTATTATCTATTTGTATTCAATGTAATTTTGGTACATGATTGAGGTGACCTCCATAGGGAGATTGTTAGGAATTAGAAATTCCGGTATTAAAGTCGGTCACCTCAGTATATGTAATCGTTAAGCTCGTAGTCGTAGTTCTTTTAAGTTAAGTAGTATTTAGTTAAGTAACACCGTGGAGGACAGACGGGTCTTTACCAGCTGTATGCACGATCCACGACCCAAAGTGTGGCGATTTATGTAAGACTATAAATACTCTCTACCTCCCAAGGTAGAGTTGGAGCTCATAATAATATCTTTCACTTTCTCTCACTAAGTTCCTAAACCTCTAACTTTCTCTCTAGAATTCCATCTATATGCTACTTTGTGTTATGGTTTGATGTGTATGTGAAAAGTTATATCTTACACTACCTTCGGGAGAGAAGAAGAAGAGGTAGTAGGAATAGCGGGTCCATCATATGAAGTACCACTTACGGTTGTGATCGCCTTTGCATCGCCCCTCGGATTAGCGATCGTGTTGCTAGGTAAGGTACACAGGCCGGGGTCGATCATTTAAAGACTTCTTTAATTGTGATCGTGACCAACAACTGTTTGTTTCCTCTTGAGTCTTCATGAATTGCTTTAAAAGCTCATCGGATGTTGATCTTGGAGGAGGTGGAGGGATAATTTGAGGCCGTATGTTTTGATTATAGCGAAAATTCCCTTGATTAGGATTCATATTCCTAAAATTGATTCCTCGATTGAAAGTGTTTTGATTAAGATTTCCTTGATGTTGGAAACCTTGATTTGGTCCGGATAGAAATTACCTTGGTTTTGATAACCTTGGTTCATTCTAGGTTGGTTCGACGATTACGTTAGGATTCTGGTTAAAACCGGGTGGTGCATGATAAGTATTAGCTCGGTAGTTTGGTTCATTTTGAGGACGGTATTGATTACCTCCTTGATTTGAAATCTGGCTATAGCATTAGCTTCAAACGGACTACCATCGGTGGCGATCTGATTGTAGTATGCATGAGGACCACCACAAGTAACACAAACTTCAACTTTCTTCACTTCACCATATGATGGTGCTTGTGTGAAAGTGACTTTCTTTAGTTAGCAAGAACCAAAGCTGAACAATATCTGTGAGTTTGTCAATCTTAGCATCGGTGCTAGATGTACTCACGGAGATGAAGTAGAAGGTCCGCATTAGGCGAGTCGATATGTCTTTGTCGCGGAAAGGGCGGACTTGGGACTTATTTTCAATGATTTGCAAGGCTTCTTTTGTGGTCTTGCTCAAGAAATTACCTCCTTGGAGGCATTTAGAGAGTCTTGATTAGTCAGTTCGGACCATTGTAGAAAGTATCCATTTGCATTAAATCGGTAAAACCATGATGCGGACACTTGCGGAGCAAGTCTTTATAACGATCCATGCCTCCCGAATGATTCCTCAAATCTCGAGAGAATTTCATTATCTCATTCTTAAGACTTGTAGTTCGGGATGGAGGATAAAATTAGTTAACAAACTTTGTGACTAGATCTTCCCATGTTTCAATGGAGCAGGGGTTGTTTCTCAAGCCAATTCGGGCTTGTCCTACAGAAAATGGGAGCAGAAGAAGCTTGATGGCTTCATGTGGGACATTCTTGTACTTGATGGTAGATGCAATCTTGTTAAACCATCGAATGTGTGCATGAGGATCATCCGCTCAAAACCATAGAATTGGCTTTGGGTTGCAGATTAAGTAACCGGTTTGAGCTCAAAGTATCGACCCACGATGGGTGGGACAACAATAACATCTCCGTAACCCTCGATGGGTGCTTGGAGAAGCTCATTCATCGGCTTGTCTTACGCCATTCGGACGGTGGTGGTGGTGGTAGGCGTTCCTCGATCACGGTGAAGGAGCGAGCGTCCTCGTCTACGAGGAATCTTTCCAAGTTACGAAAGTGGACTTGTAGAGCTGGAAGAGCAGTGCGCATGCACTAAGTATAAAAATCGGTTTTCAAAACAAATGAGGCAAAGCGACAAGTGAACTTAACCAATAATCACAAATGAAATGGCTTCTTTGAAAAAGGTACACCAAATCACAAGGACACGAGGCAAGTTTTAAATCGATGTTAGGGAACTTATTATGGTCACACCTCAGGTTAGTAGGTGTCTTGCCTTGATTCATGGTGGTTGATTTTATGTATATTAAGTACTCTTGAAAAGACATAGGTATAGATTTGTCTTGATGGGTTTAAAACTTTTGGACAATATTTTGGTATCGTCTCGTTTAACCAAATCGTATTTCTTTAAGAATCACCTTAAAAGAAACACAATCTAGAAAACGTTACGATTGTTTTGTTGTTTTATATTTTGTTTGGTGTTTTTAACACTTTAGGAAAAGTGTTAATGAACTTTTGATTTTGTTATAACTTTACAAAAAAGCTTTTTACAAAGGTGGTATATGTGCAAGTGCAGGTGCGAAAATGCTTAGAACAACTTCTGACCTCCCGTGGGCGCGAAAATTTGATCCGTTCTAAACCGTCAAGTTTAATCACACAAACCGACCACTTGTGAATGGTCAACCGTAACAAACTTAAAACAGGTCAAACACATAATGCAATTTAGATAAGGAGAATACGGTGGATTCCGGTCGTTAAGTCCCACGGAGGATGAATAGTGTTTAACACAATCGGATGTCGAATAACCACTAAGGATAGTGATCGGTAAGGATTTTGAGTTATTTTATAAATTACACTCTTGGCTTAAATGCAAATTAAAGGAAATTAAAAGATAAAAATATTAAATAAACGCTATCACTATTTTTAAGCGATGTTTTGATTTTATGTTTTTATAAAAGCTAATTAAAAACTACGTGACGTCTGAAATAAAAGCGTGAAACTTACACAATATTAATCCTAAAAATATGAAAATGATATCTTTACAAACCTAATGATAAAAGAAAATTTTTAGAAAAAGAAAATTATTTTTATAACTATTTATCTAATTATTATTAATTAAAAACTATTTTTAACTATTTAATAATAACCTAAAATACAAGAAAATAGGAAATAAAACTATAAAAATAAAATTATGACTTGGAAAAATCTAAAATATCAAAAAGAATTTTCAAAATTATTTTGTATTTTTACGATTATTTTCTATTTTTATGAATTTTAAACTATTAAAAACTACTTAAATTACTAAAAATTACAAAATAAACTATGAAAATCTGGAAAATTAATTTTTTACTTTTATATTTATCTTAATCTAAAAAATGAAAAATTATTTTTGAACTTTTCGATTTAATTGTATTAAAAGCTATTTAAAATGACTTAAAAGCTGTTTTAAATTAAGAAAATAGCAAATCATTATGGAAAATTATGAAAATTTCGGAAAAGTCTAATTTAATATATAGAATCTAAGAAAATAGAAAAACAATGGCTTGTTTGTAAGAAAATGAAATCGCAATACTAGTGCTTATGAAATAAGCACTTGAATAAACAAAGTGTACCAAATGGGCACCAAACTCTGAGAACCTATGATATGCTAAAAAACTCAAAAGCAACAAGTCTCAACAAGCCTTAACCTCTATAATCTTGATTAAACAGATTTGGATGATTTGGCAAAAGTGCCTAAATCGGTTTAAGAGCGACTTTGGAGATCAAGAATAAGCACTAAATAAGTTGGAAATTAAAATCAAGAAATTGGAATGATCTGCAAGAAACCGTCAAGTCTAATCACACAAGCGGTCACTTGTGAATGACCAGTAATATGAACTTAAAAGCAGTTCAAACACAAATGCAATGAAGATCCGAGGAGTATAGGGTCTCCAAGTGCGTTATGTCGTGATTTATCAATGATTTATCAAGCGTCACGGTGATCGAGGAGTTTGAGCGGAAAAGGATATTTGATATTATAACTACGGAAAAGCCAACAAATTACAACGGCTTAAATGCAAATTAAAGGAAATTAAAAGATAAAATCTATTAAATAAACGCTATCACTATAATTAAAATGATGTTTTGTTTTTATGTTTTATAAAAGCGAAATTAAAATCTACTGACGTACAAATTAAAAAGTGAAACTAAAGCAATATTAACCCTAAAATATGAAAATGATATTTTATAAACCTAATGATAAAAGAAAATATATGGAAAAAGAAAATTATTTTACAACTAATAAATTAATTATTATTAATTAGAAACTATTTTAACTATTTAATAATTAACCAAAATACAATAAATTAGGAAACAAAGCTAGAAAAATCAAATTATGAATTGGAAAAGTCTAAAATATCAAAATAGAATTTTCAAAACTATTTTTATTTTTATGATTATTTTCTATTTTCTATGAATTTTAAACTATTTAAAACTAATTAAATTACTAAAATTACCAAATAAACTATGAAAAATCTGGAAAATTACTTTTTTCACTTTTTATATTTATCTAAACTTAATAAAATTGAAAAATTATTTTTTTGAACCTTTTCTGAATTTTTTATATTAAAGGCCAATTAAAAATGCTTAAAAACTAATTTAAATTAAGAAAAATAGCTAAACAACTTGGAAAAATCTGAAAATTTCAGGAAAAGTCTACAATGATATAAGGAATCTGAGAAAAAGGGAAAAACAGGTGCTTATATGGATGAATCAAGAACTGCTATGGAAAGTGCTTATTGGAATAAGCACTAGAATAAGCAAAAGTGTACCAAAAGCCACCAAACAAACACAGAAGCTCAAATGTGCTAAAAGTGCAGAAATGCAACCAATATCAACAATCATAAACCACGAATCTGCCGAGCACAAATATGGATATGAGAGCTTATAAGCTAAAAGACTACAAAATAAGCTAAAAGCCACCACAGTACCAACATCACATGACCTAAACTTATGCTAAAACTACCTTAATGCAACCTAATTTAACTACTCTAGACCTATGGAAATTATGAAACAAGCTTATGGTGTGAATCGCATTTAAAAGCTAAAACAGTTTTACCACCCAACTACCGACTTAAAAATAAGCTACTAAATAAGCGAGAGACCTAGAACCGAGATATTGCAATCTCAAGTTGACCTAGTAAAGACCTTATAAACCAATTTTCAGATCTTAACAAGCTCTTATGAGCCTTGTGCACAAACTGCACAAACTGAGAAAACTCAGTTTAAGCGAGACCCACAATAATGAGGGCATTTTGATCTAAAAGAGAGGACTGTTTGGAGCTTTTATAAAATTTGTAAAATTCAGATAAAATGATGACAAGTAAGAGCACCAGCTGAACTTTTTGAAATACCAAGATTCACTTGATAAGACCAAAATATGAACTCAAAACAATTCTTCCTAAATGAGCCTAAAATGACTTTTCACACTTTTTGACTTTTGACAAAATGAAGAACTTTGACTAATATGAACTTGGATCAATTTTATGGTGAGATAGATGTTATATGTTGTAATAAACTTGTTGCAAGCAATATTATGGATTTCTAAACACAAAATGATGATTTGCAATCCCAAATTCCACAACAGTTAGACAGTAGATGATTTAGGTTGAAATTTGACTTTAGGCTGTCACAGCGCCAAATCTTGACTCAATTGAGCTTAAATACACTTGATAAACATGAACTAACAAAATCAATCATTGAATAAGCCTTAAGGCGGATGGATCAATGAGACCAAACAACCCTTAACATCTCTTGAAATGAGCTCAAAACAGATTTAAACCATGAACCTACTTATTTAATGATCAAAGTGACTTAATAACACTTAAATACTTCTATTAGAGCAGTTATATGATTTAAACTACATTTGCGAGTATGCTAAAGACTTTGAAATAACACAACTTGTCCAAGCCGCAATGGCATGCAAATAAGTGAACCAAGTACCACTACCTAATACAAACCAACCCAAATCACTACTATTCAACCCAAATCCAAGCCTGCATCAACCCTTTCCTGTTCTGCAACATTTTCACCCATGTTTGACTTATTTTGACCAATATTCAAATTAGTTTAAAACTTGATTAGAGGCTTCTGAAAGCTATTATGAGCTTATATGAGCTTGTTTGAAACGAAATTGAGTTGCTCAAGTTTGAACAAAGGATTTTGTGATAACAACTTCAACAGTGGACACAAATATTAAATATGAACTAAACTTGGAATTGATGATTAAACGAGTTGAAATACATTAAAAGGTTTACTTGAGTACAATAGAACTTGAAAATACAACTGTAAATCTAATTTAGACTAAGGAAATGTAAAACGACATACATTGCTAGAAAAATAAAAACTAACTCCTTTCTTGATGCATCCCTTGGCTTTTTATACATCCAAAGCTCCTTCTCTCACCTCTATGAATAGTTCCCAGCACAAAAGGTGGCCATTGGATTGCTTTGGAACATCTTGGCCGTTTAAATGGATTTGGCGCCAATTTTGGTTTTAACAGCTAAGGCTTGAGTGTTAGGTACAAGAGTGCATTTAATGTTTTCTTGGCCTCTTGTGTTTGGAGGGGGGGGGATAGGTGATGATGGAGTGGAGGTGGAGTGTTAGCAGAAAGTTTGCAGGTTGATGATGGTGTTTTGGGTGTAACCCGTGAGGGAGAGAGGGAAAGTGGGAGTCAACAAGGGTTTGACTGGGATATTAAATACCAGGGGGTCAAAAGGCAGGGTTCAATGGCTGGGTCACAAGGGAAAGGCAGGGTCAAAAATAGAATTGACAAGTCCAGTGGAATAAGGAGGTTTAATAACATAAGGACTTAATATGCAATTTCGAAACTTCAAGGACTAGAGCGCCAATATCTCAAAGTTGCTCCAAGGACTGAATTTGACAAGTGTCAATAGTACAAGGGCCAAAGTTGCCATTTTCACATTTTCGAGGACCAATTACGCAATTTTCAAAGTTGAAGGACCATTTTGTAATTTTCTCAAACTTTTCATATTTTTCACCAAAGGACTAAATTTGACAACTTTTGATTTTAAAAGGACCTTTGGTGATTTTTCTTTTAATTTATGGCTCGGGGACTAGTTTTGACAATTTTTGAAAGTTGGGGACTAAAGCGCAATTTTGCAAATTTGATATGTTTTCATTTGATTTTGATATTTTGTATTTAAAACACATAAAACAACGATTTGTGATATTTTGATCATTTTGATGTGTTTACGAGTGTTTTCGGATGATTTTGCGAGTTTATATTGTACAAAATGATGAGTATTTAGACACTCATCAATCCCCACATCGAGATATTGCTAGTCCTAGCAATGATTTGAAAAACATAATGGATTTTAATCTCTTTACCAAAAGCCATTACTACGGAGTAGCCAAATGTTTCGTTCAAGTAAGAACCATGGTACAGATAACCATGTGATTTTGAGCAAACCACCGACTTTCAACGGATTTGATTTTGTCTTTACGGAAGCCGTACCATACATAGCCAACTCTTAGATAAATTATCGATATTATCTTTGGTGAGTGATTACCAATTATGGATTTTCCATGCCTTTACCACAAGCCATAAACTTGCGGGCTAGCCAACTCTTCACTTTTTAGGATATGGTGGTGAATACCATACAATTTTGGGCAAATTGCAAGCCGTCAACGGTTGAGAAATCTTTACCAAGAGCCGTTTGCTCTGGATTAGCCAATCCTTTTGTCTTCTGACATGGCGGATGATAACCAAATGAGTAAGTGTAGAACACTTACTCCAAAAAATTTTGGCCAAAAAGGGAATTGGTATAATTATATGATAAAATTCGTGAAATTCCCCACACTTAGAAATGAATATTGCCCTCAATATTCAAAGTACAGTGATTATGCGAAACAAAAACGTAAAGGGAAATACTACGGCTATTATTTAGAAAGAAGATTTTTTTTTTTTTTTTTTTTTTTAAACATGTGGCAACCCCCACACTAGGGTGGTAGAAAGAGGTGAGAAGGTGAAATATGGGTGAAAACCCATATGGCATGCTCTTGTTTTTGATTACCGAGTCGCTAGCTTGACTCGATCCCGCATTCGTTGGTTCATGGGGAAAGTTTGTAAGTCCGGACAACCACGGGGAATGTCCTCTCCAAAATAGTGCTTCAACCTATGTCCATTCACTTTGAAGTTTGGCCGTCTGTTTGAGATAATTCGGCGGTGCCATATGGAAAAACTTTGGCAATGGTGAATGGACCGATCCAACGGGTCTTAAGTTTCCCAGAAGATCTTCAATCTAGAATTGAAAAGAAGGACTCGATCACTTACGTTGAAAACGCGGTTCTTAATCTTTGAGTCATGGATCTTCTTTGTCTTTCCTTGTAGATCAAAGAGTTCTCGTGAAGCTTGATTACGGAGTTCATTTAATTCGTTGAGTTGAACTTTCCGATGATCACCGAAGACTTGAGTCGAAATTTGCACCTTGAGGCCCATAGGCTTTGTGCTCAAGCTCGATCGGAGATGACATGCCTTTCCATACACGAGCTTGTAAGGTACACCGATGGGTGTTTTGTGTGCATGCGGAGGCCCAAAGTGCATCTTCAAGTTTGTCCGACCAAGAGGCACGATTTTCACCTACGGTCCTCTCCAAGATTCTTTTCAAACCACGGTTGAAACTTCCACTTGCCCACTAGTTTGTGGGTGATCTGTGATAGAGGCGGTGGGTGACACCGTGTAAGCATTACTTTTGCGAATTGGTCATTGCAAAAGTGTGCCATGATAACTAATGATAGCACGAGGAGTTCCAAAGCGGGCAAGAGAGACTTTAAAACTTCACAACTACTCGGTGTCGTTGGTAGGAGTGCTTTTCCTACCCATTTAGACAAGTAATCGACCGCCACGAGTATATACTTGTTCCTCGAGAAGATGGGAATGGCCCCATAAAGTCAATGCCCCATCGTCAAAGATCTCGCACACTTGAATGGCATTTTGAGGCATTTCATCTCGTTTAGAGATGTTACTATAGCGTTGGCAAGAGTCGCAAGATTTGACGAGATCATGGGCATCTTTGTAAATTGTGGGCCAATAGAAACCGGAGTCAAACACCTTCTTGGCGGTGTAGTTCGGTCCATGATGTCCCCCCGTGGGTCCATGATGACAAGCCTTGAGAATATCAGCGGCTTCTTGACCGTGAACACACCGTCGGATGACTTGATCCGCACAGATTTTAAACAAGTAGGGGTCGTCCCAGAAGTAATGCTTAACATCTTTGAAAAATTTGTTCTTTTGTTGGGACGACATCCCTTTCACAACAAAGTTACCCGCATGATAGTTTGCAAAATCGGCAAACCATGGGGTACTAGAATCTCCATGATGAGATACCACATTAAGTGTCTCGAGAGGAAATGTTTCGCTTATCTCCTTTTTCTCGAGCACACCTTGATGAGGATTTTCAAGACGGGAAAGATGGTCAGCCGCTAGGTTCTCTGCTCCTTTTTTATCACGGATGGTGATATCAAATTCTTGTAGGAGGAGAACCCATCGGATCAATCTCGGCTTTGCATCTTGCTTAGCAAAAAGATATTTGATGGCCGAGTGATCCGTATACACTATGCTTTTGGACAAGATCAAGTATGGCGAAACTTCAAAGCATACACCACGGCTAGTAATTCTTTCTCCGTGGTGGTGTAATGTGCTTGAGCTTGGTCAAAGTTTTGCTAGCATAGTGTATAGGCTGGAAATGTTTCGATTTTCGTTGCCCCAAAGCTGCACCTATGGCGAAATCACTTGCATCGCATATAAGCTCAAATGGTAGGTCCCAATCGGGGCAACTAAATTGGTGCTTAGTGAGCTTCTTCTTAAGAGTTTGAAAAGCTTCAACGCACTCACTAGAAGATGAAAGGAGTGTCTTTTTCAAGAAGTCGGGTCATAGGCGGGATATTTTCGAAAAGTCGTGAATGAAGCGACGATAAAATCCCGCATGACCAAGGAAACTCTAACTCCTTTAGCGGTTGTGGGAGGTAATTTCGAAATAACATCGACTTTAGCTTTATCAACCTCAATCCAGCTCTTAGAAATTTTATGGCCAGGACGATTCCTTCTTTAACCATAAAGTGACATTTCTCCCAATTTAGACTAAGATTCGTGTTTTACAACGTTCAAGCATCTTTTCTAAATGGGATAGACATGTTGGAAAGAATCCCCAAAGACCGAAAAATCATCCATAAAGACTTCCATAGTCTTTTCAATCATGTCATGGAAAATGGCCATCATACACCTTTGGAATGTACCGGGAGCATTGCATAAGCCAAAAGGCATGCGTCGGTAAGCAAATGTTCCATAAGGACATGTGAATGTGGTCTTTTCTTGATCTTGTGGATCAATGGGAATTTGGAAGTAACCCGAGAAACCATCGAGAAAGCAATAGTATTCGTTTCCCGCTAATCTCTCAAGCATCTGGTCCATGAAGGGTAAGGGAAAGTGGTCTTCTGGTGGCTTCATTTAACTTTCGATAGTCAATGCAAACACGCCATCCGTAACCAATCGGTAGGAATCAACTCGTTTCATCATTTTCAACAACGGTTATACCACCTTTTGGGTACACAATGAGCAGGGCTCACCCAAGGGCTATCGAGATAGGGTAAATCAATCACGCATCAAGAAGTTTGAGAACCTCTTGTTTGATAACATCATGGATTTTGGATTCACTCGTCTACGATGTTGAGCTCTGGTTTAAAGTCATCCTCCATTAAGATTTTGTGAGTACAAAACTCGGGGTTGATACCCTTAATGTCGGAGAGTTTCCAAGCAATTGCTTGCTTGTGTGACTTCAAGACCTTTATGAGGCGATCTTTTCATCCTTACTCAAATCTCGAGCAATAATGACGGGTAATTTATCATCACCCTCAAGAAATGCATACTCGAGATGAGGTGGTAAGTCCTTAAGTTCAACCTCGTGAAATTCTTGATTTTCTCAACCGACTTGACTTCCTTGTTATGAAGCTCGATGGGAGGGAGTGATAATGGATCATTATTAAGCAACTTCTCAATGAGAAGAATATCTCCTCGATGTCAATTGGGCGTGATCAATTTCCCATGGAACCGAATCACTAGACAAGTATGCTTCAATCTCTTCCAAGATGAAGTCACTTTCCTCAAGCGGAGTAAGAGAGGGGTGGAAGAGTTAGAATTAATAAGACTAGGAGATGATGGATCATTTTGAGAAATTCTTCAATGGGAAGAATGTCTCCCATTGGATCACAATCATCATCATCCAATCCGGATGAAATCAAAGAGTGTAGTTTCATCCGCGAGTTAACAAACTCGATCGATAAGCAGATTCGGAGGTGGGACAAGTGGTGTGCTCTTAGAGCTAGCGGTTTCCACCACTTCCGATGAAGTCTCCGATTCTAGATCATCATCATCATCATCAAGAACACTCTTGACTTCCTGGTACAACTTTCAAACCATTTGTTTGAACCGGGGTAATTTTCAAAGCTTTGAGCTCGACGTTTTGGTGAACACTCTTAACCGTGAAATTTGAGAGTGTTGCATTGATTCTTTCGTTTTTGATCAATTGTGGCAACACTCTGTTTGTCAGAGGTTTATAGTTACGGTTGATATTCAATGTGAGCTCTTCGTTGTCAACCCGTATGGTCGACTCTTGAAGAAACACATCAATCGAGCACGACTGCTTCTTAGAAAGCTCTCCCAAAGATAAGGGGAACTCTAGGATCCGCATCAAGTCTACTACAACAAAGTCGGCATGAAAGTGAAACTTTCCCACTTTCATCACGACATCCTCGGCTATCCCAGTGGGCGAGTTACAGTGCAGTCCGCTAGCTCGAGTGTCATACGAGTGGATGAAAGTTCGGGAAGAGCAGTTTCTTCCATCTTGAGAGTGGCATGAGGTTAATGCTAGCGCCAAGATCGCCAAGGCGGAGCATTGAAACATCCCAAGAAATCACACGGGATTAAAACCGGCCGGGATCTTGAGCTTTCGGGAAGCTTATTAAGAATGGCACGAGCATTGCTCATTTAGAGGGTTTTCGCCATCTCGGACAACTTATCTTTGTTGGTGAGTAAGCCTTTAGCGTGGATGCAAATTTAGGCATTAGAGCGAGAGCATCAACGAGCTTATATCAAAGTGAAGCTCATTGAAGATTTGGAAAAAATTTTCCATTTGCTCTTTGTTTTGTCTTTGAGCTTCTCATCATTCATTCTTGATGGGTAAGGAAGTGACTAGACTTTTGAGCCGGGATGGAAGTGTTTTACGGCTCAGATTTTTCCTCGGAACATCGGGTTCGGACTTAAAGGTTGGACTCACCGAAGGTGGGACGTGTCTTGATGCCAGTGGGCTTGAATAATGCACCTTGTCCGTTGTCTCCTTGGTAACTTGGTAGAATGCCACGGGAGGAGGGGCATTGGAGTCTTAGGTCCATTGTCGTCTTACCACTACGAGTGGTGACGGCTTTCAACTCGGCATTAGGATTGGGAATAGTATTGCTTGGGAGTCCTCCGGAAGATGGCGAAGCTTTGTTCATATTCATGTTCATGAAGCGCTCATCATATTCTTTAACTCATTTGTCTGCCGAGATAATGTGGTATCAATTTCCTTTTAGCTCACCTCTCATGTTATTGATCCGAGTTTGCATTGAGCATGTTTGACTCGGTCATTTTCATGAAGTCATTTGGCATGGGAGCTTGAGGAGGTTGTTGATAACTTTGATGATTTGGAGCTTGATATGGTTGAGGTTGGTTGAAATTGTTCGGTTTTGATTGAAATTTTGAGAGTTATTGAAATTTTGTCCTTGATTCGGAACAAAGCGATTTTGATTGCCATGGTTTTGATTTCCATGGTTTTGCACAGAGGAAAACCGGTGGTGTCATACCGCTAGGTGCAGTAGTGAGGATCGACTTGTGGTCGGTATTGATTGTGGTTTCTGACTACGGAGCTTGGTAAAAAGAAGCATCGGTTGCTTGACAATCATAATACGTGTGGACCACTACAAATTTCACACACCTTGTTTATGGCTTTGATTGGTTCCGCTATGAATTTCGCTTTTGATTTCCTTTACCTCTTTTATCATACAATGGATGATGTCCGTTAGAGCGTTAACGGAGCGGCTAACTTCGGAAGAGTTACCGGATGAAGAAGCGAGTGTTCGGAACATTGACTTTGTTGCGAGAAATAGGAACTTTGATTTACTCTCGCAAATTTCAAGCACATCTTTAGGTCTCGATTCAAGATATTTCCACCGCGGATGCATTCAAGGAATCTTGATCATTACCGTTCAACCCATTGTAAAAGATATTAACTTGTTGAAGCTCCGTGAATTCATGATGGGGCATTTCACGAGGAGATCTTTGAATCTCTCCCATGCCTCTCAAAATTTTCATTGAAATCTTGACGAAATCCGAAATTTCATTTTTCGATTAGTCGTCTTTGATGGAGGAAAGAAATAGTTGACAAACTTTTGAACAAGATCCTCCCAGTTTCGATGGATCGAGGGGTTCTTTCCAACCAAATCCGGGCCCCCTCAGTGAGAATGGAAATAGCATCAACTTGATCACCTTTTGTGGCACATCCTTGAAATTGATAGTTGCGATCAACTTGTTAAACCAACGGATGTGTGCATCACGGTCTTCTCGATCGGACCCGCGGAATTGATTCGTGAGACACAAGTTGGATTAAATGTGTCTTCATTGAAGTGATCGAATTGATTACCGTAAAGCGATGGCATCTCCATAACCCTCGGTGGGTGCTTGGAGCATTTCCGCCATAATGCGTTAAATGCGCCATGGTGTTGTTAGAAATAGTACGAATCTCGGGTTCGACTATTTGAATGGCACGCCCACGAGCGTCTTATTGGAATTTCGCTAGATCACGCAAAGGACTCAATGATCTAGAAGAGCGAGTGCGCATGCACTAGAGATAACTCTAAAGGATCTCGAGTTAAGAGAAATGGAATTATGAAAATCTTTCGGATGAGAATGAGAATTATGAAGGCGTTTTTATAAAAATGGGGTGAGGAGAATCTTTATGGGTTTTACGGTTACGAAGCGTCGATATCACAACAAAATCAATTAACACAAAATCGAGGCAAAACAACGATGAACTTTACCAATAATCCGAGATGAATGGCTTCTTTGAAAAGGTACACCAATCACAAGGACACAAAGGCAAGTTTTAAATCTTTAGTTCGGGAACTTATTATGGTCGCACCCCAATTAGGTAGTGCATTGCCTTGGTTTATGTGGTAATCTTTTAAGTTGTTTATTATTAGAAAAACATTTAATCTTTTTGTATTTTTATTATTTGATACATATATAGAAACAAAAGAAAAATATTTTTGTGTTTTATCGTTTTGGATGTTTTTGGGTTTTAGATTTTTTAGAATAAAATATGGATATATATATATATCAGAGATGGATGATATAAACAAATGAGTGAGTATTCAAACAACTAATACGCTGGGCGTGGGACAAATAGCACTGACTCCCACAAGCGCCAAAAATTTGATCTGCAAGAAACCGTCAAGTCTAATCCACAAATGGTCACTTGTGAATGACCGGTAGTAATGACTTAAAACAGTTCAAACACAAATGCAATGAAGATCCGAGGAGTATAGGGTCTCCCCGGTCGTTATGTCCCAATGAGCTATGCAATGATTTATCAAACGTACGGTGATCGAGGAGTTTGAGCGGAAAAGGATATTTTGATATTATAACTACGGGAAAAGCCAACAAATTACAACGGCTTAAATGCAAATTAAAGGAAATTAAAAGATAAAATCTATTAAATAAATGCTATCACTATAATTAAAATGATGTTTTGTTTTTATGTTTTTATAAAGCGAAATTAAAATCTACGACGTCAAATTAAAAAGTGAAACTAAAGCAATATTAACCCTAAAAATATGAAAATGATATTTTTATAAACCTAATGATAAAAGAAAATATATGGAAAAAGAAAATTATTTTTACAACTAATAAATTAATTATTATTAATTAGAAACTATTTTTAACTATTTAATAATTAACCAAAATACAAGAAATTAGGAAACAAAGCTAGAAAAATCAAATTATGAATTGGAAAAGTCTAAAATATCAAAATAGAATTTTCAAAACAATTTTTGTATTTTTATGATTATTTTTCTATTTTCTATGAATTTTAAACTATTTAAAACTAATTAAATTACTAAAAATTACCAAATAAACTATGAAAAATCTGGAAAATTACTTTTTTCACTTTTTATATTTATCTAAACTTAATAAAATTGAAAATTATTTTTTTGAACCTTTTCTCGAATTTTTATATTAAAGGCTAATTAAAATGCTTAAAACTAATTTAAATTAAGAAAATAGCTAAACAACTTGGAAAAATCAAAATTTCGGAAAAGTCTACAATGATATAAGGAATCTGAGAAAAGGGAAAAGCAGGTGCTTATATGGATGAATCAAGAACTGCTATGGAAAGTGCTTATTGGAATAAGCACTAGAATAAGCAAAAGTGTACCAAAAGCCACCAAACAAACACAGAAGCTCAAATGTGCTAAAAGTGCAGAAATGCAACCAATATCAACAATCATAAACCACAGAATCACACTGAGCACGATATGGATATGAGAGCTTATAAGCTAAAGCACTACAAAATAAGCTAAAAGCCACCACAGAGTACCAGCTTATCACAGGACCTAAACTTATGCTAAAACTACCTTAATGCAACCTAATTTAACTACTCTAGACCTATGGAAATTATGAAACAAGCTTATGGTGTGAATCACATTTAAAAGCTAAAAGCAGTTTTACCACCCAACTACCGACAAAAATAAGCTACTAAATAAGCCGAGACCTAGAACCGAGATATTGCAATCTCAAGTTGACCTAGTAAAGACCTTATAAACCAATTTTCAGATCTTAACAAGCTCTTATGAGCCTTGTGCACAAAGCTACAAACCGAGAAAACTCGGTTTAAGCGAGACCCATGAAAGAGGCATTTTGATCTAAAGAGAGGACTGTTTGGAGCTTTTATAAAATTTGTAAAATTCAGATAAAATGATGACAAGTAAGAGCACCAGCTGAACTTTTTGAAATACCAAGATTCACTTGATAAGACCAAAATATGAACTCAAAACAATTCTTCCTAAATGAGCCTAAAATGACTTTTCACACTTTTTGACTTTTGACAAAATGAAGAACTTTGACTAATATGAACTTCAGATCCAATTTTATGACTGAGATAGATGTTATATGTTGTAATAAACTTGTTTCAAGCAATATTATGGATTTCTAAACACAAAATGATGATTTGCAATCCCAAATTCCACAACAGTTAGACAGGTAGACAGATTTAGGTTGAAATTTGACTTTAGGCTATGCAGGCACCAAATCTTGACTCAATTGAGCTTAAATACACTTGATAAACATGAACTAACAAAAATCAATCACTGAATAAGCCTTAAGGGCAGATGGATCAGCAGAACCAAACAACCCTTAACATACTGAAATGAGCTCAAAACAGATTTAAACCATGAAACTACTTATTTAATGATCAAACTGACTTAATAACACTTAAATACTTCTATTAGAACAGATTATAACAGATTTAAACTACATTTGCAGAGTATGCTAAAAGACTTTGAAATAACTTACAACTTGTCCAAGCCACAATGGCATGCAAATAAGTGAACCAAGTACCACTACCTAATACAAACCAACCCAAATCACTACTATTCAACCCAAATCCAAGCCTGCATCAACCCTTTCCTGTTCTGCAACATTTTCACCCATGTTTGACTTATTTTGACCAATATTCAAATTAGTTTAAAACTTGATTAGAGGCTTACAGAAAGCTATTATGAGCTTATATGAGCTTGTTTGAAACTGAAATTGAGTTGCTCCAAGTTTGAACAAAGGATTTTGACAGTAACAACTTCAACAGTGGACACAAATATTAAATATGAACTAAACTTGGAATTGATGATTAAACAGAGTTGAAATACATTAAAAAGGTTTACTTGAGTACAATAGAACTTGAAAATACAACTGTAAATCTAATTTAGACTAAGGAAATGTAAAACGACATACATTGCTAGAAAAATAAAAACTAACTCCTTTCTTGATGCATCCCTTGGCTTTTTATACATCCAAAGCTCCTTCTCTCACCTCTATGAATAGTTCCCAGCACAAAAGGTGGCCATTGGATTGCTTTGGAACATCTTGGCCGTTTAAATGGATTTGGCGCCAATTTTGGTTTTAACAGCTAAGGCTTGAGTGTTAGGTACAAGAGTGCATTTAATGTTTTCTTGGCCTCTTGTGTTTGGAGGGGGGTGATAGGTGATGATGGAGTGGAGGTGGAGTGTTAGCAGAAAGTTTGCAGGTTGATGATGGTGTTTTGGGTGTAACCCGTGAGGGAGAGAGGAAAGTGGGAGTCAACAAGGGTTTGGTCGATATTAAATACCGGGGTCAAAAGCGGGGTTCAATGGTGGGTCACAAGGGAAAGGCGGTCAAAATAGAATTGACAAGTCCAAGTGGAATAAGGAGGTTTAATAACATAAGGACTTAATATGCAATTTACGAAACTTCAAGGACTAGAGCGCCAATATCTCAAAGTTGCTCCAAGGACTGAATTTGAAAAGTGTCAATAGTACAAGGGCCAAAGTTGCCATTTTCACATTTTCCAGGGACCAATTCTGCCAATTTTCAAAGTTGAAGGACCATTTTTGTAATTTTCTCAAACTTTTCATATTTTTCACCAAAGGACTAAATTTGACAACTTTTGATTTTAAAAGGACCTTTGGTGATTTTTCTTTGAATTTATGGCTCGTGGACTAGTTTTGACAATTTTTGAAAGTTGGGGACTAAAGCGCAATTTTGCAAATTTGATATGTTTTCATCCGATTTTGATATTTTGTATTTAAAACACATAAAACACGATTTGTGATATTTTGATCATTTTGATGTGTTTCGAGTGTTTTCGGATGATTTTCAGCTTATATTGTACAAAAATGATGAGTATTTAGACACTCATCATGGAACTTGTACTAGACACGCTAACTACTTTCAAACCAAAAATCGGACCAAGAAAAGCTCTAATGAGCTCGGGCAGAGCTCTGCAGAGCTTGGGAAAACTCAACGTTGACCGAGTTTGGTGAGCGAGGCACTTAAGCCTGCTTGATGAGCTTATTTGAAGCTTTACAAAATTTCTAAAATTATGCAAAATGACAATAAGGAAATGCAGACCGATTGAAGTTTTAAAGTCCTAAGTTTCAATAAGATTGACCCAATAATGTGCTCATGAAAAATCCTTCTAGTTGGGCCAAACCGAAGTTTTGCAAGTAATTGACTTTTGACAAAAGATGAAAAGTTGACTTTCTTGAACTTTAAAGGCGATTTATGGATGATTATGTTGTTTATTGATGAAATGAAATCGAATCAAGCTTTGTCTATGAATTTTAAACACAAAACAAGTTTTGTATTTCCAAAATTCAAACAGTTAAATAAATAAGACGGTGGATTATTGATTTTGACTTTGGTCCTTAGCAGATCTTGATATTGAGACAGATATGAATGTAAATAGACTTAACAAGCATGAACCAACAGATAACTACCACCGACTAAACCTCTAACACAGTTAAGCTATAAATCCAAACACCACTTTTGAAATGTTATGAACTTTTAACTTGGCTAAACACCGAATTATCTAATTTTACCAATTAAACTAAGTTTAGTGAACCTAATTACTACTAATTAAACATATTTAAGCCATTTAATGATCACGGTTTTAAATATGAGCACAATATAAAAGCAGATAGAAATATGAAAATGGGATAACAAGCTCACAACCGTCCAAAATTTGATTTGTAGCTTAAACCAAACCCAAAACAAGCTATCTAACCAAATCCAACCCATTCCAAGCAATCGCATCACCCAAATTCAAAACCAAATCCAATTGCTCCCGGTTTGACTTATGTTGACCATCAACCAAATTTACTTGAAAATGAAATGTAAGCTCACTCAAAGCTATAATAAGCTTGAATAGGCTTATTTGAGTTTAACAAACATTATAACCTTTGGACATAAGATTTTGAATTTGAAATTTTAAGCGATAAACATGATCAAATGAAATTTAAGTGAAACTTGATTTAAGGTTCAAACCGAATTACAACAACTAAATAACTTCTTTTCAAGACAACAAAACTTGGAATTACAAATTTAAAAGTTACTTAAGACATTTTAAGAAAATTCGACATACATAAATTTAAAAACTAAAAGATCGCTTCTTCATTGCCTTTCTTCCTCTTTTATGCTCCAATAATGTTCCACGTGTCCTTCTGAGAGTATCCCACCTCTTTTTGGAGCCAATGGGTGAGTTTTGAGCAATTTGGTCGTTTTTATCATTTTGGCGGGAAACTTGGATTTGACTTGTAGGCCTGTGTTTTATCAACTAGGGGGGGGGTGGCATTTAATGTGGTGGTAAAAGTAGGTAGTGGTGATGATGAGGGGTGGAGGGAAAGGTTGAGGTGACTGGAGAAGATTGCAGAGGTGGAAGAAGATAAACAGGACAGGTGTGGGCGGGCAAGGATAAAGGTTTGACTTGGTTTGACCAGGCAGTTCAAAATGGGAGGTCAAGGGGTCAAAGGGTTAAGTGGCAGGGGGTCAAATGAGTTTTGACAAGCCTTAGCTTAGGCTTATTATGGCAAGGACTAAATTGTAATTACCGCCAAACTAGAGGACCAATCACGCCATTTTCTCAAAGTTCTCACAAGGACTGAAATTGACAAACTTTAATAGTACAAGGACTAGATTTGACAATTTCAATTTTCCGAGGACCAAACTTGACACTTTTGAAAGTTCGAGGACTTAAGTTGTAAATTTGCAATTTTAAATCTCAAGGACCAATTTTGACAACTTAGGAATCCCTAGGGACTCAAAATGATATTTTCTTTATTTAGATTTACCAGGACCTGCTTTTGACAACTTTTGAAACTTGGGGACTAAAGCGCCAATTATGCAAACTTGATCGTTTTTCACCAGATTTTGATATTTTGCATTTAAAACACATAAAACACTTATTTGTGATATTTTATCATTTGATGCATTTACGAGTGTTTCGGATGTTTTGCGATCTAATTTACAAAAATGATGAGTATTTACACACTCATCGGTCGAGTAGTAACCTGATCGGTTGCGGACGCGCGACCGATCGGTTAGACCAATTGATTGATGGGCAAAATCGAACCGATTCGGTTGAGGGCAACCGGATCGGTTAAGGTTTCGAGAAAAAATTTTAAAATCGATCGAGGAAATTCAAGAACTTTGTTGAAACACAATCAAATCCGGCGATGGCGCCAAAAACTTGATGTCTTTGGTTGTGTACAAGTTTTAAATTTATAAAGGTGAATTACTAATATTACCAATAACACATACGAGCAAGTATACTCGTCCGTTATAGCAAGATTATGAAGGTAAGTCGGGATCGTTCAGAGGATTTGAGTGAATCTAAGCACAAGTTTGAATTAACGAGTCTATCCAAAACATATAACAAAGCAAATAGATATAATGAAATTCGATGGTTAAAAACTACACTTGCTTAAACTAGTTTCATATCATAGATTAATGTGATTGTGTTAACCTCTTAACATGTTGGTTATGATAATTAGTTGGTGTACTAATCTATTGTTCTTACAAGTTAAACTTTGATCAAGAGTTTAGTTCATAAAACAAGCATTAAGTCTAGCCAATCAATTCAAGTTTCATAAGTCTACATACATAAACTTAAACACAAAACATCCACTTGTTCATCAAATTGCTTAAGAAATGGTCAATACAAAAGGTAACCGATCATAGACAAAAGGCTACAATTGATTCTCAACAACTAATCTTACGACCATTTAGATGTTTCCAACCAATCCAATTTGATAATCAAAAGCGTTTCTATTACAACCACACCTTAGTTCCTTTGTATAATCAAGAATAATGGGTAAAACAATCATCCATAGACAAAATGATTATGACTAGTTGAATAACAATAAGTTCTTTCGACCCCAACGATTACTATCAATTAGCCAAACTTGATTAACAAATGTCACTATGAAACTCTAGCACAATTGGATCTTAGAATCAACTTGAAATTGAATTAAAACACGTTAACACAACCACTAACTAATCATATGATAATCAACATCATTTAAGCAAGTGCATAAAGAAACTAGCCACTCATAGCAAACATAAACATAAAATCAGAACTTTGAATATTAGAAAACATGATTAAAGGTCTTACAATGATTGAAATGAGATTACAAATGATGTAGTAATGATGCCTCAAGTATTGGTGATGACTTCTTGATTATTTGACCTCCAAATGATGACTTCTTGGACCTCCAAAGTTTCCTGGAACTTAATGGACGAATTTAAGCTTTGAGAGAGTAGTAGTGGTGGTTAGATAGGTGTGAGAGAAGATCTCTCAAGTTGTGGTGTATGAAATGAGGTTGCAAAGGCCTCTATTTATACTACTTCCAAGGCTAGGGGTTATAAATGCATTTCTTGGTCACCAAGGAGCTTGGAAGGGACTAGAAGACATGTAGGAATGACCTAGAATCATTTGGAATAAGTTTGGAACCTTAGTAATGGAAAAATGGCTGAAACAGGACCTCCAACCGGATCCGGTTGAGCTCCAACCGTTCGGTTGGTCTTCGTGACCATTCTCCAACCGGATCCGGTTGCGGGGCTCGACCGATCGGTTGGAGCAAAATCACAAAACGTTATAAACCGCAAAGTTGTAGATCTTTCTCTTAGCTTTCAGTGGCCGCAAACCGGGGGTCAAACGGAGTCCGTATGCAAAAGATATGGCCAAAATGGTGAAGGTGTGTCGGGAACAACGAGGCTTCCAATATCTTTTCGTTTAAGCTTCTTTTCTTCATTTCTTTCTCGTTTTCCTTCTTGAACTTTATTCTTGAGTCTTTGGACCACTAACTTGATGACTTTATCTTCTCGAATATACTCCACAAGTCTTGCTTTGGTGGAATTCTTCATATATGGAGAAATCTTCAGATTTTACTTCTTTTAGTCTTTTCTCCACTTTCCGTACTTGGCTACAAATGAACTAGCAAACGACTTTGATACGATTAAGCAACAAAAGCATATGATTATAACCAAGTAACATACATAAAAACACGGATAACGCTACTAAAAACATGCACAATTTGAGCGTTATCAACCATGGTCGTGATGAAACCATTATCAGAGTTCACTTAAAACGTCAAAGGAGGCTAGAGTTGAGCTTTTAACCAAAAGATATGACAACGGGGTCAATTCACTATTATTTATTTGAGGTTGAAGTGAAATATCACGGGCGAGTGTACTTAGTATCACGAATGTATCGGGGATGGTTGGATTAAGATTTTCAAGATCCTTGTTCAAGCTTATTATAAAAAGCGAAGACTTGGAAATCTAGTTATTGTTGGGTGACTTTTCCTTTTCTTTTACCACTGGGGAACGGGCTCGTACCACCACAAAATAACTATCACTTTAAGGAGTTACGTTGTAGTGCTCGATGTCACATTCAATTGTGGATTTTCAAGAGGTGATGTCGTCTTATACTTGATGGTTGGTTGGATGAAGAGTATAGAGTACTTAGAGATTCAATGGACGATGAAGTCTCGCACCGCTCTTTGTTACATATGTGCAAGTTTAAGTCACGAGTTCGAGTTGTTTTACTTGAGGTCAAATTCATCATATTGGATTTTCTCCATCACCGTCACTACAAAGAGCCTCTTGAATGATAATGGGGTTGATTACAAGTTTTGCCAAGAGAGAGATTATGACGTATGAACACATCAGTTCATGCCTCGTTCTCTAAAGAAAAGAAAAGTGTACGTTTCAGTGCGCTTTATCTTCCGAAGAAGAGAAATCTTCTAATGATGTTTGAATACTTCAGTTCAAGCCTCGTACTCCAAAGAAAAGAAAAGTGTACGCTTTTAGTGCGCTTTATCTTCTGAAAAAGAGAAATCTTCTCACTAATAACCATTCTCATCAACATGCTTCATGCTTTTTCCATGCGCTTTCAAACATCAAGTGAACCGGACTACCGTTGATTGTTTTTCTTATTCCACTTGCTCAACTATAATGACGATGGCGACATCATGTGCTAATTTGGCGGGGGAGAAGTGTGAATAGACTACATTTGTTGAAGATATTCACTTATTTAATCAAGAATGGCAACTCCGTATGCAATTCTTGAGGGGGAGAAGAAGTGTGAATTTACTGCATGGTTGATTGATTTATGAGAATATATGGTCAAACGACTCCAAACTCATGTAAGAACCGAGCTTCTTCTTATCGGGTCATCTTCACATGGAGTTTACTCTAAGAGTCGTTGGTCGACATCTTCACACGGGCTGATATGAGTAAATGACAAAGTGCTTCGATTCTTGGGCTGATTTCCTTAATGAACATCTTTACGTTCTTGTTTGATTGGGAGGATTTGAGCTAAGGGATTTGCTATTTGTATGTTAACGGAATGCATTTGGTGAGTTGAAGATGTTGACTTTCTATTCCCCAACCGGACAATCTTGAAGAAGGTCGAGTCTACAATCATTCTACACTTTCTGCTGCGTGTTAGAAGACTAAAGGCGAGTTGCATTTAACAATCTAAAGACTTCTTCTTAATGGGTCATATCTAACAGTTGTCGGTTTAGGGAGAGCACTAATTGGGGAGAGTGAAAAGCCGATTTAATCCCCAATTAGACTTGCTCACATTCTTGACAAGTTGATTCTCACAAAGACTTCAAGTGTTCTTCTCAATGATTTCTAGTATACGGGCTTATAATATGTTGCCGATTACAAGTATCAAAACCAACAAGGGGAAGGAGACAAGCATCTAAACGCGAGTAAACTTGATGAACTTAATACTTCTAAGTAATTGAAGATATCTCGGGAAGACAAATGTTATTACCGCAGTGAAACTCAAGGTTTGACTCATGACGAGTAAACTTGATGAACTTAATACTTTTAAGTGATTGAAGATATCCCAGGAAGACAAATGTCATTACCGCAGAGAAACTCAAGGTTTGACTCATGGCATTTAGTGTTTATTCCAACTATGTGGGGGAAGAGATGTTAGAGAATGTTTCTGAAGATAAAAGAGGTACATAAGTGTGTGATGATTTTGATGGTATCGCAATCATCGGGGAGAGATTGTGTACATTGGGGATGCTCGGTTGTCTCACTTGAGGGCTTAATCGATGATTCGAGATATAATCACTTATTCAGAGTTGACATCCACGAGATTGTCATCCGTAGAGATAATCGGTGATTCGACACCTTCTTCAATGTTATCGGTTATTCTCTCTTTGGGCATTCGGGTGCCGGGTTCTTGAGCTTCATACACTTTCTTCAGGGGGAGAGAAAAGTATACATCGGGGTTATTCTTTGGCTATTGGACTTAATTTACTACTTCGATGGTATAAGTTTCTTTGGATAAATGTGTATTTGGGTTCGTGAGCTCTAGTCTAAGAGACTGATTGCATCAATTCGTCTACTTGGGGGAAGTGGTTTCTTGACAACTTTTGGAATGGATCGCTTCAGACTTTAGTGGAAAAGGAATTTGAGAAGAGTCATTCAAGTGTGGGATGAAACGTTGTTGTTCTTCTATTGGATGATATAACCCGAATGAAGAATCACGGTGATTATTCTTAAAAGGAAAGCGAGGATCAATGATAATGGTGTGCTTCTTTGTGCACTGCTAAAAGCAAGCTTGAAATAGAGCTTGAATCACTCAACATAAGGATTTTCGGTTTGGGGGGAAGCTGCCAAAGTCTCTCTTTCTCAAAGGCTCATGTTATATCTTCTATTCTGATGCCTCGGAAGCTTTGGTGGTGGAAGTTTAAGAGATGACGAATTCTATCTTCTACGACGTGCTGCTCGATATCCTTATCTCGGTACTCGTATCATCATCTTCTTAAACTATATCATCTACTCTATCTTTTAAATATTTATCAAAAACAAAATACAAAATATAAAACCAACAAAAGAAAATAGAAAATATAAAACCAACAAAACCCATAAAATCAAAAAATTGAAAAATACCAAAATATTGTTTTCAAAGACATGTCTTACGATATCGATAACATCTACGGTCTTAGAAATGTCATTCAATAATGGCACGGGACTTTAGATGAAGTTCGACCAGAGGTGTAAATATTTCTTTCTAAACATGTCTCAAAAATGGCTTACGTTATTTCAGATCAGAACCAAGCTTCAAAAATGGCTTACTGATTATTTGATCAGAACCCATTCTTCAAAACCATGGTTTGCTATTATTTCAGATAGCAACCCGCTCTTCAAAGAAGGAAAGTGTTGCGCTAAAACGATTTTCATAAATTTCGTGCACTTATCCTAAAAACAAATTGAGAAAAGTATGTCGAAGGACTGCTGTTCCTACACAAATGTTTTTCCGTCTAAAATTCTTCAGAAAAATATTTGTTGTTTTCAAAAAGTGGTGGTAAATGAGTTACTTGAAAATCAATCAGTTTCAAAGTTTTTCGTAAAAATTGAAAACTCAATCAATGACTTCTGTGCTTTTAAACTTTTCAGAAAAATGACTCATTGATTGAGGGGGAGAATGTTTTTCAAATCTATATCATCTAACGGGCTTTCTTAATTATCATATATGCTTAATTAAAAGTCATGTTAACCTACGTTGAAGGACTAGGTGCCTAGGATATGATTGTTAGGATTAGATGATTAGAGTTTGATAAACACATCATTCCCATGCTTTATATGAACTGATTGATATGTTGAATTGACTTTTATTAGTCGATTCTTTGTTTGGGTGTTGTCGACCACCATATATCCGTATGTGTGTTCATTAACGTGTGCGGTATATTGGTATATAAGAATGTTCGATCCGGATCCCACAATTAATGATGATTGGATGCCGAAAGGAAAGGGTAACTATATCTTGGGTTGACAAATGAAGAAACGGAGCTTAATTGAACTTCTATGGAGAGTTGGCTTGGAAAAATGCAACGTAAGAGGTCTCACTGCATCAGCAGATGGTTTTCTTCATCAGCAAATGAAGAAACGGAACTTAATTTGACCTCAGTTGGCATTAAAATGCAACGTAAGAAGTCTCACTGCATCTGCAGACGATTTTTCTTCCAAGCCCTACAACAACAACATAAGCTTCTCAATCACCTAACGTATCTTTGTGCAGGGATAATAGTGATGATACCATTTTTCTAAAACTTTGAATATTGTTTTTGAAAATGGAAAAATATTGTCTTGAGATAAATCGGATTCAAAGTTTTGAAATCAACCGGACTTTATTTTGTCAAATCTTCAGTGATTTCAAATTAAAATATTTTCAAACGATATTTCATCAAAAAGTCCGTTGTGTACAATATAAAGTGGTGATCTAAAGATTTAATGTTATGCCATGGTATGATTTTTCTTTAAAACTCAAAGATCTTACAAAATGAAATTTTTTCTGTTCTTGTTGGATTGTGAAATTGTTTTATTTTACTTAAAGATCTCTTAAAAACTATCATACCTGACACTAACAATCTTTAATGTCTTATATTGATCCTTATCCATCATTTTTCAAAATCAAATCTTGCCACGTCTTTCCCTAAAATTTTCTAAATGATTTAAATCAATTGGGATCACAAATCTCAATTGGTTTGAAATTTTTGATCGGGGGAGAGATCATGATTTAAATCTCAAACTGCTTTAATGGAATTGGTTTTAGTTCTTCAAAGGCACTCCGCCTCCATGTGTCAAACGATTTCAATATACATAATGCACATGTTGAGGGGATCATTTATCCAAAACTAGATGAGTTTTAAATCAGCACATTTTCTCACATGTTTTCTAAACCGTATTAAATCACTTGGGATCCAAAATCTCAAAGGGTTGATATTTTTATCGAGGAGAATTTGTGATTTAATATAAAATCGATAAATAATGATCGCTTTGATTCAATGTGCAAGTTCTCTCTAATGTGCCAAACTCTTTCAGTATATCGATGCACATATTGAGGGGAGTGAATGGTTTCTATTGGCAATCGTGAAAAGTACTTTAAAGAACTCCTGCCTCTATGTGATAAAATGATTTCAAATATCCAAAGCACATATTGAGGGGGAGAATTTACCAAGAAAATCAAATGGCTTTTTTCACGGAAATTGTGATCAAGAATATATTTCAAAGAACTCTTGCCTCCATGTGCTAAACAATTTCAAGATCATATGCACATGTTGAGGGGGAGCATTTCTAAATGATCAAAACTATTAAGGTACAAAATGCTTTGATCTCATATCACAAGTACCTTGATTGTTTTTCCAAATGATTTTTCAATTGGTTTCAAGAAGCAATGAACAATACCAAAAGACCAACCAATTTACTTTATGCATGGTGTTATAAGGATGGTTAGGTTAGGTATTCGTTCCTACGATCCCGCCAGAGTCGGAGGGATCTACCCAGGGACAATCCACTAGATAGTGTAGAGTCCTTAGGTATGATGAAAAAAGGAGAAAAGTGAGATATGGGAAGAGTGCGGACTGAGATAGAGCTAGAACTGGAATAAACACAACAAGGTTCTAGTTATGAAGTCTCGTAAGCTTGAAGGGTTGAAGAATGAAAAAGAAATGAATGAGAAAAGGGTGAAAAGAAATAGCCCTCCAATAATTAAACCTTAGGGCGTAAACGGGTTCAATACATATGCTACTTGTGGTTACTAAGGTAACGCCGGTATTGAAGACAAGGCGTCATGGACCCAAAGGACGCACCGCACCTAACTTCCCAAACTACTCAAGTTCCTCTTAAAAGGGCTTGTTTCATTCTCACGGGAATCTACATAATCTATCGACTTTCTCTTAGAGATTGTTGATATTGAAAAGGAGACCTCTCCCTAGTCTCCAGATAGGAAACCAAATATGCACTATTGAGTCTAGAGCCAAGAGATCATCCACAATATCTCATTAGGACACAAAATTAATGAAGACTTGCTGTTTCACACAATGTGGAAAGTAAGTATATTTTAAGAGTCCTACGCATTATCGTATTGCCAGAACATCCAGTGATATGTAAAAATATTCACGATGAAGATGGAAATCCTTCTAGAGCCAACATCAAACAAGCTCTTGGTGGGTGACATGTGAGATCTTTTCTAACGATCAAACTTGTGACAACTGGATAGAAACGATGGGACGATTCACTCGTGAATCAACCTTGGTCCAGGAAATGAATTGACGAATACTTTTGGAAAAACCGTTCGATGTGCAAATCTTCTTTTCTCTAGCGCGTCGAATGTGTATTCATATTTCAAACTCAAAAGTATCTCGATTGAAAAATGCTTTTGGAAAACCGTTCGATGTGCGAATCTCTTCTTTTCTAGTACGTCGAATGTGTACTCATTTCAAATACAAAAGTATTTTGATTGAAAATTGACCTTTCTCATAAAACCTTCGTCGATTGCAAAACTCTTTCTTCAAGCAACACGCGATTGTTTTCAAATCAATCTTTCATCAATCGCTGAATCTCAATTATTTGGTTCACTCACTCCGTGTTGTCTTCTTTGAGACGTTCGGTTTAGAACAACTAGAGCGGTGCGAAACCTCTGTCAAGGAGATTCTTAGGAATCCTACCGATCACAAAAGTGCTTGTCTTGATCAACGGGGAACCGGGCCATGCACCTCAATTCAAATGAAGTGATCAAAGACACTTTCGTGTGTTTTATTGCTAACTGTTGTTTGCGGTACATTTGACGTTATAGCCGATCGTAATTGAGAAGTCAATCCTAAGCCGCATGCTCACAAAGATCCACACTTAATTGAAGTAATAATGACTTGTGCATATCTACATAACCTAACTCGATATTTTATACTAGGCTTACGCTCTGCCGCAAATATCATGAACCAAGAAAGCTTCGCTACTACGATGAAAGATGTCATGATCCCTAAAGTGTGAGCATGTCGGTCCGAAAGTCACAACATCACATGAAAGCAACACAATAAAGGGTGATCCGAGATTTATTGTCGATGATCTCCATAAAGCTCGAAGATCATCAAAAGATGTGGATCGCTTAAAGGCCTCCACTAAAAGTACAAATCAATGCGGACTTTGAAGAATCGCTACAAAAGCACAAAGATTATGGAACTTGAAGAATAGAAGTCTGAGCTCGAATGAAGATTTAATAGAATGCTAGGATGCAAAATGTATTTCATGGGTGACCTCCCTTGGGGAGATTGTTAGGAATTGGAAATTCCATGTTAAAGTGTCGGTCACCCCAATTATGGTCTAGCATATGTTAGCTCGTAGACATGTCGTTATTTACATTATTTAGTAGTTTATTAGTTGGTTTGTAGCGTAGATTAGCGTAGTGTAACACCGTGGAGGAAGGACGGGTCTTTACCCACTGTATGCCTGATCCACAGTCCGATAGGAGGACGTATCTTGTGTAACTATAAATACCCCTTCCATCCATGGAAGGGGTGGTGCTTTTCTCATAATCTAACCTTTCATTTGTAAACCAAGTCTCTACCAAGAACACCCATCCCTTTACTTTCTCTCTCTAAATGGCTAACTTGTATTTCCATCATCCAAGACCACCCGAATCATCAAACACAATAAATATTATGATCCTACAACTATTTTACCCTTTGACTTTTTAAAGTTGACTTTTGACTTTGACTTTTGACTATTTGACTTTTACCGTAACGTAAAAGCGAATACCATAAATGGTAGTAACTAGTAATTTTCCTTGTGACCAACACAAGACTACGATAAGTCTATATGTTCAAAATACTTTTGTAACACCCCAACCCGACACGGGTCAAAATGTCACATTATGGCGTCATACAAAGCATAATTACGCAAGCGGAAGACTTATTATATATAAAATAAAGTTAAGAATAACATGACTTCCAAAAGGTATCATAATCCATGAGTCTAAACAAAATGAAGCTGAAATTAACCGAAATGAAATATCCGAAACATAAGTCTAATCATAATCCGAAACAAATGAGATGACTAAACAAGGTAGGTCTTCTATCTCCTACTCTCTCACTCATGCCCATCGCCCCGCTTATTACCTGCCGCATGGAAAAGAAAACACGGTTGAGCTTAAAAAGCCCAGTGAACAGATATATAATAACAACGAATAATAATAGCATAAGCAAACGAAACGAAGTCATATGAATTAGCTGAACAATATCATGGATAAATGAATCAATAAGAGATAAGAGGTCAAAGTCATACGAATCAGATAATCATAAGGAGTCAAAATGAATCATAAAGAATATTGCCACGAGCGCATAACCTAACGTCCAACATGACACATGAAGGACACTACATACATACATAACCGTCAATTCATAAGTTTACAAGGATGGAGACCTCACGAGTACCATAAATGCGAGAGGGGTGCAAGGCACGCACAACCAAATGACATAAACATATCATAATATCATAAGCCTAAGATGCATCCATACGCCCCCTACGTAACATAAATCATATATGTACCCTGCTCAAGACAAGAATACACACATATCATAATGGCCAAGAGATCTCATAACATACATACATAAATGGGGACGCCGTGGACTAATCACATCGCCACAGATGGTGTCATGTCATCGGTGCCATCAACGACATGGTCATGGTACCTCCATGACTAGTTAGCTCGGGCAACATAAGAAACAAAGCATACGAAGCATAATCATATCATATCATATCATATCATATCAAATGAAACATATCAAACTGAAGGGAATCATAATCATATTAAACGAATGTCATAGCGAATAGAATCATATCAAAGGATCATATCGGAATCATATCAAAAGGATCATAGCAAAGGGAATCATAGCAAAGGAATATCATAAGTGAAACAAAGTCAAGGATCGAAAATCATGAGAAATCCCTACTGAAAATGGATAGAATATCTGTACCTTAGCACAACAAATCAATCACTCGAACGCACAAAGAATAAGCTAACCCCTCCTTTGCGGATCTACATAACAATGATTTAAGTTTAAGAAAACTATTTTATATTCGTCATTGTTCATATTAGGATTTCATTCTATTTTTAGAAACTTTCCATTTTTAGTAACTTTTCGAATCAAGTAACTTTCATATTTAATAAGTTTCCTAAATTAGTAGCTTTAAGGTTCATATCCTTAATACACCCTTGAAAATGCTCCTTTAACCATGTATAGAAACCTTACTATAATTGTTTCCTCCTTTTCTTTTCTTTCTTATAACCACTCGTGTACATACTTCTTTAATTCCTCTATTTGACCAAGCTTATTAATCACATATTCATGCATGTATTCTCTTTTATTATTAGCTCGAATAGATTAGTATAACATGTATGTTAAACAGTCATGCATGATCAACATACCCATGATACATACACACATATTTTACCCGATACAAATGAACATCCCTGCGTGACAGTTAAATGATCCCATGAAGACCCCCCATATATACAAAACACCATAGACCCCACTTAATGAGCACAAAACATCTTACAAAGTCACTTACAACAGCCTTTACATTCACGTTAATAAACATGCAGGTCTCATGTTAAATCTTTGAGTTTTATAGCCAAATTTTAGAACGTATTTTATAGATTAACATGAGTGTCGAAAAGCCAAAAGAGAGATGTGCATAACTAGCAGATACGAAGTATCCAAAACAGAACGAAAGTCGACCCATGCGCTCATAATTTCATGTGTTATACACTAACTATTATTAGGTATTTATAGAGCTCGATTCACACAGATTAAATATATGGTGTATAAGGTTATTATCTCATGTACTTCAAGATTCATACGTGTGGTCATATTAAACGAGACATATTAGTTTTAGTGTTAAGTTTCCAAGTGACTAGTCGTATAATGAAACGTTAAAACAAGGAGAGCGTTTTAAGGAAATACCGTAGTCGGACTAACGAATGGAACAAGAGACAAGGAACCAAGAACCACAACCTTCAAACTCCAAAGCACACGATTACAAAAAAAGGTAATCAATACGATCACCACGGCTTGTATTCTAATGCCGATCACCACCCTTTTACGCCTCGTACCTTCTTTGTACCAATCGAATATAGAAGAACATAAACTGCCGTTTATAAATGTGTGTTCAGGGTTTTAACGTGGGAGATAGAAGAATGAGATTTGTTTGTTTCAAATGAGAAGAAATGGGGTATTAGTAGATAGCATGTGCCGAGTCTCTTGGAGTTGGGTGAGACTGATTCCTCATTTGTTTTCCCATAATATTATCCTATCTCTTATTTGTTTATTTGATGTGATTTAATATAACATCTCACGAGTTATATTCATTCTAATATAAGTTGTGTAGAATTTAGTATTCTTAGACATATAACTCAGGTTTAGTATTTAGTTTATATCGACTTTAGCCTAACCTAGATTTTAGTATTGTGTACTTGTAGTTTTAGACGTATAACGTATAGCCCGAATTTTAGATTAAACACGTACTAAATGATCAAATGCCGCATCGTATTTTAGGTTATTATAACTTTATTTTCACCAATAATCATAATTTATATGAACTATTACTACTTTATCATTTTTAAGTAGATATGTTACTTTTTACGTAAGACGCATACTCGAACCTACGTTATTAGGTTTTAACAACATAGACGCACCCTATGAGACTTATCACACATTTAATATACCTAGTTAGAGTATATTAATAAGTATTAACATTTTCATAAGTATTCCATTTTTACGTTACCTTGTTTTAAGTTTCGTGACTTAAGGGCTTAACATTAGTAATTACCGGGACCAAACTACACCTCATAAACAAAACGTTATAAAAGATAACACATACACTACCACCTCATATGAGAGGTGGCATGCATTGGCATCCCCAAGGCCACATGGCCTTCTTTTAACCCACCAACTCTTACACACCACCCCTTATGTCTCCCACTTGAGATAACTTCATCCTAATCTCAACTTTTACATGCAAAATCAATCAAAACCCTCTCCTTCACCCTCCATGGTCTTTCAACCCCCCTCCTCCATCACCATCAGCCACTTTGATTCGCACAATAAGTTACACAAGAAAGATAAAGGCCTAAGTGAGCTCTACATAGTCCAAGTGTTGTTTTAGTGATTCTATGGTTAGATTTGGAGTTATTCAAGGTGTTAGGGGCTGAGATAAAGGGGATTATTTGGTGATTAACAAGGGTTAGAATCAAGTGGGTTGAAGATTCAAGACAAGTATTAGAGATAAGAAGGGTTAAGGGTTGAATTGTTCTTGTTGTACTAGTAACTTGTCATCCTAATCCTTGTAAGATTTGAGTTTATTTCTTGTCATTCAATATGATTGTAATAATCTCTATAATTATTTGATGTAATTTGATATAAGTAGTATATATAATATGGCTTAATTGATGTTGTACATGAGGTTGTGACCATAAAAACAAGCTAAAACAAGTCCTAGGTAAATTCTATGAACATGAATTCTAAAACAGTCCCAAAGTTTGATTAAACTGATCATCTCAGTAAACCTTGAGGTTAATTTACTAAGATAGGCTTTTAGAACTATGTCTTACGGTCGTTTCTCCTGGTGGCGCACCTCATAACTCATCCCGGTGAGTAAATGAGAGCCAAAATGGCAAAACATGTCGAAATCTGCACACCAGATTTTATTTGGGAAAAGCCCATGGTTCTGACCATTTCTGGAAGTTGACTCAGTTTTATAAAATGTATCTAAGACCTAAACTTGAAGTTTGGCGAAATCCGTGTGTGAAAACAAGTTGTATAACTCAACTTATGGTCGTTTTGGCAGGACTGAATGTGCAGCCAAACTTTCTGCAATGAAATATAAGTATATACTTGTAATTAGACCATTGATATAGGTAAACTTTGGACCTTAGACTTGATTAAGCTTAAGAAGATGTTAGAGAATATAAAAATATGAGCTTGACCTTTTGAATCACTTAAAAAGGACTTCTGGTTAAAAAGTTATGTCTAGTTAAGTTTTACTAGATGAAAATATGATGTTGGAACAAAAGCTTGCTGATATGATTTTAAAACGAGGTTTTGACCCTTTTCTGGTCCGAATCAGCAAAAGTGTAAAACACGAAAGTTGCTCAGAATGACTTTTTCTACAAAAACTCGGGAGCACATAAGCAGAAAGTGAACGACAAAACCTAATAACGGAAAAAACTAAGCTGACCTGTTGTTGACTAGAAAACAATCGTAGTGAGAACTTTAAGTGATATATTGATCATTTGAGGCTAATATAAAGCCAAGATCGAGTCAAGATTGTTGTCTTGAGATTGTCTAACTTAGACACATCCTTAATATGGTCTTGATTATTATTGCTTAACCATAACTTAGCCGCACGGCTAATATAAGTCTAATGACCGAAACTTGTTTTTAAAACTTGTTCACTAGACTTAGACAAACTAAGTAAATGACCATATGTCATGTTAAACTACTTCACGACCTCTTGATTTTGATAGCCAAACAACATTTAAGGAATACTTTAACTTAAGAATTCATGTACAACATCATAAGCCAACAAACTACATATACTTGTACACTTATATCGTACAATATACTAAAACACGAATACTATGCTTTCTTAGGTAATCGTTAAAGATCGTGGTCTTGCCATACTCTATTGTTGACATACAATATATCGTTACACTCCGCGGCTGATCACTACTGTGAGTTCATAGCCCCATTTTCTATCATTCAATTGTTTTACAAACCCTTGGGGGAGATACATGCTTTATTTTAAACCGAACACATTGCTTTCAAACTATATGCTTATCTGATTGTTTTATTGTCACTAAGTTACCGCATTTGCCAAACTTAGGTCCCTAATCATTAACCATTAATCACTAGAGAGAGTGGACGCGAATATTGTGAATAGATCTATTGGGATTGACGAATCCCGTTTGTGTTGACCGGGTAGGCAAACAAACGCACTATATTTGAGTAACATTAGGTAAAACAACAATTTTACCTATTAGGGCTGGTACCAACAGTTTCACCAATTAATTTTGGAACACGTTAACGCCTTGGTTGCATGAGCTTAGTGAAATAATAACTGTTTTGTTTTTAACATTATGGGTGTATAACAACGTAACCCACACAAACATTATGTGTTCAACTTTTAACAATAAACCTATGGATTCACTCAACCTTTGTGTTGACAGTTTTAAACATGTATTTCGGATCCATATTATACGAGGTCGTACGGAGGAGCACGGATACTCAAGAAGGCTATAAATTTTATTATCATTCGAAAACCAATTTAATGTATTTTGTAAACCGTGAAACCATCGGGACCTCATTTTGTAAACTCGATATTTATATAAATCGAATGATAAATCTTTTAAAACTACTCCATTAGAGTTCGTTTCTATTGTTATGATCATGTGCCATGAAGTAACACCAGTTTGAATTCCACCGCGTATCACGAAATTGGGGTGTTACATATTGGTATCGAGCCTTAATTATAAAGAACGGGTCTAAATTGAGACCTAAACTATAACTACTTTTTCAAACAAAAATATTTTATAGCCTTCCGTTCTCCGTGTCTTCCATCCTCTAGACGATTATGTGACTTTTAAGTATTTTAAGCTACACAAACACACTAGTATATTAATATATACACTCGACATAATTTCAATCATAAACGATGTACTAAACATATCTGCGTATGCCTATTCTAAGGCATTAAGGCACAATCATATTTTCCCAATCTCCCAATCATGTATTTACTCGTGCATTTTAGGATTACGAAACTTTATCCAAGACATTGTAAATGATTACAATGGTCTTTCCTACTTCCCAGACATTGTGATATACAATGGTCTCATTCATTTTTCAAGACGCTATGAGATACAGTGGTCTCTATTACACTCTCAGACACTGTAAAGCCTACATTGGTCTCTATTTCATCCTCAGACACTGTGAGTGAAACAGTGGTCTCATTTACTTTCCAGACATTGTGAATTGCACAATGATCTCTATTATTTCCTAGACATTGTGAGTTACACAATGGTCTCAACTATTTCTCAGACATTGTGAGCTGCACAATGGTCTCAACTACTTCTCAGACATTGTGAGTTACACAATGGTCTAATTTACTTCGCAAACATTGTAAATTATACAATGGACTCTAGAAATTATCTTATAAAACCTTATATGATATTGTTTTACATGAAACCCGTCACAATCTAACGATTTCCCTAATGGAAATACAAGAAATAGGATTTCTAAAGAACAAACTGACTCATCATCTACAAAAGCTGAAGTTCAAAAATTTCTCTACATTCATCAAAATTCTCTTTTGAAACCTTCATTGTTAAAAGTTCGTGCTTCTGGCCAAGTATGGACTATTTTAGAATTACTTAAGACTTCCTTTCAACACGTATCTACCTATACTATCTTCTATGCAATGGAATGTGAAAATATTGGTTACAAGTCTTTTATGGCCAGGACTTGCAACTGATTGGTTTGATATCGCCTTTGCTTTGCGGATATTTTCTCAAAAGCTATGGACATATCACGAGTATACCTAATTTAGGTATTTGGAAAATTTATCGAACCTCATTAAATATAGTCTAGTCACCTATATTTAACCTAGGGACGATGGAACATAGTCGACTAACTATGTTTGACTTAATTTTTCAAACACCGAGAATAGTTATACAAGGGTTATATTCAGTTAATTTCCTACTTAAACTCGATAAACCACCATAATTCATTAAAAATATCTAGAGATACGATAGTGACTTACCACTCAGCGAGATCTTAACACTTATTTATACTACTTAATTTCATTCTTGAAAGTTTTCATTTATGAGATAATCCTGACTACTATCTTGGAATAGTCATCAAATCTTATCGTCATTTCTTAGAAGTACTAGCCTGATTTGGTTTCAAGGCTATCATTCCGCCATAATCCTTTACAATCCACTTATGATTTTAAAACAAACTTGACATCTCTACCTAAGAATAATGATAAACATACACTCTCCTAATCATCAACATATCACATCATTATCTGAACCCCGTTATAAGTAAGTATATAAAACTTCACAGTATCACGTTTCCTTCAAACACTAGTTGACATAAACACTGTAAGTTATGACCTTCATCTCGAAACCACCTAAGACATGATCAAATTTGGAAATGGTTTGGATAACCACTTGCCACTAGCAAGACCTTCCTACAACGACAATTATCACATCATTATAAACCATTTCACATCAACAATATCTTACACCTTTGATAAAGAACAGTTACCCTAACAACAACAAAACTATTCCATTTAAGGCACTATATAGACGAAAGTGTCAGTCAACCATTTGTTGGACTAAGGTGTTCAGAGATCACCCACGAAACAACTAAGGAAACCATACAAATACAAATTTGGTTGCATGCGCACACTATCGCTAGAAACAAAATTACATAGATATAAGGCGTTAAAATTTAGGAAATTAAGGTTCGTTGAAGGCCTCAAATACAATAAGATATGATTCGTCTTGAGAATCGAGAAAAGCCAAACATGAGGTATATTGGACTCTATAAGATTTTAACTAAACCCTTTAGGTTATCAACTTAAGCCACCACCAAAAACATAGAATGGTACATAACACATTCTATGACCAGAAACTTGAGAATGCAAAGATTAAAATTCGGGGCATACACCCACATTTTCCTAGAACACTTCAACATCGGATAACATACACTGAATTTCGGGACGGAATTCCCTTAAGGGGTAGAGACCCCCAATTTCGTGATACGCAGCGCAATTCAAACTGGGTGTTACTATAATGTTATAAAATACCTTATCGCATTTTAGTCAAACTCTTTTTGCGACCAGCATATGCACCGGCTCTCCTATCTATGTTGTGACACACATTTGGGTCGAATACCTTTGCAAGTATACTACATGGTCAGGTAGCGTTGATGATTAAAAAATATAGTTAAGGGATAAAAGTTAAGATGTGTATCCTCACACAAATCCAAATACCCCCTAAACCCAACGTATGCATCATGTATATTCAGAAATGAAACTACAAAATTATTAATAAGGGAAGATCGAAATACCGTCAAGTGTGTTTTCAAGCACATCTTCCACATGAACACCACTCGTCCTGGCTGACCTAAACACACAAACCACAAAGAAATATATCATCAGGTATCTTATGTCATTACAATCTTCTAACAGAATTACTCGTTAAGTGTTTGATCTTTTATTCAGAAGTGCGATTCAAAAGCGATACTGATTTTTGAAACTTGGCAAGAAAAATACAGTTACTAACCTGATATTAACATTATTATTATTGACATGATCATAAACACTTTGAGCAACCCATATATTAGTAGCTTTCGCACTACTACCCATAGTAGCAAGCATATTAATAGTTAAAAATAATATACGACTTATAAGTACGACTACCTACCGTAAGCACTACTTTCCGTACTACTACCTAAGCTTATAACAACTCTGCATAGGCCATTAAAAACAATCTTATAAAGCTCTTAAATTTTTGTAGAAGCTAATGAGTTCATCAAGCTGGGTTAAAAAAAAAATAAGATTAACTTACACTTACTCGGATTCTTAGGCTCCTTAGAATACCTCAAGCTACGAATACTTAAAGAAAGAAAAAATAACATATCATATTCCAAAATTAGCGAAACCTGCTGCAACCACACCATACAAAGCTTATTTATTGTAAATAATTTTTCAATATGAAAAACAAAGGTTGTTTAATCAGAATCACTTACATGTGGTCGAAGATTTCCCTTTACTTTGACGGTGTTCTTCACCATCTTTTTCCCACCGTTCTTTCTCAATACTGAATATCCTAAACCTCAAAACCCGAAAAATTAAACACAATTAAACTCAAGACCTCCAAATTCGTTGCCGAGATGTTATTTGTGCCTTTAACTTACAAAAACATAAAAATTTACCTGGGAGATGTAGCTCTTGAAAACTTTAATCATCTACTTTTAAAAACTTACTTTGTTAATACAAATAAACCGTAAAAACGTTTATTTATATTTTACGATCTTCTAATGTTTTGTCGATAACAAACATAAAATCATTTTAACGAAACAAATAAAATACGTAAATGGTTTGAACTAATAGTTTCTAACATACTTACGTTTTCACATAAAACACTAAAACAAGTATAAGTGATTTTATTATTTAATATTACATATGTACAACAACTAGTGTTTACATATTTGGGTAAAATATACGCATAACTAGTATGTAGTATATTGGGTAATATAAATGGGTAGAAACTTAAGTATCATAACCCATTGACCAAATACATTGAATGTAGTTGGGTACAACCCAAAGTCCATGACCCATGGAGCTTGACCCATAACCCATTGCATGACATCATGCTTATATCATATATGGATAATATCCATAACCCATGGTATTGACCCATACCCATGTGACTAGGTGCATTGAACACAAAAGATACATTGTATCTAGCTAAAGACCCATGGATCAACCCATGACCCATAACCAAAATACCCATGGGTAAAGAGGAGCGTCCCACGGATCCCTAGCTTTACGCTAGACGGATCCCTCGTGGGAGGATCCGTGGGATCCGGGAACAATGAACATTTTCCTTAATAAATAGTGAGTCATTTCTTCATTGTTTCTCACCCCTTTCTCACATACTTTCCTCGAGTTTAAAACTATCTAACCCGGATCCAAGTGATCTATGTTTGTAGTTTTGTTTTGTGTGATTCTCTGGTTCCTCTTAAAGGCGAGATCACCACCTTTGAAGTCGAGCAAGCTCAAGTCCATGAGTTTCCATGCTTCCTCATCATCAATGCTACTGAAGTCCTCTTGTTGATGATTCTTTTCTTTCTTCTAAGAAGTGTAGTGTTGGAGACATTAGTAAAAGATGTCTCAAGTGTCAAGACGTAGACATTAGTGAAAGGTGTCGATCGTCCGTATTATAGGCATTAGTGAAAGGTGCCTAGAAGTCAAGTCACAAGACATTGGTGAAGAGTGACTTGAAGATCTAACTAAAGGCATTAGTGAAAGGTTCCTTAGATGTACATTCGATATGGTGTGTTTCGATGTACAAGATAGACTAGCATTAGATCCAAGGATATTGATATCCTTGATGATGTTGTAATAAGGAGTTGGTCTCCTTTGGGATTAGTCGTTGGTGTAGTGTTGGGTAGTAGTTCCTCCATTGTAATGGAACTCGATATCTAGCCTAGTCTGGGATAAAGGGTGAGACGACGATGTGTTAGGTGTGGTTCACCTTGGTGTGAAAGAACCCGGTGGTTAGCCTAATCTTAGGAAAAAGAGTAGGCAACGTTGTGAAGGTTTCTCCACCATAATGAGTTGGTGTCGTGTAGTGATTACGAACTCCCGAGTAGGTGACTCGGGGAGTGGAGTAGGGCAAGGAAGGTGTCCTTGTAGCCAAACCACTATAAATACTCGCGTTGTGGTTTTGTGCTTCTTACTCTTATCTTTTCATTACATACTTTTATATGCTTGTTTATCAACATCCAACACACATCAAAATAGATTGATATAAGTCGATCTATATACTTTAAAAGGAAGTTTTAATTGGCAAAACTATTCAACCCCCCCTTCTAGTTTTTCACATACTTCTTTAGAACTCTTACAGTAAATCAACCAATCAGGAAACATCAAATCGATACCTCACCAAGCCACATACCAATCAAATAAAATTATGTATACCCCAATTATATAAATAAAAGATATCAAAACATACCTAAAATCCACTTAACTGAAGAACATAAATCAGAAACCTCAACCAAGTAAATAGGTATGTTTTCAAGAGCTTGGTGAGGTATTCGTCTTTTCCCTTCTATCTTAGCTTCTTGTACCGTGCTGAAGCTATGATTGATGATGCAATTAGGGTTTCGATATTTTTATTTGAGGCGATGTGCCTGTGTGTGTGAAAATGTGGATACATGTGGATGTGTGTGGAAATATAGGAGATAAGTAGATAACCTAAATGTATACATCGACCAAACGGGATGAAAAAAAGGTCGGCCCATAGTTCAACCATTTTATATTAGCAGAAATATTATATCTCCACCGACCATGTTGCTAAGGTTTAAATAAGTTAACCGACGCGTTTTTTTAATTGGCACCGACCTGGTGCTTTAGCATAGACGGTGAATTCTAACTTCGTGGATTGTCGGTCAAAAGGTCAGAAACAATGGTTAAAAAAATGTTATTTTTAAAATATTTGTGATATTTATAAATGTAAAAAAGTTATAAAAAATTAAGTGCGGTGAATTCAAATATTTATGAACTATTTTTTGTAGCGTATCTTTTTAACTGCATGTTAAGTGAATTCGAATATGACTTTTCACATTTTGTGATCGGATTGACGGGACCCCCTAAAGTGTAAACTACCACCAACTCATCTTTTTCGGTTACATAAAAAACACAAATAAACAAAACTACTTTTTACACATCATTTTCTTTTGAAATTTTGCCCATAAAAAAGTTAGAATGTCCTTAAATCGCGTAAAACGCATATAACTCGAAATCTTTGTAAGGTTAAATTGCATAAACTAGTTTGTCAAAATTACAGTCGTTGTTCTTGTAACTTTAATTCACTTTTCGTTATTGATCAAAATGAAATGACTAAATTACCCGTAGTTGAAAGCATTTCAATCATTTTAAAGTATTAAAAGATAGAACTCCATTTTTTGCAAAATAACTATGTTTGCACTTTTATATTTATAAGATTAATTAGTACAATGACCACAAGTGCGACTAAATATCCTCGTCACATCACGTCATAAACCAAACACTCGTAATAAAAAGACCGCGGTCACAACAAAAACAACCCACAAAAATAAATTACAGTTAAAAAAAAAACACTTCAATTTTTTCGGTTGACTGACAAACTACAACTTTCAATGGTCTTGTTATCAGTAGTCTAACAGGGTAAGCTTGCGATTTGCATAAACCATAGAAGCCGTTTTTGCAATGTATATGTATACGCGTAAGAATAAATACTACGGAGTATCAAGTATTAATTATCGTAAAAGTCAAAACTTTAAAAACCAATGGGATTTTGTCGGGAAGTTGAACCTAGGGGCGTTACAAACACAAAAAACAAACCCCATTTTTCTTCCATAATAAAATCATTGTCACTCCTCCCCTTGTCTCGTACTTTTAAACTAACAAACACAAAAACACTTCTTCTCTTTAACAAAACCATTTGATTTGATGGGCATAAACACAAACACAACAACAATGCATGCAAAATCAGACTCAGACCTAACAAGCCTAGGAGAACAAGACCAAACACTCACACTCACCCCACCACGGACGCCACGTCACCACCGTCCACTCTACTACGTCCAAAGCCCATCCAACCATGACCACGACAAGATGTCATTCGGGTCAAGCCCATTCGGGTCACCGGGTCACCATCACTACCACTGCTCACCTATCCATCACTCACGCGAGTCTTCTACTTCCAGAACTTTTTCAGCTTCTGTTAAAAACGCTCTTGTGAAGCATGGTGGGAGATGTGACTCCTTGGAAGAGGATTGAGGATGGTGAAGTGGAGGATGATGATGAGGGGGAGGGTGGTGGTGGTGGTGGTCGTTATGATGGTGTGCCGTTGAGGTTTTATGTTATGTGGTTTGTGGTGTCGTTTGTGTGTTTGTTTAGTGTTTTTGCTTTCATTCTGTGGGCTGCTAGTGTTCCTTATAAGCCTAATGTTTTTCTTAAGGTAAGAAATAATTTTTTTTGTTCATATTATTATTTGATGTTTTATGTTAGTAGAATTGTGTGATTAATTTGGTTTGAAATTTTAGTTGTTAACTTAGATAGGATTATTTGATTATTGCGTTATCAAACAGAATGCATGGTGGTAGTGTTACTTCATGTAAGATGGTAAAATAAGTGTAAACTGGGCATAAATATGTTACTTGCTTATATGGTTTTTTGTAAGTTTGTTATTGATTATACCCTTTTTAGGTTAATTTACTTTTTTTTTTTTTAAATATGGTTTAGGCAAAATTTTCACCGGTACACTTTTTTGTGTGTGTGTGTTGCATTTTGGGTCAACAAAGTGATTTTACTTGAGTTGGCCACCCTTGGAGTCTTTTGCGCCGTCTTTAGATTAACCCTTTTGGGAGGAGGTCTTGAGTTGGGGTTTGAATGGCGATTTTCGTGGTGGTAGTCCTTTAATGAAGGGGTTTAGCGCAGTAACCCTGCGTTCGAATCTTGGAAAAGCGAGGTTTACCCCTATTAATTGTCGTGCTTGGGCGGATTAGTAGGGGTTTCCATCGGAGATTGAAATAAGCGTTTCGCTTTGAGGAGCTCTCTCAGACGGACCGGTTTGAGGCACGTAGTCTGGGCTCTCCATTGTCGAACCATGACACGAAACACTTTATAAGAAATTCACATTTCAAAAAAAAAAAAAAAACTTGATGAGCTAAAATTGTGACCAAATTTAAGTACAGTAGTAAATATGATTTGGCAACATTTATTTGAAATTATGTGAGTTAACTCAGTGGTTTAGAGCAACTTGTATACGAGTAGTATACATCAGTCAGTACTCTCTGTCAACAGTAGCAGCTTTAATCAGAATTTTTAAATTTGAACTTATTGATGATGTGGACGCTTTATCTTTTGGGCAGAGCATGGTGTTTGACAACTTTTATGTGCAATCTGGGATGGATGCAACAGGAGTACCAACGGATATGTTAACTTTGAATTCAACCGTTAGGATCTTTTTCCGCAACCCCGCTACATTTTTTGGTGTTCATGTGACGGTTTCTCCTGTCGAAATTTATTATTATCAACTCAAGTTTGCTTCTGGCCATGTAAGTTTGATGGGCTTGTTTTATGTTTTACTTTTTATGTTGAAAGCGCTATTATATTGTTAAGACTTGCTCGTAAAACATTATACTTTATGGCACACTGATTATCTTGGTATAAAAGATATGGTGGATCATGGATTGAACTTTTTCGCTATATCTTAAAGCTTTTTTAGGTTGTAAAAAGGAAAAAGATGTGGGGATATTATAGATTTATAATGCGAACATAATATAAAACATACATCAGTTATAGCTTATAACGTGTTATTAAAGGTGGCGTGAGATGTGTTGGTAGGATGAAGGTATGAAAGCGTTCCATTTGGTATTTTTGGCTATTCAATTAAGATATAACAAATGACTAAATATACGTGCACATCACAACTTGCCTATTAAACTAGTGAAATGCACATCTCATGCCAAATTTTGGATTAAATTGTATTAATATCAAGTTATACCCAATTTCCTGTTAAGAATCTTGATTGTATTGACACTTGTTATTTATTCTTTTAAAATTGCACGTTTCTATGTTATGTTCTTCTTGAATCACAAGTCTTGATTGCATGTAGCTATTTGTGCATCTTTTGTGTTCTTGAATGTGTCTATTTCCAACAATAGAATCTTGATTGTGCAGTGTGCACTTGTTATGTTACGTGTGTAATTTTAATTGTACATTCTTATATGTCATTTTTATAACTAAAACACATGCTTATATATATGCACTTTTACTTTTTGCATATTTAGTACTCCATGTCATACTTCTGTTTTCTTGATTACTCTGGGACCTAACTTTAAACTTTTATCCTCAACTAGTTGAAGTGGGATAAAAAGTAAATATAAAGAAGAACAAATGATGTTTGAAATTATATAGTATTAGTGTTGCATTAAAAAGCACAAAAAAGTCTAGAAAACATTCATTTCAATAATATCATGAAATGGGCACCCTGTGGTCAACATTATTGGATTTAATAGGAAGAATAATATTCCTTGGGGTGTGTACTACTACTGTTTATGGACTCAAGAAAGTGTCATCACAATTCAAGGCAGCAAAAAACATTTACCCATCCCCCATCCCCACTAGTCCCTTTGTAGGCTTTGTCATTTTGTTTGTGAGAGCATACTATTAGATGTTCTTATCATTCAAAAAAATTAAAAAAAAAAACATAAAAATCTCTCAGTTCAGACATTTAAAAAAATATCCACTTGTCAATTTGACACTCATCTTCATACCTTTAGGAATACATTTAATCATATATAAGCTAGGCATGAGGATCTTTTTTCCTTTCACATTACTTAAAACTTGAAAATTGACAAAAAAATCGAGTCATTGTAAGCCCTTAAAGGCTCAAACTCATTTTTAACGCTTTGAGGTCAAACTTAAGCTTGATAAAAGCTCGAGCTCTACATAAATGTAAGAGCTAGATGTGCCTAGTCCTGGGATGGGTTATCACAATTTATGTTTTTGGTCATATGTGTACCAAAGGAACTAATATCCAATGCAATGGTGCGACTGTAACGGTGTGCTATAAAATAGTATATTGCTCAGGTTTTGGAAAATTAATGAATTGAACTAGCCTAGTATTAGAAGGGATTAATTTACTCATTTGAACACAATTATGTTTGGAGTGATGGATACACAACATCTAGTCCATTTTTTCAAAGTTGGTGCAAATTTTGGTTCAAATCTGGATGTGTATAGACATAAATCCAATTTTCCACACATTTTAGAGCTCCTTCATTAAGCTTGTCGCAGTGGTGCTTTTGAAATCGGTTGGGCAACGCAATTTACGATGTTCGACCGATGTCCAGGTCGGTTGTGTCCAATGTGGAGTTCGGTCTCCACATCGGTCGAGCAAGGAAAAAACCGAATATCGAGTGCTTGGACAACCGATCTTATTTACTCCATTTTGTCACTTTCGTTTGTATAAATTCAAAATAGAACGTTGGTAAACGTTAAACAAAAAAAAAACTTTTTAAACCAAATCTACCCATCTATAAATACCCACTTCACCTCAAACACATTCACCACTCAACATTTCTCATCTATATTCAATAAACCATTCTAACGAAATACCCACGAAACACAAATTTTAATATGTCGTCATTCGAGCATTTATTCGGTTCTTCTTCTTCGACGAGGAAGAAGTTTTAGTGAGTTTGTGGGTTCTTGATTTTGCTTGGAAGGCTTACAAAGCATTACGACCAAAAACCGACAAGGTACATACGTAGGGATCATGAGGGTGCTCATAATCGTTTAGTGGCGGCATACTTCTCCGAAAACCCAGATTCGACGAAAGAACATTCTCGGCGGTTCGTATGGTAGAGCTATTCACGAAATTGTTCGAGATAACCGATCACTCTACTTATTTTCGACAAACTGGCGATGCTAGAGGCGTACAGTATTAGCCCGTTGGTCGAGTGTCTTCCATTCGTCAATTGGGATACGCGGCCGTTCACGATTCTCTGACGAGACTGAAATTGCCGCATCCACGACCGTGAATGTCTTCGTAAGTTTTGCGAGGTTATCGCTGGAGTTATATGGTGAGTAGTATTGCGAAGGCCCACGATTCGACCTTGAAAGAATATATGCTCATCACGGCATAAGCACGGCTTTCACGGGATGATGGGAAGCATTGATTGTACAAGTTGGGAGTGGGAGAATTGCCCGAATAGTGAGAGAGCTCAACATTGTAGGGGTGATCACGGGCACATCCATTCATTTTGTTGGGCGGTCGCTTCCGTGATTTATGGATTTGGCACGCGTTCTTCGATGTCTCCGGAATGAATAACGGCGTAACGCTTTACGTCGTTCACCTGCTTTCAAATCGGGAGAGCGGCGGACCTTGAGTTTGAGGCTAACGATGTGGCTTATAAAAGGGATATTATCTCACCGATGGGATATATCCACAATGGTCCGTTCTCATGAAGTCTATTTCAAATCCTCCCACAACGATCGTAAAGATGTTTGTACAAGAGAGGCACGGCGCAAGGAAAGATGTGGAGCGGGCTTTTGGTGTGTTGAAGAAAAGTGGAAAATGCTTAAAGTTCGCTCGAGGGTTTTTAGAAATGATATCCAAGATATTATGTATACATGTATCATATTACATAATATGATCATCCGGCATACAAGCAATGGGCGATATGTCCTACATGGTTTGAAAATGAGGACACCAAGATCATGATCCCCAAGAACGCATGCGAATCAATGGTGCTTACTCAGAGCTAATGGACTCAACAACTCATCAAAACTTAAAATCGATTCGTCGAACACATTTGGAGAAATCGTCGACATCATGTCGAAGCGATGAATCAAGTCGATAGTGACGATGACGAAGACGATGAAGAGTTTTGTAATGTTTTAAAGTTATTTGAATTTCGTATTGTAATGTTTTTTTTTTTTTTTTTTTTAATTCAGTAGTGTAATGTTTTTTTTTAATTTCGTAATGTAATGTTTTTTAATTTGAATGAAATTTAAATTTAATGTTAAAATGTTTGAATTAAAAAAAAAAAAAAAAAAAAAAATCCGGGTCGTCGATTGGGGCATCCGGGTTGTCCTGCGTCATTTGGAGAGAAAGGCGGCGTGGCGCGGGTTGTCAAGGTCGTCCTGCGTTCATGACCGGACTAGCCTTACACTGTACCATTTGGGGCCCATGTTGAAAGTGAAATGTGAAAGCCTCCCTGTCATCCTATGTCACATGGATTTCTTGACTAGGTAGTATTGTCTTGTTACATGAGAACTTTCTTAACAGGTGCAACTAAATGTAGGCTTATCTGACTATTTGTTCTTACTTTCATTTTTTTCCCAATATTATTAGTATACTAATTCATATAGATTGTGTGTCATTCAACCTTGTTCATGTCATATAAGTCCCTGAAACCGTATTGTTTTTCGGATTGAGATTATAAGGCTATGTTGGCCGGTTAGAAGCAAAATCTATTTAATGACGTCCCACATCTCGGTAAAATTCAAGGACTCACTTATTTGTTTAGAGAGCTATAAGTTTTATAGGGCACGACACCTCAACATCTTCCCTGTAACACCACTATAACATAAACACTCTCCAATAAAATTCCTATAACACACCACCAAAAATACCCCACTCACCATGCCAACCTAACCACATTCGTCCCTATAACACCAACATACGGTGCAGTTTGGCGGTGCCATATGTACCAAAAAGACCCTATGGCATGCCATAGGTACACTGCACCCATCACTCTTAATCTCACATAATAACCAACATGATCAATCATGTTCACTTTGGACATTAGAGGATCTCAATCCTTGTTTATAACTTTATTTCGTGGCTTTTGGTCACTTAAAAAGTGACATGCTTTGAACTATAAACAAAGTTTAGCGTCCCCATTGTATGCAAATCAGTAGAATACTCGTATTCGCAAAAATGTAGAGAACAATACACATTATGTTTGAATTGGAACTGTGAGCCCATCCTAGGTCGTTAGTTACTAATCATGTTACATTATGGTTTAAAGTTGAAGCTGACGTTTTTGGGTCACTCTACTCTTGTATACATTCGTCAAAAGATGTACTTTTGTTGTACTTCAACCCGAATTGATTTATTTTTGGGTACAAAAAAGGTTGATTTATGTATAAGTCTGATTGAGCCTGTTAAAGATATATTACATTATGCTAAAATGACAGCTAGCAATGTTTAAGCTTTAACTTTGAACTGGAAGGCGTTTTAAGTGTTTATTGATTTGATGATTGAGTGGAACAGGTGAAGAAGTTCTACCAATCAAGAAAGAGCCAAAGAGTGATCGTTGCACAAGTTTTAGGGTACCAAATGCCACTATACGGCGGAGTGGCACCTTTCGATGCCGCCATCGGCCATCTCAAGAATGTAATAGTCCCTGTTAATCTGACATTCGTGATGAGGTCGAGAGCATATGTCTTGGGCAGGCTGGTGAAACCCAAGTTCTACAAAAAAGTTTTGTGCCGGGTCACATTATATGGTAACAGAATTGGCAAGCATGTCAACTTGACGGATTCGTGCATCTATCGTGATTGATTTGTGGACACATATAAATCTTTGTTTTGCAGGTAACACAAGTACATAATTGAAATGTCTAGTTATATGAACTGTTGATATTCAAGATTCAAGAACATGTCACTAGCTTTAATTTGTCAATTGACAGTCTTATTACAATGAAATCTATGTTCTAATTGTTTGCACTACTTTGCTTTTGTGGTTCATATAGAAATTTCTCCCAGTGTCATGTAAAAATTGACCATTTTTTCTACATTTCACTCTGTGTACAAAATCTGCAAAGATGATTAAACATGGTCTTTAAAAGGTATTCATTGCTCAATGAGTCAGTGTTGCATTTCTTATCGTTTACCAGAATACAGCTGTGAACTAATCTTATGGCTGTTATCTTATGCTGTGGCCTACGCTACTACTCCGTATATGCTAAAAGGTTGTTATGTTTTTGTTATGAGTATACTTATGTAAATTTATGCAAGTGCTGTCATGTTTGGAACCTCATATATAAATATATCCAAAGGATTTGAGAGCACCTCTCCACCATTATCTTAAGAATTTGTTATTTAGTTCTTCAAACAGAAGTTCTGCGATACACGGGCTAATAAACTACTCCCCGTCTCATATTTATTGTCCATATTTCCTTTTATGAATGTCTCAAATTAATTGTATATTTTCATTTTAGTAAGAAAAAGAGAATATAATGAGGGAATATTTCATTTGAGTGGTTGAGAGTTATAATGGTCCCTTTTATTAATATTTGTGCTTCTTGTCTCCTGACAATAATTTTGAGACGGAGAGAGTAGTAGAATTTGCCTTTCAAAAAAAATCTAGTAAATTTAACATGAATGTGTTATTGTGAAACCATGGATGAGACAATGTTTTTGGGGTGTGCTTGGTGAAACTAGTAGTAGCAGTTAGCAGTAGCAGTTTAATTTATAAAAGTGTTTGGTAGAATATCTGTAGCCGTAATTTAATGTGTAAAATGGCATAATGCTAAATGCTAAATGCTATTCAAAGAGCATTTAGCATTTAGCGTTTTTTTGCTTATAAATGATAACTGCTAATCATTACAAACAAGATTTTTTCAAAAACGCTAAATGCTAAATGCTAATTGCTCCATTTATGCTCGCTACCAAACACACACTTGGTGAACTTTTAGAATGCTTGCTAGCAAGATCATGTGATTAGCTATTGTGTATCCAGATCTTGCAACATCATATACAAACATTTGAGGTTATACACAAACCACAAAAGATTCAAAGAACCTTTGTTTTTCCGTTTGAAACGATGTAAAGGACCATTTTGTTGAAATAAATGGTTGGGATGTTTTGGGAACTTGATAGCTGGTATTAAGATTCATACTATTTGTCTCCTAAAAGTTGCTTATTTGTGGTCAAGTTCATGCCCATATACCAACCAGCCTCTACATGTGAATGTATATGTATGAAACACGGGTCAATAAACTAATATTGAGTACAAAAATAAAGAGTAATTAAAAGTACCGTTCTTGTGATTTGTCTACTTTGACACAAACCATCTCTGTCGTAACTATTGTCATGAATCATCCCCAAGAGACTAAACTTTTCGCCTAACTTTTTATAAACATCTTTGTGAGAGATGATTTTAGTTAGACTTTTGGCCTCTTAAGATTGATTCATGTCAATAGTTTTTGTGCGAGAGATGGTTTGTGCCAAAATGGATAAGCCACATAGACGAAGTTTGCAGTTTGAAACCACGGATGAGGCAATGTTTCATATTTAGTGTGCAAAGGGGTCAAAAAAGTGTTTAGTAAACTTTTGGAATGTTTGCTCGCAAGATCATGTGATTAGTTATTGTGACTCCAAATGTGTCTCTTAACATCATACACAAGCATTTGAGATCATACACAAATATTCAAAGAACCTTGTTTCGGTTTGAAACAATCTTAAGAGACTTGTTTCTGTTTGAAACATACTATTTGTCTCCAAAAAGTGCTTATTTGTGGTCAAGTTCATGCCAATATACCAACCAGCCGTAACGAGTGAATGAATGGATATGTTCTAAAAAGTGTCTTTAATCTCATAATTTGACTATCTTTCTAAAGAATTAAGTCTTTCACACACGTATATATACAACAACAATACATAATCTCGCTAGAGGGTTATAGGGAGTGAGTGTTTAGACATTCATACCCATATATATGAGAGGTAAGATGTAGAAAGTCAAACGCGAATGTTTACTTTTTTGAAATACAAATATAGCTTTATCAGAACCCAAGCTACTGCATATAATGTAAATTCATATGCTATTTTCCTGAATTGTATGTGCAATTCAAGCGAGTAATACCCATAATCACGTCAATGATACATAGATGTACTAATTGATGTAAAGTGTAAACTAACAAAATTCGACATTTTCTAAGTTGAAGAAATGGACCTTGTGTGTGTGTGTATATATATATATATATATATATATATATATATATATATATATATATATATATATATATATATATTTTTCCCGAAAGCAATTAAATATCTCACAATATTTACACAATAAATCAATCTCACAATGAAACGCACAACCATTTGGTTAGGGAACATTCTCACACATGGAGTACATTGGGACAATGAACGCTAGCAAAGCCTTCTCTAAGTCGTCAGATAAACCTCGTTCTAAAACATTGACCAAGTAGTTCATGAGGATTGAGTCGCAAGGTAGAGTGATAGGCCCATTTCTTGGCAACCCAAACTCGTCTTCTGAGATCCTTAAAAGCTCCATGAAAATATTACTGTTAAGATAATGCAATGGCATAACAAATCGACTTTGGTCAGCTGCATAAACTACAAAATGACCCTTGTTGGTCACATAATCATTTCTTTTATTGACATCACTTCGCCATTTCCTCACCATTTTCACAATTTTCTTAGGCGTCATAGCAAAGAATATTTCTCTCAAGTTCTTTTTTGCTTTGGTATTTCTAGTGAAACAACTCACAAAAAAAGTTGCATAAATGAAGCCAAACGAATGTCTCATATTTATATCGCAAAAAGGCGTGGGAAAGGTCTAGTTTCGTAGGTTTGGAATTTCTTGTCAACAAGAGCATGTGATCAGTTAGAAAAAATACGAATTCCCCTCCTGCCAGCAAACAAAGGACATCGATGTTATGTAGTACACAAACCATAGATTGAAAGCACGTACCATTTCCGTTTGAAACAAGTTTCGGGACCATTTTTCTTAATGAAATAGGTGGTTGGAATGTATTCATACTCGTTAGACTTTTACAATGTGAAACATGGTTCCTGAATCATACATGTGTCGTAAGAATGAATACTTTTCGAGGACGAGTGGTTTAAAGCTAGAACACGAACGCAATACACACGTACGTAGCAAACATAAAAGGGTTTTAAGCGGGTGATCTTAACTATTTACGACATAGACAGTGTTTCAAATATAGAATATGAATACGAAGTGACACGAACTAATCCTTAAATTATTGGACTGATACGTCATCGATGAGCAAGCAAAGTGTTGTCACCATCGGTTATAAGTACTCCGAAAAAAATCATAAATTTTAATCTGGTTCAAGAGTTAGGCTATGTATTAGAAAAATGTCGAGATGTCATATTAAGTGTTGGCAATGCTGATAAACTATCTGGTTTTTACTTTCTAGCAATGATGTAATTATGTTTAAAAAGTCAAACTATAGAGGATCTGACTGTAGAAATTTTACTTGATGAGAAAAAAAGGCATTTTCGAAGCAGAACTCGTTTTTTGGTTGAGTTTTGAATTTGAGTTTTCGAAGAGCTCAAGACCTCAAGTTACTCAAAACTCACTTCGGCTTTGACTTAAGTACTTGACCATAGCCTTAGACAGTTGGACCACTGGGCTTTAGACTTTAGCCCAGCTTCTCTTAAATAAATAACATACCGATACCGTAGATTAGATGGTACAATTTCCTTAGAGCAAATGGTGTAGTCAGCCGAGTCAATGCCAAAAGGGATGCCACGTCATGCCACATTACTATTTTTTCTTTTCACTTTCTTTATCACTCACACACCTAAAACCCCTTCTTTAGTCACTTAAACCAAAACTCTACTTTTGAAACCCAGAAACTCAACACAAAAATCAATTTCTCTCATTTGGCGCAAGTCAAATCCTTCATTCTTGTTTTGGCGCAAGGGGTGGGAGATTATTTAGTCACTTGGCTTTGGCTCAAGCCAAACAATCGCCACGTTAGTTTGGCATTGGCTTAACGCCACCTTACCCTCTCCTCTTAGGTGGACTTTTTGGATGTTAGTTTAGGTTGCTATTTGGTAAATATGTTTGGCTCATTGGCTGTTTGCTAAGCTAGCAATGTAATTTAAGGTATTCCGGGTATATGTATATGGTTATACTTTATTTCGACTAGATTGATTAAAAAGCCAATGTAAAGTTAAATGAACGATGGTATTTTTGTTTATTTAGTTACTTATTTTTATCTAAAAATGACTTCCAAGAGTAGGATAAAGGTAGGGTTGTAAACGAACCGTACGAACATGAGTTGTTCATGTTCGTTCATTTAATTTTAATCTGATAAATAAACGGATACGAACGCTTAAACAGACAAATTTTCCTATTCATGTTCATTATTAAGAAAATTAGTTGTTCATGTTCGTTTATGTTCGTTCACTAAAGACACTAAATGAACGTTAAACAAACATAAATGAATATAGACAAACAAACATAAACTTTATTAAATTATGTATAATATATTGTTTTATAAGCGTTGTTTTGTTTAAACAAACTAATCTTAAAATTATACAATTAAAAGATATGATATACGATAATAAATAAATAAATGAAAATAAACGTACGTTAACGAACTCATAATCGGACGTTCACGAACATAAATGAACGGACGCGACTTTTGTTTATGCTCGTTCATTTAACTAAGCAAACATAAAATACTGTTCATGTTCGTTCATTTTATAAAAAAAATCATAAACGAACTTTTTACCGAATTAACCAAGTAACGCAAACGAGTACGCAAAATCATAAATTGGATCTAGTTTATGCAATGAGGTTAACACGTAAATAATAAACAATAATAAATAAAAGGTAAATAGAAAACTAACCTTTGACGTCAACTGCACGCTATCAACGAACAAGAGAACCAAAGAAACCCAAGTATCTAAGATAGATACCTCTACGAGTATCACACACAAAGACTTAAACCAAGTACGTTCGATTAACGCTAGTCGAGAACGTTTAAACAATCAACTCTTGAATTACTTGAATACCACGAACAAGAAAACCCAAGAACACTTTCTATCTTTTCTGCCCGAGAACAAAAAACCCAAGTATCGTCCGAGAACACACAAAGACTTAAACCAAGTTTTAACGCTTTTTAAACACAACTCTTGATATCGGACAAGAACCTTCTTTCTTTTCTGCCCGAGAACATTTTTAGTCCGATATCTGGCTGTCTGATATCCATCCCTTCTTTGTCCGATAAACACCAAACAGAAACCCTAGAATTCATGTTGCTTTACCACGTTCAACCAAGAAACAAGCACAAGAATTACTTAACCTAAAACAACTTGGATCAACGAATCAATGCAAGTTTAGGGATTTATCAAAACCAAAGCAAAACCCTAATCAGTTTTATGAAAACCGATTAGGTATGTAACAGGTCGGATAGATCGATCATAAAGGTATAGAGTTTAGGGATATGCATATGTCGTATGTTAAGATGTAAGTATGTGTTTGTTTATATAGGGTCAGCCCATGCATGGGCTCAAAATCTTGAGCGACAAGCAATAAACCCAAACACCCGATCCGATCGTGTTTGTGACAAGGCCCAAGGCATCACCAAACCGACCCAAGTAGAAAGTGGAAACAAGTCCATGGGTCGTGCAATAGGATCGGGTCACATGCATGCATAAACGGGTCTAACGTATATTCAAGTTTAAACGATCATCACGTACTCTCGTGTTTAACGTGTGTGCCCCATAGGCTCACACACTTCTAGTCGTTTACGTGTGTTTTAACTCCCACAAACCAACAGCTCCCACTTGGGAGTTGGAGTGTCGAATGGCACACAAAACTAACGACGAAAATGCCTAGCAACGCCTCACTTGCTTTTTAACTAAAAGTGTCTAAGATATAGTTTCATAAAATCTTCTCAGTAGCATGGTTATTAATGTCTTGCTTTTAATCATCCTTTGTTATAGATACCGTTAAACCATGGATATGGATCCTAACTCATTCCATATATTTTAACCATTTAGAATCTCGTTATAGATTTTAATTCAGATATACCAAATGTAATCAAGTATCATCTTGCATTACCCTTTGGGTTCGGCCGAACAATTATCCGATTAATTCGGAGAGGCCCATGGTATCTTTCTCGCACATATCAAGTGGAGTAACAAATCCTTTATTGACTACAAGTGTTGTGGATGCCGCTCACATCACTCATATAGCCTTTATAATTACCTTATTCAGAAATATAGCCTTTATAACTACCTTATTCGGATAGCGTTTTGCTTATACTTACAAAAATGATATCCACACATAAGTGTAACTTGCTTGCATCTCAAGTCTAAGGACGATTTTAACAAACCATTTTCAATATTTTACTTATGACAAGGATCCAAAAGTAAATGTTTGAAAGTTGGGGTATCCAATATGCATCCCTTGTGAATACATGAGTTTGGCGAAACAATCCACATTCTCGTTAGAATATAACCAACACTCACATTTGCCTTACATAACAATATTCCCATATTGTTAACCGACAATGGACATATTTAGAACAATAAAATCATTCAAGGATTAAACATGCAAATATAGGATAACAATTATTATATGAATGAATAACAAATACCAAGTATCTTTATTCATCATAAAGTAAAAATTGTCTTTCAATCCCAATTATCCAAATACTAAAACAGATATGCATGAGACTAATTTAGTAAGTTGAAGCCTAATGTTTCCAACATTCTCAACCTTTCTTTACAAGAAAAACTAAATAGTTATCTGAGTAAACTTTCCGAATACTTGTTTCAAATTTCACATATAGTGAGGGATTTGAAATATAAGATGAGTGTCTTATCTCATATGCTCATACTATTGCAAGAATCATAGTATGGAGATGTCGCCCTACCTTGCATGAGGTATTAGAAATCAACGACATACTAACAATCATCTTTACAGTTTCTAAAAGTGTAAAGTATTCTCATTCCTTAATGTGTAATGCAACAATGCTCTATGTTGAGCATAACTAGTTAGCAGATTTATCATAAAAGATAAAATCCTACTACAACTAGTATTAATAATCCTCTAGCATCATTTGTACTTATACAACACTATGCTTTATAATTCGTAAACATCTGTATTAACAATAATCTAAACACTCTCAATTAGATATTGTTGTTGTCAGATCATATTGTTCTTGTACAAAAGCAACAACTAGTCCTATACACAATATAATATATACATGATAAATCTTTAGTTAAAACATAAGGTTTCCATCCATGTAATAAATTACTCCAAGTGAAATATACCATTTAAGACTTGCTTGAATGATATATTGCATTTGTGTCAGACTTAATTTTCCGCATTTGGTTATTCCATATAAACATTTATTTCAAGGTTGTTTGTTTTATTCCCTAAATTACAAGTGAAGTTTCATTCCAAGCTTAAGGATTAATATCTAGCTTAAATGGAATGATATCTTCAACATGTAAATTTTAAGGATAAACACAATGCTCCCACTCAATGTCAGATCTACTCAAGAGTTATCTTAATTTAATCAAAATCGTATTGTAATTAAATTTAAGATCTCAGCTCTTAGATGCATGATCCAATCCAAAAATGGGATTGTTTAATTTTTTTATACTACATAAAGATTATATAGATTCATAACCATTTTGATTACACATCGTCCTCGCAAAAGGTAATCATAAAGAAAGAGTATAAAATTTTAATTGCCATTTTCCACATACAAGAAAATATATATGACAACTAATTATCTTTATATAATTAATACGTGCATATATAAGAAAATCTAATCACAGTCAATTGCTTAAGTATGATTAAAAACTCTTATTAAATGCCATGCATTAATATGTATACAATTTTGTCCTTGTGAGTCTTTCTTCAAAAGAAACTCATTCCAACCTCATAGGTTAACTGTTAGGCAAAATAACAATCAAGCTCAAAACTTGATTTGCTTTTTAAGGACTGCATCTTATCATTCATAGTTCAAAAACATTTATCAGATTCAAGATGTGATAATATATTTTACTAGTTAGCTGATTTACAATAATCTTCTAACTTATATCCCTCAGCATTGATATTAAAATATCACTCAAGTGATGAGACATCCTTGCAGATTTATGAACGAGAGTAATCATTACACTTCGGTCGACATTTTCATGTTTAACCTTAGTATGACATTAATAAGTGGATTTTAGAAGGTTAAGTATTTTGTTCTCAAAAACTTTAAGATTTGTATACTAAGTATTTAAGCAACAATAAATTATTCTCTATTGGGAACCACAAAATACATTTCAAGTTCTTATATCTAGATTTGTTAATAAAATGCTTCATAAGATTTTAACAAATTCAGAACTTAAATCAAGACATAATGGAATTCCTTCCAACAACTCTAATTAGGGTTTGTAGAAAAACTCTAATTTTATATCACTCTTTAACCAAAAATCTAAGCAACAGTTTTGTGATTCATCAAGCTAGGAAGAACACCAAAACTACAATCTTCAAGTTAGGAAGTGTAGATAAATCAAAAATCCAAAAGGATTTAGGATTCAATTGGTTTGAGTGGAAAACCTAAAATCCCTAATGAATTAGGGTTTTCAGTTATGGGTTGTCTTGAATACCTTCTTGGTTTGAACTATATTGAGTGTATCCATGACACACACAATTTTCTAACCTTGATATTTTTGGAGGTAGAGCAATTAAAGCTATCATGAACCAAACAATATGAATAAGGTTTGTTTCATCACATTAGACATACCATAATAAAAGTGGTATTCTATGAGTATTAGAATTGTGAAACTATATCAGAATTCCATAGATAACTTAATTCTCTTTGGACCAAATACTTGTCAATTGGGTCAAGCCAAATTGCTATTAAGTATTTACGAACCAAGTGCATGCTATAATGTATATTCATTGAATAATACAAGAACCTTATGTTCATGTGTTCACAAGAAGACATAACTGTTCAAGAATTATATGTTCATGTGTTTACAAGAAAACATAACATGTCAATAATACATTATAAATCTTTGAATAATTCAAAGGCCTTATGTTTATGTGTTAACTAGAAGACATAACAATTTTACTATATATACTTTATGTTATAAGTCATTGATTAATTCAAGGACTTTATAATTATGTCTTAACATGTAAGCATAATTATACTAACAAAAGTAATCATGAACGCAAACTCTTGAGTTCTATAGTAATTTCAAGTTAATTTTATACTTCATAATTATGATCATTATCATATAACCATAATTATGTTGATTAAAACATGTAGTCAAATGTTGAAGTATCTTTACACTATATCATGACATTTGAATGTAGTAGGGCAACAAACATCTTGCGTGTTCAAGTCCTAGTAGAATCATTATTAGAATGTAATAGGGCAACAAACATCTCGCATGTTTAAGTCCTAGTAGAATTCTTATTAACATGTAGTAGGGGAATAAACATCTCACGTGTTTAAGTCCTGGTAGAATTATAAGTTTTCTTACCTTGCGGTCAAGATATACCAATAATATTGTTGTACCTTGCACACACTTTGAGATTTCTCCCACTTGTGTACGGCACAACATCATATTATGAAAACAAATAACATGTGATTGATTGTGTAAACAATATGATAATGTCATAGATATTACAAGTAGTTTTAGAACCATAACCTTTAATAAGGAATTGTGGATTATTATTCTATAGATAACGCTTCAGAGAGCAACAGCAGAAAGGCAACGTGTTATCTTATAAAATAAAATGCAATTTTCCTTTAAGCAATGGTCGTTCATATTCGGAAAGTAATGAATTATTTCAAAGCAAGTTTGAAATGATATGGGTGACTAACAAGGAAATAAATCCCGTAGCTCCCACTGAAATTGACAACATTACAAGAATGTTATTTCAGTAATAAAATGCAATTGCTCCCACTGGATTTGTCAACATTGTAAGTGTTACATTTCCAGTAGAAAATATATAGCAATCTTATACACTTTCCTATTCTCTTCGAATGCCTACGAGTAGCAATGTACTTAGGTATTGAACAGAGTATATGAAATCCTACTTATGTAGTCATGTAGATAATGGGCTAGCCATTCATACTTTCAATTAACTTGAATCTTTAGCATGCAATTTTTCCTTTATCGTCTACATAGCCCCAATGGTATTTAGCACTTTAGGAATAATGAGAGTCCAAGAAAATTACCTAGCGAATATTCTAGTAATTTCTTTACTCTTTGCGGTTTAAACTCATACATCGTGACAAGTGCAGGATGTCATTTATTTTGGTAGCTATAAACAAAATGTTTTCTAGTTACACAAAATATTCTATCTTTCAATTATTTCTAGACCACAAAAGGGTAATGAAAGATCATAAGTGAGTTTAATAATTTGTAATCCTATCTTAGTTTGTCAACTAAGGAGAAAAGATAGGAATAAGTCTCACTCTTTTTACCAGGAAAAGAGACTAAGTTTGTCTTTCAAAGAAAAACAACTTTGTTTACGAATTATGTTGCAATAACACAATTTTATCAGAACATAGAAAGTTCAATTATAGTATTTTCGATAATTACATTCTTAAAAGAATTAACTACCTAATTAATTACTAATTAAGACTAAGATCCATCTTGCACTCCCACTTATTTACCAGATGTCTGACCAGTGCGTAACTAAGTGGGACAAGAGGTAAGCGACGAGCGTTAATTGCATGATGCAACTCTTAGATTTATGAGACTAATCAAGATATTAGTAGACAAGTAATAATGTCATGAGCATGTTTAGTTCTCATCTTATGCCTCGGGTTCAAGGTCTGACCAAGCCAACTCGAAATAAGTCGACCAAGTATGAACTTGTAAAAATAACCAAAGGTCTGACCTAAGCGAAATAATCACCATGGGTTGGAAAGGCCCTGAGGTCTGACCAGAGAAGTCAATCCAAATGCACGTGTTCATAGTTGGATGGCATAGACTTAAAATTAACAAGTAGGTATGCACATAAATAAATGTGGTAAAGGTCGTGTACAAAGAAGCATGCAAAACAACTTTGTAACACTTATTTTAAAAACTTTTAGTCATGACACTGTAGTGATCATCATGGTTCACGGTAGCTCCAATCGAACTCACAGGGAGGCGGAGGACCAGGTCAGCTAGGCAATAACCGGAAATCCTTTAGGTGTGACTGCGCGCACCTCCTTAAACCCCCTTTATAGTTTGTTCTAGTGGGTGAGCCGTACATCCCAAGTGTCCATAGCGTCTAGTTTTTAAATTCATGAAAAACTTGTTTCAATAGTTTAGGTCACTTTATTTAACAAAAACGATTTTCCACGAAACAAATAGCAGGTCACAATGAGCATGATATTTAGGCGTGTAAATAAAGACCAATATTGATGTTATGGTTACGATATGTATTATTCCATATTGCATACAATTAGGTGTCAAACACAAGTAACAATTTATGCACATAAGGAATCACAAACATATAAACATAAACATCAATATATAAACACATATTGTTCCGAGTTCTCTCGCGAGTCTTCCCCAATAGGAGAACCATAAGACCGTCACTAGGTGCAATACCTAGATCGCCCCATACATCACAAAAAGTAATTGAGAGGGTCTTATAGCCGGAAAAACACATAAAAAGCACGGCAAACTTAATTAACAATTAATTACACTATTTTATGTATTTAATAAACAATATGTAATTCTAATTATCAATATAATTCTAATTAACAATTAATTCTAATTAACATTTAATTCTAATTAACAAATTTAATTCCAATTAACAAATTAATTCTAATTAACAATTTAATTTAATTTGTGTGTGTCTTGTTATTTTTTATTAATAATTGACAAGTATTGCATATAGTTGTCAAAACAAAAATAAAACGAATAATTAATTAGATTTCATGCATCCTTATAAACATGTTTATTAAAGCGTGTAACCCATAATCACAAAAACGATATGGCTCTGATACCACTGTTGGGATTTTATAATCTAGTTAACCAAGTAACACAACGAGTACGCAACGGAATTAAGATCTAGTTTATGCAATTAGGTTAACATGTAAATAATAAACAATAATAAATAAAAGGTAAATAGAAAACTAACCTTTGACGTCAACTGCACGCTATCAACGAACAAGAGAACCAAAGAAACCCAAGTATCTAAGATAGATACCTCTACGAGTATCACACACAAAGACTTAAACCAAGTACGTTCGATTAACGCTAGTCGAGAACGTTTAAACAATCAACTCTTGAATTACTTGAATACCACGAACAGGAAAAACCCAAAGAACCTTCTTTCTTTTCTGCCCGAGAACATGCGCTGTCCGAGAACAGGTTTTAGTTTCACCCGATATCGGACATGGCTGTCTGATATCCATCCCTTCTTTGTCCGATAAACACCAAACAGAAACCCTAGAATTCATGTTGCTTTACCATTCGACCAAGGAACAAGCACAAGTATTAAACTAATAAACCTAAAACAACTTGGATCAAAGAATCATGCAAGTTTAGGTTTAAACAAAACTAAACAAAACCCTAATCGGTTTATGAAGAAATCCGATTGGGTATGTAACAATTATAGATCGATTTAAAGGTATAGTTTAGGATATGTATGTGTCGTATGTAAGGATGAAAGCATGGGGTTTATATAGGTTTGTTTATATAATCGATATGTTTACAAACCCAAACCGACCCAAGTAAAATGGATCAAGTCCATTGGGCTCAATGACTTGAGCGATATTCAAGCAAGCAAACGCGTGTGTGCCAAAACACACACACCCCGATCGATAGTTCCCATATGGTCATGTCCTAACTAAGGCCCAAGGCATTCACAAACCGACCCAAGTATCGACAATGATAGACTCCAATGTCCCGAAGGTGCTCACAGTCCCATGGGGTCGTTGATTAATAACTTGGAGTTTTCTTCATCGGGTCACATGCATGCATAAACGGGTCGTATATTCAAGTATTTTGTGAACGTCGTCATATACGCTCTCTTCTTTTAACGTGTGTGCCCCATAGGCTCACACACTTCTAGTCGCTTACGTGTGTTTTAACTCCCACAAACCAATAACACTCCAAAATCTTTTCTTAATATTATAAACTTATTATAATACGTAGTAGTAGTATAAAATCTGGTACAACATATTCGCTTTTATTCAGTGTTAATCAGTTCAAATTTTAAATTTTAATAATGTAAACATAGGTCAGAAAACAAAACTATGTTAGCTATTTCTCGTCGTACTATAAAAACAATTTTTTTTTGAAATAATAATATATTGTGTATTAGAATTATTTATATGGTTATGTTCACTAAAAATGACTCCCAAACGGCTTTCAACTTGTTTACGTTGTATGTATGACTTAAAATATTATATTTTGTAGTAAAAGTGAATTTTGCACGAGTTAAGTTCTAAGAAATACGAACAATTATCAACTTGAAATTTTTGATGGGCTGGATATGTATGTATGTGAGGTGGACTGGGGGCAAGAATGTTTGTGGGCTGGGGTCACGATCATTTAAGGCTTCATATACAAGTATTAAAGTTCGATAATTCAAACTCATCTATGTTATGCGTACCTAGAGGTGCACAAATCGGTTAAATTTTAAAACCGAAACGTTTTCAAATCGGTTTCGATTTGAATCAAACGGTCAAAAATTGGTTTGACTTAAACCGGCTCGGTTTGAAACCGATTTTAGACATGTAAAAGCGGTTTCATAACCCTGAACCGGTTCTATTTAAATCGGTTCTCAAACCGGTTGACATCTAAACATGCAAACCGTTTTTCAAACCATCGGTTCGATTATACAAAAACTGGATTCGTTTTTTTTTTTCTTTATTCTTGTTCGGTTAAAAAACCGGTTAATTTGTGCACCTCTATGTGTCCCCTCCTTATTACTACTACTCGATAACATTTTTAAAATTATTGTACCATGTGCATAAAAAACTTGTACCAAAAATATATATGCAAATATTCACCTTGGAGGGATATATATGCAATTTCCCCTTTTAAGATAAAGAAAACTAACACAAACCCCATACTATATAACAAATAGATTTAATTGTATTTTTGGCCCCTGTGATATGACCAAATTACAAATTTGGTCACTAAAACTTTAAAAGTGCATTGGACGTCCCAATTTTGAAGTTTCTGTTGCATTTTTGGTCCTTTGGGCCCAAACGACGTTAAAGTTTTATGGACCAAATCTGCAATTTGGCTATACCACAAGGACCAAATCTGCATTTGGCCATAGCACACAAACAAAAAATGCAATGAAAACTTTAAAATGAAGACGTCCAGTGAATTTTCAAATTCCGCTTAGTGGTGCCCCTCTGGATTATTGTTGACTCAACATTAATTTTTAGACTAAATCTGCAGCCTTATCACAGGGACCAAAAATGCAATCAACCCTAACAAATATATATCACACTTGTCTCATATGTGACTTAAAGGCAAAATATGAAGATACAAATTTATAGATATGGAAGATAAATTGATAATGCACTTGAAGCTTGCAAGATTTTACCATTAGATCGACGTACCCTAGCCGCATAAGGTAAGAATTTGATGCTTACACTTGAACTTCATCAACACAACATGATGCTCCTTATACATGGATCCATCAATAAGGGTGGTGGCAACCATGCCTAAGCCATTTTTTCATGCCTAATCACCCACCAATAATATCCTTCCATCTCATCTCATACCAATCTCATACCTAACAATAGATTTTTAGTGGCAATCATGCTTAACCCATACCTCAACTATTTTTTTATTAGTTTTTTCAAACAATTTAATAAAAACATAATATTTTATTAATACTTAAAAGAAAATTACATAAACTAAATCGCATTAATAAAAACAACGAACTAAAACATATATCTAAAAATCGCAAGTCCATCCATATTTCGCCGCGAGCTCACGTTTTTTGTCAAGAGTAAACGCTAGTATATTTGGGTCGGTTATGTTACCGTGCGGTTCCTTATAGAATTTCATCGCCCTAAACATATGCTTTTCTTCCATTAAATGCATTTTTGTCTCCAAGAACTTTTCGGCCATTTGATTCTTTGCAACTTTTGTCGCCACCGCCGTCTGCAATAGTTGTGTCTTATTTGATGTGTATGTGTCGAAGCTCGCAGCTACACTTTGCATTGTCGACGACTCGCTTTCGGCCTTTTTGCCTTTTCTTTTCCGCATAGGAATGTTGTCGACATTCAGATCCGGAAGCACAGTGTTGTTGTCATTGCTTGCGGACTCGTAGTGGGCGGATTCCGACGACTTTCTTCGTTTGTCGGAATGAGAAGTAGATCCTTGCGCTACATCTGGTTGTTCCAACCATTTGTCTTCTAGCTTAACAATGTCCCAAGCGTCAATATGAGTAAACGACTTGCCAGTTTTGTTCTTGTAATCGGCCAAGGCATTTGTCATCACGTTAACATCGCTACACCCACTCTCACGAATACGTTTCTACAATTATAAAAGTAAAAAGTATAAATTCATAAAAATATACAATTATAACAGTAAAAAGTATAAATTAATAAAAGTATACAATTATAAAATTAAAAAGTTTAAAAATATACCAAATAAAAGTGTAACAAATAAAAATTAAAACAAACAAAATCTTAACAAATAAATATTCTAACAAATAAAATTTAAAACAAATACAATTTTAACAAAAAAAAAAAAATATACTCATGGGAGTTGGTTGTTGCGTTTCGGGAACCACATCATCTTCATCATCATCCAAGTCATATAGCGGTAGCTCTTGTTCAACACTTGGTTCACGCCGTGAAGGACCATCACGGTACTTGATACGCTTACGCAGCGCGTTCGGGGTCAAAGGAACTTCCTTTTCGTCGAGCAAGTTTTTCAACACCCTAGGCAGTGAACCTAATCGTTGTAGTGTAGTATTAGGGTAAGCCACGGGTATTGATATCGTTCTCTGGGGAATAGGAATGCTAGTGAGAAGTTACTACGCTAAGGTTAAGGTTGAGGAAAATTATTTTTATCTTTTTATGTTTTTAGAAATTGAAAAGTACTGAATCTCGGGTATTGGATTTGGGGGTTGGTATTTCTATCGATTACTCTACTATTATCTAATTATCTAAACTAAGGTGGTGGTAGTCTATGTCTAATTAATGTGTGCTCGTATGATAGTTTAAAGATGTGTTTACTTAGGTTTTACTACTCCTTAATTATCTCCTATTGATGGTTGAGTTGTTACGTCCTTATTCTTAGTTGCGTTGTGTGTCTAAAGTTGTAGGCATGCGTTTCTCCCAACTCTTTGAACTTACCAAAGGGTCTCGCCTACAAAACCCACTGGGATAATAAACTCTTACTCTAAGGCACTCTTTGGATGGTTTAGCTTACAACTACTCGGTAATTATATTCTAAGGTTCACAAAGATGAATCAAGCATTAAGTACACAACGAATGATCTATCGCATTACTAGATCATTAATCAACTAAGATAAGAAACAAACAATCAATATTCAATAATTAAGTTTCATACTCCTAAGCAAACACACAAATAAATTAGCGGGACATGGAGAACATGCAAGCATACACACAAATAATCAAAGACATAATTGAATTGATGAAGTAAATACTTATCTTGATGTAAGATAGGGTTTGGAACCTAAAATCGTATAAGACACCTTGGTTCGGTTTTAGGTTTTACTCAAAAGACTCTCCTAAAATCGAAAATTCGGATTCTATATATAATATTATATGCGACGGCCACCTTATGTTGTGTGACGCCGTCGTGTCGCCGCTATTAGGGTTTCTTCGCCACGTTAACCTTGCGGACGACGTCACCTTATGTCCGCGACGCCGTCTTCTTGACTTTCGACGTCGTGCGGGTCGCATCTAGGCCGTCCCGAGTAGCGACGACCTACTCTTTTAAAGCCCGACGTCGTCACTTGAAAATAGGGTTTTGGCTTCAGATCGTCACAAAATCCTCCGACGGCGTCGCAGATAGCGATGCCGTCATGCTCGCTTTCAGCACTTTGAGTGTCTCGATTCGACTTTGGCCATTTTCTTCAGATATTCGCAAGATTTCGTCAAATAAGTGTCATTCCAACATTTTGCCTTCAAGAGACCTAAAAGTGAAAAGGAACGATATTAAGCAATAACGGATATAAAAGTGATCAAATAAGGGCTTAAACGACCTATCAAAATGGTACCTTTTAAAACCTTATCAGTACTCGACGAACGGGTCAAAATCACTTGTAAGGGACATCATGTATTGAGTTGGAGTCAATGGTGGTGGTTGGTGAAAATATGTGGGTTGAAAGTACGGTGGAGAAGTCATTTGAGGATAATATTGAGGAGGACTCATTTGAGGAATGTATGGAGCGGGTTGTGATTGAATTTGTGGACGATTGGAACGAGAACCTCGTCCATGGCCTTTGAATGACGAACGAACCACCTCTTGATTTTCTTGGATCCATGAGAATGTTTTTTAAAAGTGTAAAGAGATGTGATTGAATTTGTGGTAAAAAATGGAATTGAGTTTGTTAATTTATAGAGGGAGATTTTATTTATTATTTATTTTTATTTTTATATATATATATTTTTTAAGCATTGCAACGGCTAGAATTAATGTCCCAAACGGCTAGAAATTTGAAATCCAACGTTCACTTTGTTTCATACCAAATCGGTAATACATACCGAATCTACAATCTCAAACTCATGCCGATTGATGCCGATTTGAAGGCAGCACACACACCGATCGACAACATCCATGCCGATGCATGCCGATAAAGCGTTGCCAGTACCCTAAGATACTGAGCAATAGAAGTAAAAATACAGCAATAATCCTTCTTATACATTCCCAAGACAAATTATGTTCACCGACATTGTTTAAAAAACATGCAAAATAATACAAAAGCACACTGTCAAATATCTATATAAACCCATACACATATGTTACATATCACACATACAAAGACTTCAAAAACACATTTAAAAAACAATGTCAATCTTTTTCTACAGTATCCTTACCCTTTCATTGATTGCATCTGCAATTGCTTGTGATAGATGTCTGCATCAAACTAAAGCTGTTCTTTTCACCAATGCTTCTGCTCTTTCATGTACTAGACTACTAGCAACTTTTTCTTTTCTTTTTTCATTTTTGAAAAATGAAAATTTTAAAATGAGCATGATAATTTTTATTGAATTAGTATAATGGGTACTAATTATATTTTTTGTAAAAAATGTAGATGGAGCATGTGGGTATGGTTCATCTGCTACTAGCTTCTATAATGGTCATCTTGCTGCTGCTGTTCCTAGCATTTTCAAATTCGGGTCTGGTTGTGGTGCTTGTTTCCAGGTATATTTTACTTATATGATCTCTGTGTTTGATCAGCTTATTTTTGCGGCTTATGTGCTTATATAAATTCAGATTAGTTAGTAAGCTCTCTTTTTGTGGCAACTTGTTAAGCTCATCAGCCAAGAAAAGTTAGCTGCTTTTTCAAATTCAAATAAGGCGGAGACAGGAGGGGCCAGGGTGGGCACGTGCCCCTTAGCACCAAAAAACTGCATAGTGTATTTTTTAAAATATCCGGCTATTTTTGTAATTTGCTCCTAACGAACCGATTTGTAATGTAGTTTCTAAAAATTATCAAAGTTTGTCCTTCGACCATAATTTTCGGGCTCCACCCCTGCAAATAAGCTCATAAGCCTGCAAAACTAACCTAAATTAAATCTTGTTGTGAATATGTAGTTGATTAATTATGTCATATTGCAGGTTAGATGTATGGATGGTAAGCTGTGTTCTAAGGCTGGAACTGAGGTCATAGTGACTGATGTGAATAATAAAAACACACAAACAGAGTTGGTGTTGAGCAGCAGAGCTTTAATGGCTATGGCTAATAAGGGAATGGAGCAAAATATATTAAAACTTGGTGCTACCAATGTGGAATATAAAAGGTACAATTTTCATCTACCAAAATATTTAAAAAAAACATGGATATTGTATATTATTTGAACCTAAATTAACTTATACGGAGTATTACTTTTTGAACTAAATTTATTAATACACATGTCGGTACTCTCTATTAGATGATGATAGGCGGCAAATACTCTCTAACTCGCAAGTCGCAACCCTCAGTTTATGAAATTTTTGATTACGACTCTAGATTAATGATGTTGTGTAATGAATTTGTATAGATCATATATTAGTTTATTACGAAAGTATTTGTCAGAATATCAAACGAATAAACACGAAAATATATAAAAAAGGAACGAGCTTATTTACTTTCGAGAAGTACTTATAGTATTTATTTTCGTTGATTTTGTGTGTAGAGTTCCATGTAATTACAATGGAAAAAATTTGGGGGTGAGGGTGGAAGAATCAAGCCACAAGGTTGGTCAGTATCTAGCCATCAAGTTCTTGTATCAAGGTGGCCAAACCGAGATCGTGGCCGTTGACATTGCTAAGGTATATATACATATGTTGTATAAACCAAAAAACGACATGTATCTTTTTATCACCTAAAACTTATGTAACAACTTGTTTTAAGGTTGGTTCGACTAGTTGGAGTTTTTTACATAGAAAGTCTGGTGCTATTTGGGACACAAGCCGAGTTCCAGCTGGCGCATTGCAATTTCGGATGGTTGTGACTTCTGGATATGATAGGAAGACGATTTGGGCCAAGACCGTGCTACCGGCAGATTGGAATGTTGGAGTCGTGTATGACTCCGGTGTACAAATTGATGATATTGCTGAAGAAGGTTGTGGTCGATGTGATTAAAGTTAGGTATTAGTTTTCGTCATCAAGGAATTATTTGACATTTAAGAAACGCATTTGATGTAATATCTAGTATGTATGTACTATCATCGCTACAATATAGAAATAAAATTTAATCTGTCATTCAATTCATAAATATGCTTGATTGCTCTCTTTGCTACAATAAGAGCAAAAGGTACGGTGGACCCGTTGGCTCGCGCCGTCCTTCCGGCCCAAAAAGTTCATCGGCGCATGATACCGTCTCTGGCGTCATCGGTCCTCGTGCCATCATCGCCACGCTACAGTTTTTTTTTTTTGAAATCCAAACATTCGGTAACGGCTATAATGCCAAAAATCATTTTTCAATTTTTTACCCTTTAAAAATCCTATAAGAACCTTCTTACTCTACCATTTTTCACACTCTTCCAATTTAACTTCATATTTCACAAAATACTCAACTTTCTTTCAAATATGGATCCAAACAATCCCAACGACACGTACACCTACGACCATTATGATAGTTATTTTCAACACGATCGGGAGCGATATCTTAAGGGTTATGCGGCGTATGAAGACCCTCTCTACTTTTACAAAGAAGACCCTCCCTAGTAGGGAGGGTTTGGCATTTAGTTGTTTTTTCTTTGTTTCTTTTGGTTTCATCCCCTTTTTTTAGTGTTTATTTATTATGTATTTTTTGTGTTATGTTTTTTGTAGTGACTATTTGTTATATTTTTTGTTGTGTTTTTTGTATTCGTCTAATGTGTTTCTATTTAATTAAACAACAACAACAATAAAACGTTAAACATTAACACGTTAAACATTAACACATTAAACAACTACAACATCAAATGATATTATTCAATTAAACAATAGTAACACATTATTTAAAAAAACAACACCTACTACACATGCTTATTTATGTCATCTATAAGCTCATGGAGTATTGCACCCGAATAACATGCGTGATCCACGAGATTCCTTGCCATTCCCAGTGATGCCTCCAGCGTTTTTTATTCTTGTATTCAACATCGTGTTTTGAGACAATAACATATTGTTTCTTGTTTCTAGCATGTCAATAACATAGATGAAGAAACACCTTTACTCTTCTTCTTCTTCCTAAAGACGTTTGAGTGTTTCTGGTTGTAGACTCTTCAAGCCGAGTCGTGGGAGGATAAACTCAAAACGGTCTCTAGGAAGAGCTTTAGTGAAGATGTCTGCCAGCTGATAATCGGTCCTTACGAAATATAGTTCAACCACATCTTTCTCCACTTGTTCCCTGATGAAGTGATGTCGAATGTCAATGTGCTTTGCTCTTGAGTGTTGGACATTGTTCCAACAGAGAGCTATGGCACTTTTGTTATACAATACATAGGAACTTTGTTGAATACAAAGCCATAGTCAGATAATTGAGATCTCATCCATAAGATTTGAGCAAAACATGATGACATGGCAATGTATTCAGCCTCTGTAGAGGATATGGAAGTACTCATTTGTTTCTTTGAAGACCAGCTCACTAACTTGTCACCAAAAAACTGAGCATCTCCTGACGTACTTCGACGAGTATCTTGACACCCTGCATGGTCAGCATCTGCATAGGCTGTTAGTGACATACCAGTGTCCTTCGGATACTAAAGTCCCATATTAATGGATCCTTGAAGATACCGAAAGACCCGTTTAATCGCTTCAAGGTGCTTTTTGGTAGGCTTAGCCTGGTATCTAGCTCACATGCATATAGCGAACATATCTGGTCTACTGGCTGTGAGGTACATCAATGATCCAATCATACTACGACCGTTATAGTTCTTTGAAAATGAGTTCCAAAGCATGCTTGGAAACTTTATACCACAATTCTTCAAATTGTGGTATATTACATTTATGCATTTTCATCTTTTATCGCAGTTTCTTGCGCAATGATAACCTTATCGATCGAACGCAACAACGTGTCTAAATTGGACTGTGTGGTGCCCAAGTATAATTTCAACAACGCTTGTTGAATCTCAACTCTGCATGTTGTTGACTCGCCGTAGTTGCGATATTGATCGGTAATGAACGCGAGAAATATGTCTGAATAACCTTGCATCCAGTTATTCAGATACAAAGAAATCTCTGAAAAAACAATGAATTAATAAAAACTCATTCAGGTCTTATTTATTAAATAATAAAAACAATTAATTAACAAGCAAGTACCTGCATGTTCGACCAATAACTGTTGTAGATGGTTATAATAATGCATGAATATGTCATGTGTCGGAGCTTTAACCATCCAATCCCACGTTACTTTAATGGACTCATACTCCCTTAGCGTACTGCATCTATTTTTGCAATACTGAAGCACATTTTGTGAAGTATGCCATCGACAAAGTAATTTGTTAGCGTTCGGGAATTCTGATCTGCATGCTCTAACCAACGCCAAATCTCTGTCAGTGACGATAACACGAGGGTAATATTCTTCGTCTATCACCTCCTTCACACATTGCAATAACCATCGAAAATTAGGCCCTTTTTCTTTGTCTAAAAAACAAAACGCCATTGAAAATGTTTTGTTTGTTAAAGTTAATCCGATAATTTCAAAAAATGGCAATTTAAACAATGTGGTATTGTATGTGGAGTCCATTAGTATGATTTCAGGGAATATACATGTAACACCCCCAAAATTATCGCAGCGGAAGATTGTGTCACTGGGGTATTACTTTATAATTCACAGCACAAGTTACAGAAAACGACTCTAAATGAGACGTTTTGAAATGAATTATCATTCGATTAAAATATCAGAGTTTACAAACCGGTCCCACAAGTTTGTACAATCATAAAAAGTACAACATAAAAGTTGTAATGTTTTTGAATGATAATATATGCATTGTCTTCAAAAATGTTTTTCCGTGCGCCTTCACATGCCATACCAGCTAATTCTTTTCGAACCTGAGATAACATGCTAAAAAGTGTCAACACAAAGGTTGAGTGAGTTCATAGGTTTGTAAGTACAATAGTTTGATCACAATATTTCAAGTTTAGGAAAAACAGTATTGGACAATATAGTTTGTAGTATAATTGCAATGTGTACAATTATCTTCTTGAAAGTTATTATTGCTCTAAGCTCATGGAACTCACGACTGACTATTGTGTATATATATATATATATATATATATATATATATATATATATATATATATATATATATATATATATATATATATATATATATATATATATATATATATATAACTTGCCCGGTAGGTATTTTGCCATATACCTAGGTAATCTCAAATATAGTGCGCCTTGTTATTTCCGATAACATAGACGGGTTCACAATTCGATAGGCCTATCCACAATATTTGCGCTCACTCCCGATGATTAGTGGTCCATGATGTTGGGGACTTTTGGCATAAACAACTTAGGCATGCAATAATACAATCAAGGCATTCATTTTGCAAGTAATTGTCCATAATAAAGCATTTTAGCATGTAATAAAAGCAGTAGCATGTATCTCCCCCAAAAGAGTTTATAAAACAGTTAAACAAAAGCTGGGGCTATGAAACTCACTGTAGTGATCAGCAGCGGAGTGTAACGATATATTGTTTATCAACGGTAGAGTATGACAAGATCATGATCTTTAACGATTACCTACGAAAGCACAGTAATCACGTTTTAGTATAGTGTACGATATAAGTGTACAAGTATATGTAGTACGTTGGCTTATGATGTTGTACATGAATCTTAAGTTGATGGTATCCCTTAAGTGTTTGTTTGGCTCATAGCCTTTTTATAAATGACCTCTTACCACCGTTCGGGCTATCAAAATCAAGAGGTCGTGTAGTAATCGCACGAGGAGCCAGGACACTTTAAATCGTAAATCCACAACTCGTCGATACGATACCCCGAAAAGGCCTCTGTATGATAATGAAATTCCCTACTATTGTAGTAATTATCATTTATAAGTAAGTATTTGACGAGACAAATGTTGTATAAAACATGTGTCGTGTTTCGTCAAAGACTATTGTTGAACTTGTCATTTATCTAGTTTTGTCAAAATCTAGTAAAGTTTCATCTAATGACCAAGTTTTTGAAACAATTTTTGGGTTAACATACCCAAACTAGCCGTGCGACTAAGTTATGATTAAACAACTTTAAAACAACAATCATGGTCATATCTAGTGGCTATATTTAAGTTAAAATAACTTAAGACATCAACCTTGGTTTAACCTTGGCTTTGTTTTGGTCTCAAACAATCAAAATACAACTAAGTTTCCATGACCATGGTTGTTTTCTAGTCACAACAGGTCCGTTTAGTTTTTGTTGTTGTTAAGACTTTTCGTTCACTTTCTGCTTATGTGATCCTGAATTTTTTAGAAAATTTCATTCCGAGCAACTTTCGTGTTTTACACTTTTGCTGATTCGGACCAAAAAAGGATCAAAATCTCGTTTTAAAATCGTATCAGCAACTTTTTGATCCAACAACATATTCACCTCTAGTCATCTTCATTTGGCCATAACTTTTTAACCATAAGTCCTTTTTAAGTGATTCAAAAGCCCAAGTTTTAGTTTTTACTTCCTCTAACAGCTTCTCAAACTTAATCAAGTCCAAAGTCTAAAGTTTACTTATATCAATCATCTAATAACAAGTTATTACTTATATTTCATTGCAGAAAGTTTGGCTGCACATTCAGTCCTGCCAAAACGACCATAAGTTGAGTTCTACAACTTATTTTGACACGCGGCTTTCACCAAACTTAAAGTTTAGGTCTTGGCTACATTTCATAAAACTGAGTCGACTTCCATAAATGAGTAGAACCATAGGATTTTCTTAAATGAAATATGGTGTGTAGATTTTGACATGTTTTGCCATTTTGGCTCTCATTTACTCATCGGGATGAGTTATGGGGTGCGCCACCCGGAAAAACGACCATAAGACATAGCTCTACAAGCCTATCTTATTGAATTAACCTCAAAGTTTACTGAGATGATCATTTTAATCAATCTTTGGGCCTATTCTAGATTTCAACTTACAAAACCCACCTAAGGCTTGTTTTAGCTACTTTTCATGTTACTAACTTCATGTACAACATCAATCAAGCCATATTAAATATACTACTTATATCGAATTTACATCCAATGAATATAAATTATTACAACTATATTGAATGAATATGAAAATATACTCAAACCTTACAATGATTTGGTTGGAAAAATACAAGCATCACATATACAAATCAATCTTAATCACCTCTAATCTTCAACACTTCTATTGAACCTTTTCACCACTTGATTCTAACCATTTATAATCATCCAATAATACTCTTATATTCAGCCCTTAAATCCTTGATGATCTTCTAATTTACCCATGAGATGAAGAATCTTTGATAGAAATAAATCAAGAACAATTGCTAGTAACACTACATAACCACTTAAAGATGAAAAGAGCAAGTGATATCAAAATAAATGTGTGATTAGGGTGCTGTTTTGGTTCGTTGGGTACAAGAGACAAGAGAGGAAGAGTGTGTTGTGGTTTGCTTGTGAATTAATGAAAGAGATTTTACTCAAATGAAATGAAAATATGCAAATGGTTAAGGATAATTATGCTATGCATGTTTAAGTTAGTACCATATCATGCCATGTGTTATAGGCGTGGCACATGAAGTGCCTTGTTGTAAGATTTGTGTTAACTTTTGTTGTATTAGTGTTTAGAGGATATAGTTTGATCCCGGTAATTACTAACGTTAAGCTCTTAAGTCACGAAACTTAAAACCGAGTAACGTAAAAATGTAATACTTCCAAAAATGTTAAACTTATCAATATACTCCAACTAGTTATATTAAAGGTGTGATAAGTGTATTAGGGTGCGTCTATGTTGTTAGAACCTAATAACGTAGGCTTGAGTACGCGTCTTACGTAAAAAGTAACATGTTTACGTAAAAATAACAAAGTGGCAATAGTTCATATAAAATAGGACTATTGGTGAAAATAGAGTATTTTGAACACCTAGACTTATCGTAGTCTTGTGTTGACCGCGAGGAAAGTTTACACGATTAAAATTTCGTAATTATTAAAGTCACAACTTTAAATAATTATTTATAGCCAAATGTGAACAAAAATGTTCAGAGTGTAATAATTCGAAACAGATTGAATTATTTAACTTGGAAAATTACTGGTTACTACCAGTTACAATATTTGCTTTTACGTTACGGTAAAAGTCAAATAGTAAAAATTCAAAGTCAACTTTTAAGAAGTCAAAGGGTAAAATAGTCATTTTACCTTATGAAAATTTACGAGTTGCTACAATACACCATAGAGCATAAGACGTGGGGTGAACAAGGAATAGTTCCTCAAGCTCATTAGTGACCTCATTTACCCTCGGGTAATATGTATAACATGAACTCGTCAAATGTGACAAAAGGACTTGGATTGGAGTTCTATCACCTATTATGGCTCCACGAATCTTATTTTGTGAGTTATATATGGTTATAATGCCAGACGCATTATCCGGATTAGGCTCCTTTATTGACGAAAGTATATGACGTGGTGCTACGTTATATTCTGCCATTTGTTGTACTAAACCGAACTCATCATCATTTAGTCGCATAGCATATGGGAAACCATGCAACGTCTCTTCCAAATCATGATTATGCCTATCATCCTTCATCCTCAATATCCAATAATTTTGCGTTTTAGTATATTTTGCCACAAATTTGAATGGACAATTGGTTTTAACGGTACTAGTTTGCCGTTGAATTTCATCTTCTAAACCGTCACGTTTATACTTTCCACTTTTGAACACACATAATCGATTTCGTACATACACCCCTTTCTGCTTTGCTTCTTTTCTAAACAATAACAAAATCGATCCCTCGAGCTATATTTTGCAGCCAATCAGTCAGTTGCTTGTGAGAAGCGAACGCCTAAAAATATGTTATAAATATTTCTTAAACAAAAATCACAATAAGTAAATATGTTAAAAATTTTTACAACTTTTTTACAACTTTCGTATTTTTTACAACTTTTTTACAACTTCCATTTTTTACAACTTTTTAACAACTCTTTTAATAAGTTTTTACAACTTTTATACTTTTTATACAACTTTTTTTTATAAGTTTATACAACTTTTATATATTTTCTTAACAATAAATAAAATTACAACTTTTTTCGAACTTTTATACTCTTTTTACAACTTATATATATATATATATATATATATATATATATATATATATATATATATATATATATATATATATATATATATATATATATATATATTTTTAAAAAACTTATACTTTCATTTGTAACAAAAAATTTATAACTTTTATATTTTTTTACAACTTTTTATATAACCGGTTCTCACCCACAGTTTTACAAAAAATTTATAACTTTTATATTTTTTTACAACTTTTTATACTTTATTTGTTTAAAAAAAAAAAAAAAAAAGTTTATTTACCTACAGTTTTTAACCCACCCACTGATAACTCTGACTCTCTCTCTCTCTTACTCAATCATACCTCTCTCTCTCCCTCTCTCTCTCTCTCTCTCTCACTATCAAATAGATCTGTGGTTGTTTTTAGTGGTTCTTGCTTCTGATGATGGGTGTTTATATGTATTTATTTGTTAGATTTGGATTATATCACTTTTTTTAATCTGAAAACAAGTATTTTTTAGATCTGATGATGGTGGTTTTAGTTTATGATGATGGTGGTTTCAGTGATGGTGGTTTCAATGATGGTGGTCTCAATGATGGTGGTCTCAGTGATGATGGTGGTTTTAGATCTGATGATGATGATATTTTAGATCTTGATTTCAGTGATGATTTCTGCTTAAGATCTTGTTTCTGATGGTTTCAGTGATGGTTTCTGATGCTGGTTTCAGTGATCTTGTTAGATCTTGTTTTCAGAAACCAGCATCAGAAACCATCACTGAAAACAAGATCTAACAAGATCTTGAAAACAATATCTAACAAGATCACTGAAACCACCATCAGAAACATGAAAGTTGTAAAAGGTTGTAAAAACTTATAAAAAAAAGTTGTTAAAAAGTTGTAAAAAAATATGAAAATTGTAAAAAAGTTGTAAAAATACATAACATATTTACTTATTGTGATTTTTTTAAGAAATATTTATAACATATTTTTTGGCGTTCCCTTCTCACGAGCAACTGACTGATTGGCTTTAAAATATAGCTCGAGGGATCGGTTTTGTTATTTTTTAAAAAAGAAGCAAAGTAGCAAAGGGGGTGTATGTACGAAATCGATTATGTGTGTTCAAAAAGTGGGAAGTATAAACGTGACGGTTTAGAAGATGAAATTCAACAACAAACTAGTACCGTTAAAACCAATTGTCCATTCAAATTAGCGGCAAAATTTATTAAAACGCAAAATTATTGGATACTGAGGGTGAAGGATGATAGGCATAATAATGATTTGGCAGAGACGTTGCATGGTTTCCCATATGCTATGCGACTAAATGATGATGAGTTCGGTTTGGTGCAACAGCTGACAGAATATAACGTAGCACCACGTCATATACTTTCGTCAATAAAGGATCGTAATTCGGATAATGCGTCTGGCATTATAACCATATATAACGCACAAAATACGATCCGTGGACCCATAATAGGTGATATAACTCCAATCCAAGTCCTTTTGTCACATTTGACGAGTTAATGTTATACATATTTCCCGAGGGTAAATGAGGTCACTAATGAGCTTGAGGAACTATTCTTGTTCACCACACGTCATATGCTATATGGTGTACATTCCATGAAATCATGCTAATGGACTCCACATACAATACCACGTTATTTAAATTTCCAAAATTTGAAATTATCGGATTAACTTCAACAAACAAAACATTTTAAATGGCGGCCTAAATTCGATGGGTATTGCAATATGTGAAGGAGGTGACAGACGAAGAATATTACCCCTGTGTTATCGACACTGACAGAGATTTAGCGTTGGTTGGGGCATGCATAGCATAATTCCCGAACGCTAACAAATTACTTTGTCGATTGCATATTTCACAAAATGTGCTTCAGTATTGCAGAAATAGATGCAGTACGCTAAGAGAGTATGAGTCCATTAAAGTAACGTGGGATTGGATGGTTAAAGCTCCGACACATGACAGATTCATGCATTATTATAACCACCTACAACATTCATTGGTCGAACATGCATGTACTTGCTTGGTAATTAATTGTTTTTATTATTTAATAAATAAGGCCCGAATGAGTTTTTATTAATTCATTGTTTTTTCAAAGATTTCTTCGTATCTGAATAACTGGCTGCAAGGTTATTCAGACATGTTTCTCGCGTTCATTACCGATCAATATCGCAACTATGGCGAGTCAACAACATCCAGAGTTAAGAGTCAACACGCTTTGTTGAAATTATACTTGGGCACCACACAGTCCAACTTAGACACGTTGTTGCATTCGATCGATAAGGTTATTATTGCGCAAGAAACTGCGATAAAAGATAGTTTTAATAAAAGCAAAAACCCGAAAATACATAAATGTAATATACCACTATTTGAAGAATTGTGGTATAAAGTTTCCAAGCATGCTTTGGAACTCATTTTCAAAGAACTCCAACGGTCGATCACCACAGAAGAATGTGATCATTAGTTGCGGTCAATTTATGGGCTACCATGCTTTCACGAACTGCTTTACTTTCGATATCATATTAAATATATTAAATTTATGACTATCAAGTTATTTTCCCCATTAATATCAATATTTTATACGAGTCACTTTTAGTGAATGTAGATACGGCCATTCCAATTGACAGTGTTGATATTTTTTGGAGAACCCTAACTGTTCTGTGGCCTAGTATCAGTACTCCTACGCTTGAAGATGGTCCTTGTGAAAATGACATACGACAATTCAAGAACGTTTTTGGAAAAATATCATCGTTTGTCAAGAAAAATATGTTAAAGAAGGTGAGAGGGATATACGATCCCGAATCTGCTACGATCCCGAATCTACTGATACACGTGAACCTGTTGTTCACGTAAGTACTCGTGGACGTCCGAGCGCAAAGGACAAAAGTCCCAGGCTACAAAAGTCCCAGACTTGAATAAAGAACCAACCGCAGATCACCAAAGAAGTTATTCAAGATCTAAAAAAGTTTCGGACTTGAACAAAGAACCTGCGAGACAGTTGGAATCACTCCTAACTTGTATTTCAAGTGTTAGTAATTAATATGTAATAGGTTGCTTAAACTAGGCTTTTATATTAGTTATTAATGGCAAGGCTTTTGTAGAAAGCCCATAGGCCTTGGCCCAAGCCCAATAATGAAGGAAGGGACTAGACATGTTGCCCTAGTTCCCTTCCCTATATATTCTACATGTAAACCTTCCTTCTAAGGTTGGTTGTTCCCTTTCACATTTATCCCACGCCTAAAGTTCTCATAATATCATACGTGTGCTTGTGTGTGGTATCAATCGCCATCTAGTTGGGTGAAACACTTTTGTTTTTGAAGTTACATACTATACGCGTGGGTTTTGTGTGCTTAACTTTTCATACGCCTAAAATCTTTAGTTTTCACACTTGTAAACTCAAGATTCTTGTGGTTTAAGGTTTATTTAGTGTTAAAGTTTAAGTTTTTTGCATCAAGTTTCAAACTTTACGTGTGTAGATTAGTTTTTAAGCTTGGTTGGATTCGTGTGTATGTTTATACGCGTAAGGTAGAAATTGTTTTGGATCATCAAGTTTCAAACTTTCTTGTTATTTTGGTGATTTTGAAGCTATTTCATTATAAAAATCAGGTTACAAAACACTTTTGGGCATAAAAATCAGTTTTGGCTAATTTTGGTACTTTATACTCGTAGTCAAACCCTTGTTCTACTCGTATACTCCTAAGTCTATGCCTAAGCCTAAGTTTCTACGCCAAAGGATTTCTTCATTTGATCTTCGAAGCTGTTGGTTTACTCAGTGTTTTCTTGCTTGGATAAGCCTGAAAACACTTCGAATTTGGATATCTTTTACACTTGGATAAGTGTAAAGGATTTTTGGGTAAAACCCTAGTTTTACGCCTAAGCATAAAAGCTTACGAGTAAACACTTTCTGCCTAAGCATTTCCTATGCATAAGCTCATCTTACGCCTAAGGAAATCTTACGCATAAGGTTCTTACTATTAAGCCTTTGGTTTACGCCTAAGCCTAAGTTTTTTATCTCAAGTCTACGCGTAAGCAAGCATTACGCCTAAGCCTTTGTCTACGCGTAAGAAGGGTACTACGCGTAAGGTTCATTCTACGCCTAAGTTGGTTTCTACGCTTAAGAACACTTCATCAACAAACTCTAGTTTCATTCGACTACAAAGATCCATCATCAACACAAGTTTCAAGATGTCTCAACCATCGTACTCTCACTACTTTCCTCATGAGTATCCTCAACAAAAACAACAACAACAACAACATCAACAATATCCTCCACCATCTCAACAACGATTGCAACAATTTCAACAACAATTTCAACCGCCATCTCAAATGTACTTTCCTCAAGGAGCAAACCATCTTCCACCACAGATGCTTCAACCTAACCCTCTTCAACAAGTTCAACATTGTAACTACTTTCAATATCGGTATACACCTAAGTATGCTATGAATGTCACAACGCAAAAGGAACCTTCTTGGTTTGCAAAGATGTGGGAAGCTTTAAGTAGCCAACAATCCATTCATGAAGCTGGATCCCTTGATTCCCGAAACTATGATCAATGGGTGATAAGGTTCTTTCGGTTTTGTGATCTCAAGAAACCACATGGTAAATTTTTGAAGAAGGTCATACTTGAAGGTCCTTTTCAAATGCCTACTATCACTATACCCGGAGATCCGAATGCCACTCCACCAAGAGATGATATCACCAACGTTGTCGGTCTTGATCAACTTACTACTGACCAACTTCTTCACTTAGAAGCTGATGAACTTGCAATGCAATATATCCTTTTGGGTTTACCCAATCCGATACTTCGTAGTGTTGATGCTCAGAAGACTGCTAAAGCAATGTGGGAGCACATTCATCTTCTAATGGAAGGCACTGAACTCAATCAAGAAGACATGGAATCCAAAATCTACTTAGCATATGAAAACTTCATGATTGAACCATGGGAATCATTAGAGTCATACCATCATCGTTTTTCAGACATCATCAATGACTTGGACAAACATAATATCATTATGCCAAGGATTGCAATCAACACAAAGTTCCTGAGTTGCCTTGATCCTGATTGGGAGAAGTATGTTACATTCATCCGTCAAGAGAAGAATCTTCATCAACTACTTACGGATTGTTGTATGACTATTTGAAGCACCATCAAAAGGAAGTAGACAAAGACAGAATCATCCGTGGAATCTCTGCTTCGCCATCACTCTCGGATAATCAAACTCTTGCTTTGTACACTCAAGCATGTTATCCTCAATTTCCGACCTTGCCAACTGTCTTCACAAACCCTCCACAACCAACTGCTCAGATGACACCATATGATCCATCACAACAACAATCACAAGAAACTTAATTGGTTCCACACAACAACAACAATGATCAAGCTCTCTACAGTGAATCAAATGAGGATGCGGAAGACTTCGATGCATTGAATCAAGGATTTGTCATGATTGCTAGAGCCTTCGAGATATTCGCAAACAAATCCAAGAATCGCATTCGTACCTCCTCAAAAACAAGAAATCACGCTGTTGTTAACAATGGAAGAGTTGAGGTTCAGAATCGTGGAAATGGTCGTCCAATGGGTAGTGGTCAAGGGTTTAATGTTAATGGGAGGAATAACATGGGTGCTCCACAACAACGGATTCAAGTAGTTGATCAGGGAAATGCTCAGACTGGGATTAATGGTCTCCGATGCTACAACTGCAATGAGAAAGGTCATCTGGTTAATGCATGCCCAAAGCCGAGAACAAGAGGCAACACTTATTACAAAGAGGCTTTACTCTTGGCTCTCAAGGATGAATCAGGTGGAACACTTACCAACAAGGAACAGAGCTTCATGGCTGATGCTGATTCTGATGATGATATGGAGGACTTGCAAGCTAATGCAACTGTGATGTTAATGGCAAACATGCAAGAGCTCCACATGAGTGACACAGGCCCAATGTACGACACTGATGGCTTATCTCAGGTACCGGATCCAAATATACTAATACGTGATCTGATATCTTCCCCAACATCTGCATCCGATGAGGCTCAGAGTGTTCAACATGAATCTTCTACATCTCATTCCGACAAAAATCAAATGGATCCCGTAGTTATATTTGACGATCAAGATGACCTTATGGTTAATATTGATAATCAAGTTGACTCCGTGGTCATATTTGAGGATCTAAACAATGATCATGTTGAGACTCACGTTGAACAAGATGAACCTTTGTCTAATCCAGATCTTAAGCTCATGACCAACTTATTTCAGACCACCCAATCTCACCTGGAAAAGTGCAATGACATCAATAAGAAACTACAAGATAAAATTGCACTGTTGACTAAGGATAATGAATGCTATAAGTTCCAACTCAACATTTTTGAAACCAAAGAGAAACGTGAAAAAGGTTTTGAAGTCGCATTTGCTAAATCTTACCAAAATGAAAAATCTTTGGAAAAACAAATATGTAATATAGTTGAATGCAAGAATGCATTGCTTTCTCAAATAGAACAACTAAAATTTGATCATAAACAACAACTTAACGCTCTCACTTAGGAAACTCAAAAAGCCAAGTCTGAGTTGTTAACTTGTCAAAAATAGTTTTGTGAGTACAAAAAGCATTCAAGGAGACAAATAGATGAGTATCTTGATGAAATTTTCGATTTACAAAAAAAATCAAAAAGTTTCGAAATGTTGTTTACAAACATGGTGAGTCAATCACAACAATTCAAAAGTTTACATTTAAACCAAATCCAAATGGATATGGACCAATTCTTGCTGATTACAAACCAAAGTTTTCACATAGAGCATTCAAACCAAATCCTCAAGTTTACAGTGAAGAACATAGAATTGATGACTCAATTATGAGTGTTGTTGAATATAATCGTGCTGAGGAATTAGATGTAGAAGACGAGAGTCGGTTAAAATTGGAAAATGTTGTTTATAAGAAACCATTTGACTATTCAAAATCCATAACTTTTGTCACACAACAGGATAATTCTAACACACCTTGGGTTATCACACCTAATCCTGAGTCCTCCTCTCATGATGGTCCCCTCTCCAATGTTGCACAAATTAATGGTCCTTTACCTTCTTTTAGTCAAATAAAGCCATTAGCTGAACGATGTCAAGTTCTTAAATATTTTGACACATTCATGTCTGACATCAAACTTTTGGAACATGCAATTGAAGTTAATTCTGAAATAAAAGCTGAACATTTTCAATCGCCATTTGCGCGAAATCAAAGAGATATTTTTCAGAAAGGGCTATTACCACATGTCCGAAATTTAAAAATGTGTGCAATATATTGGGAACTGGAACTTCAGAAAGAGATTGGACTTATTAAAACAGTTTTCGAGAAAACAGAAACATAAATTTCAAACACTAAACGAAAAAAGAAAGTATTGCGAAATCATGTTGACCGACTCTTGGAAGATGTTATCTGTGATGATACCACAAATGTTGTGTTATTACATACTGTTGCATATGCATTTGATTATATCGTTGTTGATTCTGTTGACTCTGTTGATAATGTTGTGAATATCGATAATGTGCCACAAATCGAGTCTTTGAAAATTGAAAATGAGCATTTGTTAAATGAACTTTCGAATGCAAAACGTCATCTTCAATGGTGTCAAAAAGATTGTCAAAATCGAGAACTTGCTTTGCAAAACAAAATCAACCAGTTGCGTGAAAAATCTTTTGATATAAAACTTGAACAACTGGATGATGAAAACGTATCTTTAAAGTGTCAAATTTCAAAATATGAACAAGAAATTGCCAAAGTCAAAACTGAATATGGTGTCATATTTGATTTGCTCAAAAAGACTCGTGCTAAGGCATCACAAGAAATTGATAATCATCATGCATACACTAAATAAGTCTTAAAATTTAGTGGAAACGTTCGCTCTGAAAATCAAGAATTGTTCCACACTATTGCTGAGTTGAAAGAAAAGCTAGGAAAGTGTGAACATGATAAGATTAGTAACACAAATGTCCTTGCACCTGGAATGTTCAAAATTGACACTAGAACGCCTAATGACAAACCAAAAGATACTAATGTGCTTCCTTCCACTGATACAGGAGTAGTTGCCTCTTTTCCCAACGTTAGCACTTCACAGCTTAAGAGCAAAAACAGGAAGAATAGGAAGTTGCAACATAAGAGAAGAACAATAAAGACCTCTGAAGTAGAAGAACACCTTAGGACTTTGAATAAAACTCATGTTGCACCCACTTTAGACATTGCGTTAGACAAATGTAATAGCCAGAGTGATGTAACAAATGCTGAACCTTTAAGTACTTTGAATGTTATGTTTAAAGCATCTTATGTTGGTTGTCATAAAAGCATGTTTTCTGGTTGTCATGATAAATGTGTTGCTAAATCTATCTTATCTCGTAAGTGGAACAATAGAAAACGAAATACCTCTAGGCCCACTAATGCTTCTAAGTCTGTGCTAGGTAAACCGCCCTCTAGTATTTCTGCTACGATCATTGATGTACCCATAGAATCCATTTCAACTCCTAGGAAAAAATATCACCTAGTGCATTCACTAAGACCAAAGAAAAAACTAGTTGGACTTGGCAGAGATTGTTACAAAACATACCCGAATTTAAATGGATTCCTAAAATCATTAACATATGTGTTTCAAGCAGAATCATAACGGAACCTCTAACTCTTGGGTTCCACCTCTACT